>JAODLD010000113.1:25106925-25139403 GCA_026781065.1 Mormyrops boulengeri
CCCCCCCCCCCCCCCCCCCCGCCCCCCCCCCCGGCCCCCCCGCGGGGGGGGGGGGGGGGGGGGGGGGGGGGGGGGGGCCCGGGGCCAGCACCCAGTGCATCCAATCGCTGTACATCAACACCACACTGTGAAAGACAGCAGATGGTGTATGAGCCCCCCCCACCTCAGGGCTCTGTGAATGCATCCCACCAGAGTACTGTGTCAGGAATTTAAACTTGGGAGGGCATTAGGAGGGGTGCCGCAAGCTGTGGCAGGGGTAATTGGCAATGCACTCTGGTAATGAAAGCGGTAATAAGTGGATGGGAGGTAACTGGCCATCTGAAACATGAAAATGCTTAATTTTGGCAAGAGTCTTTCTGCATGCAAATAATAATGATACCCAGTTTCCCACAGCAACCAAATATTAATTACAGATTTTCTGAAAGAAAATATTAGCAAATTTGTTTTTTGGCCTGAATGCAATAGTGTTAAAGGAAGAGTATACCAATAAAGAATCTTTTCTGAGAAATTACTAGACAATCATGGATGCGCATAACTGGTATGCAAATACACATTCGCCATATAAAGGTTAAAATACATGGCAATTTCTTGTAAGAGTGCAGTTGCACGTAAAATAAATATACATTTACATTGATATGACAATATATTACCGTGTGTATTGCTTTACAAGGTGACTGCGTACTTGTTCATCACTTATGTGCATCCCTGTATATAATAGCAATAATACGTTCATTCCATCCATCCATCCATCCATCCATCCATCAATCCATCCATCCATCTTCTAACCATTTATCCTGATCAGGTTCATGGGTGGAGGGGGGTGTTAGTGCACAAGGCGCAGGGTTTGTTAGCCTAACTACATGTTGTTGAACTACAGGAGGAAACTGGAGTACCTAGAAGACACTTGTACTACATGGGAAGAAGAACATGCAAACCCCACACACACAGAGCAAAGGGCAGCATGTGGACACTAAAACAAAAGGGAGCTGTCTAAAGAATTACACTACACATTACATTTCTCTGGCGCTTTTATCCAATGTGATGTATAAAAAGAGATGAAAGAACAGCGTAAGACAGTGTCACTGGAACAATGGGGGGTTAAGGGTCTTGCTTAATAGCCCAACAGTGAAACTGCTCTGCAGGTCACAGGATAGGATGTAGCAACCTTGTGATCACAGGAACAAAGCCACCTCTATACTTTACACAGGAGTCTTAGAAATTCTCAATTGATTTCCCTTTTTATTTACTTAATCTTAATATGTTGGTATTTCACAGAAAAATATGCAGTCAGCTAGGGGACTCAAATGTAGACAGCAGAGGCTAAGTAATTTCGCAGAGAAGACCATCGGGGGTCAAGTTCAAAGAAAGGGCCACCAGCGCAAAAGCACATCCTGCTGACCAGCCATTCTCTGTCTCCTACACAGCTAGAAGGTGGACACAAATGAGTTTAATGAAAATACCAAGGACGTTCTGAGGTGCACCTTTCCTACCTGCAATGTCTCCATATCCGCCTAAAGGAAATGCGGTGTTTACAGGAAACCAAAGGCCAAGCCTCACCTCCAGTACACCATTAACGCCAGCAGCAGGACGAGGCAAACAAAGGTGAGAGCGGACACCAGCACCAGGGGGATAAGCCACATCATCTTGCTGGATCCATGCAGGGGGTGCTTGGTCATGTTGGAGATGTTGTTCTCTGTAGGGATGGGTCAACCACAAGTTGCTGTGATGGATTTCACAGAAACTCTGACGGACAGTAGCTATGTTTTTCCATCAATTTTCCCACACATGATAAAGAGGAGGATGACACACTACAACAGTTACTTATTAACTTGTAAGAAAAGCATGATTTGGCCTGCATTCTCTTCCCTGTGGTCTCGATTTAGCATCTGGTACATGTAGGCAGACTTCCAGAACTTGGCAGAGAAAGCAATTTTGTCAAGAATGGGAACAGAATGACAGCCATGGATAGAATGTATTCATTTATCCCATCTTTCTGTATAGAAACCAGACTATTCCAATTACATTTTCGTCCTTGGAGATTTGTAGCCATTTCTCTTAAAAATGTTTTATGCTTATTCCAAGCTTATTGCTTCAGCTTCCCACAAGAGCAGGGTACCATCACTGAGCTACGGTATGGACATGCAGTACAGGAGGAACATGCAAGTAGATCTATGACACTGACTATTCCCACGTGCAGCTGGAGAGCTCTTAGCACAGACACTAGGTACTGACATATTATGCCTACAATGAACTCTCCCCAATTTCATGAATGCTCAATTTCTACAGGAAAGGTGTGCGAATTCTGCTGCTGAGAGATGAATGGGACTGACATTTGAGAGCATTTCAGATTTTTAGATGTTTATCTACTCAGTAATGCAGCAGGCAGTAAAATTATCAAAGCGATAAAAGCGTAACTAAAATCAACTTAAATTAAATGTTACGAATGACAGTTTATAAAAAAAGCTTGTGAAAATTATTGAGGTAATATGATTAATGTAATAAAAGGGAATCACAGGCAAAATACTTCACGGAGCTGTGTTTGCTATGTTTGAGACAAAATAGTAGGTGTAACATGAAATATATGTTGAATACAGTATTGACAAGAAACAGATAACCAAGGTTCCTACTTCACAGTAATGTTCAGTTCATCAATAAACCATTTAGTAATTCACACTGTGCATATAGGCATGGCGGTGGCAGGAGCCGTTGAGGATCATTGCTTTATTTTTTACTCTTTTCTTTTACTGATCGCACTCGCTCCTGTTGACTCACTTGAGTCACTTGAGTGGGGAATCGGCTGTTGGGTTCCCTCACCTGTGTGGATGGAGAAAGGCCAATGGTTCCGCTCCTCGCTTTCGGTCTTGGTCCCAAGAGTGACACTATTAGGAAGTTGGACCTTTAGCGTGTCATTCTGTGTCTCCCAGGTGTCTGGTTCTTGGATATCCATCATGGAACTCTTTGTGTTTGTAAGCAAGTTGTCCTCCAGAACATTAGATGGTGCTGCTGTGAATTCTGTCTTTGTCTCCTTAATTATAGACTCCCCTGTTCTCCCTTTGGCTGTTGATGCAATGCCTGTTGTGGTGTGTTGTCCGGCCACTGTGCTGTTGGCCAGAGTCCCCCCCTCCACAGCTGCTGTCTTATCTTTCTTTGTTTTGTCATCATCTTCTTTTTCATCTTTTTCCTCCTCTCCCTCTTTTTCTCCCTCCTCTCTTTGACCCTTTCTAGCCTTCTCACCCTTTTGAACCCCCTCATCATCTGTCATAGTATCCGAATCAGAACTCTGGGATGCCGCTGGCTCTGGGGTGGGCACTGCAAGCTTGGTCATTTGGCGAGTGGGGCTGGCTGCAGAGGGTGGGGCCCGTGTGGGCCACATGGAACTGGGGAAGGATGTGATGACTCCGCCGCTGAATCCCAATCCCGCCAGCAGAGTGCTGGTCACCACAGACGCCACCGTGGCCTGACTGCCACTAGAGGATGGCCCAATCCCGGTTGCCATAGAGACAAAGGAAAAGGGCAGACCGGATGAGGTCCAAGTTGAGGAGCCGGAGCTAATGGGAGCCATATCGGCAGAGGAGGCTGAAGCTGTTGGCTGAGGAACGCAGAGATGTATGGGAGAAAATGGGAGAGATGTGTAAACTATAAAAATGTGTAAAAAGTCACATTCAAGGTATCATGCATGACAATGTAAATTCACATTACAAGGACCCCATCTGCTGCACATAGTCTGGGTGGCGGGGTTGACATACATACCATCCCGGTTTTCACTATTCTGGTTCCCTCAAAAATCCTGGTAGTGTTTGCTAAAACCGCACAGGATTTATACATTGTTATATTTTTTAAAAACCTGCATCGTAATCATAGCACAGAGAAAAAATATTCTCATTGACACAAACCCAAGGTAGCTGCAGTTCAGGTTACACAATCTTGATGATGTCACAAACAATACAGAATATAATCTCTAACATCAGCAATATCGCTCATATAAATAGTGATTAAAATGGATCAAAACATAAAATGATTTTTCAAGGCAAATTAGTTTTTTATCAATGACCAAACATTCCCGATGAATGTATAGCAAAAAATGTCCATATGCCTTCCAGAATAAGAGGTTTATAACCATCTTTTAAATAATAAAAAAAACAAAAATAAAACTTAAAAGGAATTCATGTGTTGACAAATGATTAGACAACATTCAGGAACGGACTTCATTTGAGACTCACCCCTAAATACTATGGACTGGCTGAAATCACTGCGTAGATCCTTCTGACACACAGCCTGTACTCTAAAGAGGTACAGGTTGTCAGGATTCACATGTGTGATGATGGCCTCCTGTAGGAGAAACACACAAATGATACACAAAAACACATAAACAAGTACACTCATAAAAACACAAACACAACGATTGACTCTTATCACCAGTAAGCTGGTGCTTCGTACTCAAAGCCAAAGTCAAACTAGGGATGTGCATTTGATTGATGAGCTGCTATACACTGACAGGGCAGCCCTGCCTCTCCCCACACAAGCTTGTTTTTACACAAGTGACAAAAGATGACAGACCCTGCTACAGGTGGCACTTTGATGTCAGGGCTTTAACGGCTTCTCCCAGCAGCCCGTGGACAGGAGACACCTGGGATGGAGCAATGTGCCCACGGCTGACAGCCATACTGCTCTACAGACAGGCACCATGCGCTTTAAAACGCGCTACCGTCCCTGGCCCTGCGAACACGCTGACACATTGAGGCACTAGAGCCAGATGCTGAGGCGCCGTTGTCAGTGGGGCCTGCCCTGTGGCACCATATTCTACTCGGTCGTCACAGGCGGCCATAACCACGAGCATGAGGTGTGACATAACAAACAAGAGTCCGCACGTGTGTCACATACCTTCATGTTTAGGACGTTTCCTTTCTGTATGTATTATTCAAACAGAATTATCATCCCACCACCCTGAATTGTCCACACATGGCACGCATGATTATGAAACAGCATGATAAAACCGGCAATTGACTGACAGTCCTTAGTGTGCTACTGTTTAACACACAGTCTACTAATACATTCACCCATGACAAACGGAAGTCACACACATATCCCCAGTGACATTTCAATTAGAGCATTTTGTGTCAGTTGGGTATGACACAAAAGGATGAAGCATGAATAAAGGAATGAAAAGAGTGACAGATAATGGAGCTGGAATCCGGAAAAATCCTGAATGTTCCCATCTGAAAATCATGCTCACATGGCCCATAGAAGATGCCTGAAACCGTTCTTTGTCCGGCTTTCGGAACTGAAAGACACTTCGGACCACAGTTAGGTGGGAATTCAAAACATAAACAGGGAAGATACTCTCATTACCACTACCATTATTGGGAATTACTGAGAGCTAGCTGATTGGGAGATACCACAGCAAAAGTATATCTCATGTTAAATTATTGCAGTTTATTTGCTGCCTTTGTATTCCTTTCTGATTTATGCAAGAGTAGCACAGTTTTTATTCTGTTAACGATCGTTTCAAAAATGGCTGGTTATTACAAGCGAGAGACCATAAAATATGAAGGTCTTAAGGGGGTAAAAAATTGATTCAACTCTGATTGTGCAAAGCCTGCCAGTCCCTAATGTGACCTAGATAACAATGTCTGGGGAGGAAATTGAAAATAAAAATGGAAATGAGGTGTAAAGGAAACGAGAAGAAGAAATGGAGAGAGAAAATGAAAGAGAAGAGAGAGGGAGCGAGTGAGAGAGAAAGAGAACTTATTCATGTAGCAAACGGAGATACGTTTCAATGGCTGATTCTGTATATCTGTTGTTCAAGAAAGACAGCAGGTGCCTGGAAAGGCATTTTATTTTTCGGAGTGCTTGGTTTAGTTACTTCATCAGATTCTGCGCCTCTATTTAATAAACTGAGAGCCAAGGAACCTATAGTCTGTTTGAGGGAAAGCCTCTCCTATTAAATCACTGTTCTGATTGATGAACACGTGCTATGTCTGAAATAGCTTGAGGATTAAAAGTCTGTACTGGGGTTGCTATGAATGCTCTTGTAAACTTCAGGTCCACATGCCTCTGCGGATGGGCTCATTTAAACCACCCACATTTAAACCCTGTAAAGGAACTACAGTGAGCATTCGACACAAAGTGACAGTAGTGATGCATTTGATTTCACATCTTCTAGCATCCTGGGTTGTGCTTCTCACACCCTGGTGGGGGGACACCTCTCAGGATGAGTTACAAGGCCCAGGGGAGGTCTCACCAGTTCCTGGTGGCTATCCTTGGTGATCTCGTACGAATCTTCATTCTTGGACGAGCTGTAAGAGATCATGAAGCTGATGATAGGGGGATGGTAGACGATCTGAGGTCGGGTCCAGCTCACAACCAGTGCTGTTCTATTCAGGGGCTGAACCTTCATGTTGACAGGGGGGCTACTGCACACTGTGTGACGGAAGCGACAGAAGACAAACCAGAAAATTAGAGGCAAATGAGCCAACAAAAAACCTCTTGGAAAGCACAGAGGAAATCTGAAAATCCACACAACACATAACATTTCAAGATAAAAGCAAAGTCGTGTTATAGTGTATGCAGCATGGGTTAGGTTTAACGGGGATGTCCCGCTGTTCTGGGAAGGCTTGATTGTTCATCTCCAACATTCTGATCCTAATTTCTGACCAAAATGGTGTAATAGCCCCCTGAAAATTGCAAGTGTCAGGTAGAGAGATTCATTGTGTTATTTTTACCCCGAAGCTGCCAAAGGCCAGCACCATTCCTTGTCTAACATGGTGTGTGCGTGTGTGAGAGTGTGGATTAGCTTTATATTACATTGTGGGGGACCAAATGTCCCCCACAATCTGATAAAAACCTGACTATTTTTCAGGTCCCCACAAAAATCTGTGAATGCAATCAAAAAACTACAAATGCCAAAAAAATCGTATTCAATTAGGATTCTTATGGTTAGGGGTAGGGCTGGGTAGGGGTTATTTTCCGTCATATTTTAAAATGATTATTTCACTGCTTGTGCTATGACAGACAGCCACCAGGTGACACTGCAGACCCAAACGTGGGGCTGTACCTCCTGCTGATATTACATCATGTCTTCCCAAATGATGTCAGTACCCAGGCTCCCATGATCTCCAGAGTGAATAGTGCTTAATCACTGACCCTGTCAGGAAATTGGGTAAAACTGTGGATTCCTGGATCTGACATAACCATAGAAGTCGGGCAGGCATCCGTCTCCGTCCCCTCCTTAGACCAATATGGCTTCGTTCTGCTCAGCTGCTGAACATTAGTGATTAAAGAATGTTTCCTAGACTTACATGCATAATTACCTAATCTTTTATCCAGGGTGACTTCCATTACTTGCTTTTTAAGGACTGCTCAATTAAAAGGTTAAATGGTTAAATAGGGGGAAAGAAAACAGTAACAAGAATTCTAAGTCTTACATCTGCTGGTCAGAAGTCCCTACTCCAATTTGATTTGATCAATGCCCTCCCCATGTGCCATGTGCCATGGGGGTGCTAAGGGGGTGCAGCGGCTGGTTGGTCCTTGAACAGCAGAATGCTCAGTGTTTTGTGTGTGTGTGTGTGTGTGTGTGTGTGTGTGGCAGAGACAGCAGCTGGTAAAAAGCCCGGCACAGATGTTACCCCAGACAGTATGCCCCACAAGAGCCCCTCTCCTCCTAGCCTGCCGGCAGCTCAGGCAGCTCTGCGGTGAGATGGATGGGTACACTGATTCGGTGACCCAGAGGTGACGAGAGGGGTGGCACACAGGGGGACAGGAGGCAGTAGATCTGAAGTGACTGGAGTGAAACTGTAAAATGAGTGATGCAGAGAGCTTTGTAGAATAGGGAGGGGGTCCACATGAAAAATACTTGACCCTTTCAGTAGAAAAATTCCTGGAGGTTAGGGAGGCTTGTCCAGCCTGTGAGGAATCACAGCATAATGAAACCCTGGCTGAGAACCACCTCCCCATCACTGGCAGAAGATTGATGCACAAAACCCAGGATGAAGTAAGCGGTAACAGCCCCCGTAACCCTACAGGCCTCAATGGACTCAACGAAACCTTTCCCAGCAGTGGGACAATGTCAAACAGCTGTCTGCTAACTAATATAACTATAATCCGTACCTGAACCAGGAAACATGGGGCAGTCTATGATAGCTCAACAAGCAGATCATTATATTACCAGTACAAAGGTTGTGGGTAAAAATTCCAAAGAGCTCCCGTAGAAAAACGGTAACCCTTCCCTCTACTGCTGGACACTTTGGATAAAAGCATCCTAAAAATAAATGTAAAAAAATATATGGAAATAGTGGATAAAGAAAGAATCTCACCACCTAGCAAACACAAACAGACTAGGCCATGAGTGGTACTATTCATGCACTTTGTTTAAAAAAGTTGCAATCTTAGAGAGTGAGAATATTGTTTAGATATCATTATAGGGGCACTTTTTTATTTGTTGTTCTTTACATTTGAGAAAATATAGTGAATGTAGATTCTTATCTATAGAGTTATAGTACACACTTGAAAATTTGTTTTAAAGTTCAAGCTTATTATTTTGTACAAAATCTTAGGCACTTTATTTCTTGACTTCATATATTACAGTGTGTGACCTTGTGCATCAATTATTGTGTCTAAGCTCCAATTACCAGAGAACAGTAGGAGAAGAGCAACCAAGGGAAAAAGGAGCCTCTAATTTTCATAGCCATATGTGGCATATTTTGTTAAGTTCTTCTTATTATTTTTTAACAGAGGTGGTTAGAATAGTTTTATTGCCTAGTTTTCACTCTGAGGCTACTTCAATTTCTTTAATAGTGACTCCATGTTGATTGCCATTTTAGGGAAATGGATATCAGGCAGGACTCAGAAACACTCATTAATGTGGTATACACTTTTACATGCACAGAATATGCTGCTAGGCATTTCCAAGTGACAGCTATCAACAAAGTATGTGACTTTCAATGTCATTCCCCATAGTTACTGTGCAAACCTCTGCTCTTCTCACAAGTGTTACGCTTATGTCTGGTTTGGCCAACAGATTGCTAATGATAGTTTTTGTTGTATATTCAAAAAATCATTTCGCGACCCCTCCCAATTATTTGGAGACCCCCGAGGGGGCTGTGACCCATAGTTTGAGCACCACTGCAGTAATCAGCTGTGGGGTTTGCTGAGTCTCCGTAAACAAATAAGTAGGATAATCACAAATCGCAGACAACGTGCATGTTTCAAATGTCCCAGAATTCCATGCGTGTTTGCAGAGCCTTTGCCTTGCTATCGCACAAGTGCCACTTCGACTATAATCCTCGGCTAAAATCACTAAGATTGAGCAGTTTATGAGACTGTACTGAATAAATCAGGACCACGTCTGGATTTGTTAACAAATAACATGCTAGTTTAGTGCTGACAAAAAGCAGTTTCATTCCACAAATGGGGCCCAAAAATCAAACATGGGCACCAATCACATGATTAAAGAAAACTACTCAAGGTGCCCCCAACAGACCAGCCCCTTCCTTCCAAGACACCACAGCCTCCACCACAGCCTCCTCCAAAGCCCCCCCCCCCCCATGTCCACTCTGTGACATGCTTCCTTCTCTGATCAGTCATGGCTTAACACCACAAAGGCAATTTCACACCACAGATTAAATCCATATTAGCCTATTTTTAGGCTGTGTGAATTATCATAAACTCTTTGCTCATTTAGGCTGCTCTAACTTCATCAGTTTTGCCAGGAAGAGAGCTGTGCATGCAAGTAGCTCATAATCAATTTTCTGAGACAAAATGAATAAAAGAATAATTATTTAAAGAAAGAAGGAAATCCCAGAAGCACATCTGTTTTGATTAGCAAGTCACTTTCAAACGGCTAATTTGGTTTTGATAGTGATGTTACAAAAACAACCTGAACTACCTGGCTTTAACTACATTTCCCAGTATCGCTGAGAGGGTAACCTGAAGCACGTTGCTGGAAATGAGCTACTTTTATGAAATGAAGCCAAATAAATGAACAATGAAGTGCTAAAGATATTTGAAAAACATCGGTCATGACTTGACTATGAACGAGCCGAGTATCGACAGCAAAGTCTGTTACATCTTTCGACTTCTCTTTCTACAGTTAATGACAAAGTTGAGCCATTTGTCTCAGAGGGGAGGAAGCAGACAGAGGGCGGAGAGCTGCCGTGACACTGGCTGTTGTCATTCACCAAAACAAGCTTTCTCTGCTCTGACAGAGTGTTGCTGTGATGGCAAGCCGCTCATTTGTGAGTGACTGAATACGCCGTGTGTATACGGGCCTATTATATTTGTGTTGTGCTGAGCGGAGGTGTGAAGTGACTCCCTCCGGTCATTATGGTTTCTTGCTGTTGCCACATGAATGACACAGCTGGAGCAGGCAGAGAAGCTCCTTCTCAAAAGCCGTTCCCAGAGTCACGTGGGCACAAGCGCTGAGAGGTGTGAACACAATTGTGAAATCCGTGAAATGTCGGTACTTTTCTTCGGAAAGATCAGAAAAGCAAGTTCAAATAGTGGTATAAACTAAGACTCAAAATAAATTGTCCAGCATTTCTTTCTCTGCATGCTTTTCTAATCGCCTCACAGTAAGAATGAGCCAGCATGCGTGACTGTAATGAACATGGAGCTCCTTTGAAGAGGCATGAGAATCTGTGTGAAATTCCTGTCTACCTTTGGAAGCCTCTGTGCCATGCAGATTTTCCCTGGCATCTGACAGGTCCGGGACCCAAGCATCTTTGACCGCTGACTTGAAGACCACCCGGTCATCCAGGTCCTGCAGTGGGCGGAAGTTGTTCCTTAGGTACTCCACGGATTTCACATGGTCCTGCTGCTCGGTGGTGAAGATGGAATAGAAGGCGTCCAGCTGAGAAGGGAGGAGGCCAACAGAGGAACAAAGCGGTGCCGTCAGAAGGGAGCCGGATTAACAGGAAGCCCTGATGCCAGCATCGATAGCCTCCCCACAGGATGCTGCTCTGCCAGCCACCCTCTTTCAGCAGCCAGGGGTGGGGCCCTGGGCCCTCAGAACCCATTATAACATTCTATTGTCCACAGGAAGGAAGGCTACAAGCATTTCAACATTAGGCACCCTGACATACTTGACATCCTATTGAACAGAAAAAACTAAATCACAAAGCAAAAAAATTCATTCCCCATAAAGAAAGAGAAAATTACACTATTTGACAAAAACACGAATTTTACATCTTTAAAGACCTGACTCACTTGTTGGTGCAAATGCAAAACAAATTTGCCTTGAGCTGTCATCAGCTGCAGCTGAAACCATCAGCTGTAAAGTAGGCAAGCCTGTGATCTCAATATTTCAATACTTGTCTCAATATTTATTACATGTTCTGCTTGCACTGCCCCCAACCACAGACAGTGAAGTTCACTGAAACCATTTTTTACTTCTTTGTCTTTAAGGTACCAGTTTACTTGATGCCGTCACCTATAATGAATTACAGATACCTTCCCTGTTGATTATAATACTTCATAAGCTCCAATGAAGCTCTCACCTGTAATGCACTATGGAACCCTTCATAATGCATTATAATGATATAATAATATATGGGTATAAGAATTAAGGATGCTTTGTATTGCATTATGAAGGGATCTACTCTTCATTATAGATGAGAGTTTCATAAAGCATTCATAATGCATAATAAATATAGCTATAATTAGTTATGCCTTTTCATAAATATTTATAGCTATGTTTGTAATGCTTTATGACTGTATTATAATGTGTTATGAATGTGTTCATAGATTGTTACAGACATGGCATTCATAGAAAATGTTACCATCATTATTTTTCCTCATTCTGTATGTCTGGGGTGACTATGTCAGAGGAGTTTTGAATCCAATGTTGTTTAAAAGGGATTAATGATTATACACTGCAAAATACTGTATACTGTATAAACCAATACATCACATAAAAACAGTATGGCAAAAGCATTGCCTGGGAAAATGCATTTCTGACAAGCTATTCTGATCAAATCATTACCAGTTATGGTCTAACCAAAAGATAAATGTGCTGAACAGGACATTGTTTTCCTTGTATCATAGCTAGGTGCTAGAAAGGTCATTTATAAGCAGGATGATTCTAATACAACAAGCTATAGCGATCAAGCTCAGTATTCAAAGATTCCTATTACCATAACCTGCTTTGCGGGAAGCTGATATAGTTACTGCACATGCATGTATAACTTTGATTTAACTGTGTTATAGTGTAAATTTTAGTAGCATCAATTTATCACCAGTTCCAGGTCGTGCCACTCTTAAGTGGTTCTCAAATGATGACGATGCACCAGCCTACAGCTTGAGGCACTTTGAAAGCTAGAGCCAAGGTAATGGCTTATTGTGTACTGGTAAGGATGTGCCCCCGCTCCTCTGTTAATGCCAGTTACCCCCCAAGGGGTTAAAACACCAGCAGCACAGCTGGGTGTGAAAGGCAATACGCCACAGTAGCAGAATAATGCTTTGTGGGTTGGTGGAATGTGGGGGAAGGGCACCACAGGGGCTAACTATCAGGTGTAGGACAGGCAGGTGGAGCTGCACAACATGCACTATTAATATCGACAATCCATGCCTTGCACGTGTAACTGTCACACTGCGAGGACTGCCCAGTTGGGTTAAGACATTAAGTTTCTCTAAAACATTTTTACTCTGTCATAGAACGCAAAACTTAGCAAGTCTTGCAATATTAATGATGGCTCCTGTTCAAGATTATCAAGAATATATTTACTCACAGACACTTCTATCACTCGTAGACAGTGTGGTGCATTTGTGAGAATTTTAACAAAAAGGAGGAGAGAAAAGCAAAAAAGAACTGATTGCCAAAAGACATTTGCCTTCCACTATACAAAAAATATTTTTTATTCCATGAAAACGATATTGAGCAAAGGCAAACGATTTTCTGGCACTGCTGTGTGTCTATTGGCAGAACTCATGACAACATCACCAACTTATTTGACAGACTTTATTGCTAGATAATAACCAGTTCTATTTGGCTATTATTATTTTGCGTAATTTCTGCTCTATTTTGTTTTATAAATATCACAATATTAATTACAAAATTTTCGAATATCATGATGTGATTTCTTTCTTTCACACAGTTCTACTGACAGGTGGTTTACGCTCCTTATATATGTCGCTTGTCACGTGTGATCTAGAATTTGCCACTTTTATCAGCAGATTCTGCCTGGTGTCACAGTAAGGAGTGAAGGAAGTTTCACGTACTGCCCATCAAGTCCGCCTAAACCTCCTTTCTCTTCCCTAATGTGGCCCTGATGAGCCACGCCTGTTACTTGTTACCCCTTGTTAGTCTTTGTATTTCAGCACCTGTTTTTCTCATCAGCCCCAGTCCGGTCATTGACATCACTCCTCCTGTCTGCCTGCGTCCTTCCCCATATTCGCCTTCTGGTTTTGACCCCTTGGGGTCTTGTTTTGTTTTCCTGCTCCTGTTTAGTTCAATAAACCCCTTTTGTTTTCAAATTTCACAACTCGTGACAGGAAGCAGTCAATCTGGAAGCAGTCAACACCACCCCCACACATTTACTTTCTTAAAGTCTGCGGGACTCCCACGACTTTAAGAAAGTAAACGTGTGGGGGTGGTGTTGTGAAAATGTGAGTAATCCTAGTGCTTAATATGACAAATATGACTATCAGATTATCTGCTGTTCATTCACTGGTCATGCTAAAGCAGGAGTAGGCAATCTTATCCGCAAAGGGCCGGTATGCAGGTTTCTGGGACAACCTTTACGTCAGCACTGCAAAACCCAGGTGTGAAAACTCTTCAGGCAATCAGTCCGATAATTAGTAATCCAATTAGAGATTTACAGTGAAAACCCACATACACAATGGCCCTGTCTGGATAAGATTGGCTACCCCTGTGCTAAACAAACCTTAGGTTGAACTGGATTACTGTGGTTAACAAGACACATTCACCACGGTGTTGGGTGATTGACAGCAAGGAGTGTTTAAACACCTGCTACGCAGCTGGGTGTGAGGAAGTGAACTGCAGCCCAGATGTTATAAACAGTGCTGATTTTTACTAAAAGCCAAAATAAAGGCATGACTGTAACCCACATTAACCCACCACCTGTGGACACCTTGACCTATTAGGAACAAAAACGACAGGGAGAGGAAATGCAGAAAAACACTCCATCGAGACCCGAAATGCACCTTAGTTCCCCCCAAAATAAAGCGGTACATATCCACATGCATTCAGTTGTCGATTTGTGGTATTGATAAAAAAATTATACCTTTTTCAAGCTGCTCCAAACTCTGCTCACGAACAGTGTAAGCACCATAGTTTTTCTTTTGGCTTAGTTAAATTTTTTCACTGAGGATGATTCACTGCTCTCTTGTACTTGCAGTTAAATGAGGGTGCTGGGACTGCCCAAGGTTTGCAGCAGATGTTGCTCTTCCATGAAAACACACTGTGGATGTTTACTGGAGCAGCACAGGGTATGAATAATAAGCTTGAGTGCACAACAGCAGTCTATCTTCCAGTAGCTAAACATGCATAAAAATGGACGTCTTTCTTTAATCACTAGTTCCTTATATGGTGTACTTACATCAGAATGCACTCCCCTTTCTGTGTGTCAGTCATCATTATTACTCAACAAATTGTACAAATTGTATGTTTTTATTTTTCTGTATGCACTTTGGCAGCTGACGTGTATAAATTTAAAACTAAAGCGTCATGGAGAGCGTGGTGTCGAAACAAATTAAGCATAAGGCAGTGGACCCCCAAGATGGCATGAAAAATGAACTACATTCACACACTAAGGGCAATTTAAGAGGCAGCATTTCTCCTAACCACCTGTTTTTGGACTAAGGGAGGAAATTGGAGTAGTGGAGAAGAAACCCACACAGATACTGGGAAAACATTGTTTCTTCTTTCTTGCTGATCATTGTGCTAGACCTCTTTTCAGTTGTAGTTCTCATAAGGCAGTTACACAACACAGTTCGCTCAGAAATAAATGTCAAAATAACACAATGACCACAATCCATTGCGCCTACAAACACGCAAGTAAGGCACAGAACACAAAACAGCACAACGCAAACTCTCATGCTGTCACCGCGTTAATGTGTTCAGTACATATTAATATGCAGCCAGAGTTAAACTTTTCAATTAAAATGATTCCAAAATAAATCCAATAAATGTCAGTGTATCACATTCCGTATTTGCCAAACCAGATTGAAATTGAAAAAAAGTATTATTTTTCAAAGCCCAAACAAAACTGAATCAAACTAAAAAGAAATATCTTTTTAATTATACTAATTATATTGGCCAAAATCCTGGCCATGTGAGTACACAGTTTGGGGTGTGCCATTGTATCCGGGACTGTATGCTGTGTTTGAACCCGGGCTAATTAAGTTTTTTTTCTTTTACTCTGCCTGTATTTTCCCATTTAAAAAGGATCAAATTAAAGGTTAAAGGCATCAGGAGTAATTGACACATGGCTGAAACTTAAAATTTGACCTCCTGATCTAGGGAACAAAATAGTCCAAATAAGCAGTAAAAATCGAATACTAATTAGACTATAGGTGTCAAGCTGCATGCTGTTCTGCATATTGCAGAAACAAACACGAACACCTCTGAAAGAAGACATTTGCAGCTCTGGTAACAATGCAGCTGAGTGACAAGCTCATCACAAAGATCTTTTCAAAACGCCCTGTTGTTTGGCCACAATCATCAAGCGACAGGTTTTTGGTAAGAATACGGCTGTTCCTAGGTTTGCATGAAAACCAAATTCTTCACATTAGACTTCCTCCCCACACACCTTGTTACACGGCCCTCCTTGCCCTGCAGAGAGCCCGGCGCATTGCGGTTACTGTCATTTTATTTTTGAGAAATTGTTTGCTTAGCAGAAAGCAGGAAGGGTAAAGGTCAGAGTGCAGGGCAGTGCTGGAGGGGAATTATAGCTATGCAGCTAAATGCTATCAGTGGGTCCAGGCTTACCTGCCGTTGGGAGAGGAACACAGGCCGGCTGAAGATGATCCACTCCACCACCTTGCTGCATGGTGGGACAGTGAGAGAGCCAGTGTAGCGGTAGTAGCTCCGCAAGGAGGGTGGAAGCAGGTCTCTCAGAACAAATGGTTCAAGAAGGGTTTCTTTTTCTGGGGTGAAAAGAAAAAAGGATGTTTGGCATATGTGTAGGGGAGGAACACGCACACACCACAAATACAGACCGACGTACGCAAAGCCAACTTTGTCTTAAGTACTTGTTCATGGCATGAAACTTCAAACTTGGCATTCATGCAGTGAGGAGGAAACCAGTAACCTAACAGCCCTTAAATCAAGTGGGCCTAGGTGGATCGGTCGAGTGCTACATGCTGTGGACAAGGTAAATACGGAATATTTTGCACTCAGCAGAGCCTTTTACTCATAATGACCTGGCTGCAGAAGCTAGCTCAACGTGCCATTTCACTCTTTGAAACATTGCTGATCCTCTCTGAATCGGACGTCTACTAGGCAATATTTTAACCATAGCAGCACCTGCTGCAATCTGCTACATGCATCAGTAAGAGAATCCAGAGAGTAAAGTGAGTAGAATCATATTAGTGTTTGGGGATGTTCCCAGAAAAAAACTCTTCAAGATCAAACAAGTAAACAAAAAAGTAATAAAAACTGATACTTCTTCTAGAATTCTATTAGACCATACATTCTAAGCTTTTATTGCTTAAAGGTAATGTTTTGAAAGTGCTCTGAAGGAGAAAATTTACTGTAATTTAATTCAAGGAATCTCTGTCTTAAGTCAAACAGCATTACAGGTATTGCAATAAATTTACAGGGCATCCAAAATCCCCTGTACGAATATAAAGCTCTCTGTCAGTATTGCAGCCAACTCAGAGAAACCACTAACTCTAGCCTTGATTTAATAAATACTAGGGTGTTGCATTTTGTGAAGAGAGTATCTTTTGCATAACAATTCTGTGTTGACCATACTGTGACCAAAGAGTAGAGTTTTTCATGAAGTCCATCCAAATAATTTAGAATTCCGCTGGTGTAGCTGGAATGATTAAGCAAATTAACTCCTGGCTTCCTTGTAACAGATGTCCCATATCTGAAGTGATTTCACTGCATAGGATCATTCTGTCTGTCAGCTCGAACCCTGTCACAGGATAATCGAAACAGTGCTACAAGCATGAGTAGAGTGACACTCATCCTGTGCTTTGGTCACTGAGTGGCTTGTCTTCATCAGACATATGGGGAATCAGTCTCCCTAGCACCCCTTGGCAGGTCAAATGTAAAATTTCTCCACACACTCCTACTCTACAGCATCTGGCCTCACAGTAAAATAGTTATCGTCACCTACTGTTTACCCAGGGTCCTTTGTGTGTCTCCTTCCCATGAAAGCAATCGTGCCCCATGGCAATAAAGCCAAACCAAAAAATGAAAAAACACAATAAGTGCAACTGCTCCTTTTGTTTAGGCTCGACCAAAAGGTGCTGGGGGCACAGTTTAAAACAACAGTTTAGAAATATGAACAACCTCATTCATCTGAAGCAGTATTTGACAGAGAAAACATAAATATCTTAATAGAAATCATTGGAAGGCAGGTACATAGTTAATATTACGCAACTTACCTGTGACGCTTAATTTACTTCATTTGTAATAAAAGAACGTCATTATAAATGTTTTAACTATAAAATTACTTAATTTTGAATTTAAAAATGCAGGAAATATTCGTTAAAAGACAAATAGATTTGCTATTGTTAGCACAACTGTATTAATAAAGTTCTGCCTGTGTGTATATATTTTAAAAATTCCCTACAGCTTTGCACTGCCACTGGCATAGTTTCAAAATTTGTAATTTAACCTAGAAATTCAGCGTAAGCCGTAGAAAAGTTTGAAGTTTTAAAGAACACTGGAAACAAGATAGTTAAGCAGGTACTTTATTATTCCTGTAATGGAAATTGTAATGTTTCAACAGTTAATACAGTAAACACCAAGAAGCCCCTCTCTTTGGACTGATGGCCTGTACAGTGGTGTGAGGTGAGTTCTGAATTTTTTCAAGTCACACTTTCAGCCAGTCCAACTTTGTGAGAAATCAAACTGGGTTACTGGGTCAGGTAATGCTGGGAAAAACTCAAAGGAGCAAGGGAACCAGCCCAAGGGAGCAATAACATGACATCTGCATAATGTGACGAGAGCACTGCCCTCGTCATTTAGTCTGGACATGGTTACGCTTCCATCTCACTAATGTCAATCCCGTGATTTAAAGCGCTAGACCATATGTG
Source organism: Mormyrops boulengeri (assembly GCA_026781065.1). Lineage (NCBI taxonomy): Eukaryota > Metazoa > Chordata > Actinopteri > Osteoglossiformes > Mormyridae > Mormyrops > Mormyrops boulengeri. The sequence continues at coordinate 25,125,151 of JAODLD010000113.1, forward strand.
GCTTCCTTGTGCTCTAATGACTACAATTACCATCTCATGTTGCAAAAGGCCAGCACTGCGGTTATGCTTCCCATTTCTGTCAAACGAAAGTGAATCTGGCAACATGCATCATTCTAACAGAGCATTTTCCAGTGTGCCCAAGCTACAGTATTAATGAGTCACAAACATGGAGATATGAGTGCTGTTCAATGCATTCCTGAATATACAACTTAAACACTAAATTTAAAAACCTGTAAAAAATATTACATTAAATATTATTATATAATGCAGCTGTCATTAATTAAACCATAATTATAAAACACTCCCTCACTAAAGCTCAGACTGAATAAAGTATTACAGACATTGCTTAATTAGTCCAATGCAATATCCTTTTATGAATAGGGACGAAGGCATTCATTAATTTTCCAGACTTTAATTGTAAACTCAGACCACCGTCACTGATGAGGCACCTGTGAAGCCAGGGTAACAATGTGTGTTCATTCCAGGTGCAGACAATCACACCACAGTTACTAATACTATTACAACTACCACAATAATAATAATAATAATAATAATAATAATAATAATAATAATAATAAGCATTATCGTTAATAATAATTATTATTGTTATATTATATCCAGATGACCATATTTTTATGGAACAGTATGGACATTTTGTGGTATAGCACAGTGTAGGAAAGGCGATGCATTAACATCACTATGAAAGTAGCTAATGGTTTGTGAAAGATTTACTGAAGAGCGATAGGTTTGCTTTAGCATCAAATCAGAGCACACAGTTCATGGCTGTGTGTAATGGATGTCCTGCATGAATTTCCCCATAGTCTACTCTCTTCTCTAATGGAGACACAGACATCTCAGACACTTCTAAATCTAAACATTTATTGGAGATGGAGACACTTCACTACAGAACAAATGCTTGCTTGGAATTGATTTCCAAATGACTGATTGAATGACTGATGAATGCAGAGCAGTTATAGATATGGGCTTGTGCAAAGAACACTGAAGCTTTGCAATGGATGTGGCACTGCAAAGTGCCATAACAACATTGCTTTGGAAGATATCTACTGTATTCCTTCAAGTGGGAAAAGAGTAAAATTCTTAGCTTTATAATTTATAATTACCCCCTTCATTTTTGCAAACTTGACATTCACAGTTTCAATTATTCACGACTTGGCCATGAACAATTATACAGGAACATTTTTGGAGTTGGCTGAAACATTGCAGAAACTAGCAGATGACACACAAGCCAAAAACAATACTGAAAATGATTCAGATCACATAAAATTATGTAGGTATTAGGGATACATAAAATTTGTTAGTGTGAGTACATACTATATCCTTAATGTCAAAAATCTTGGCTTGGGTACGCCGCATATCTTTGTCTGGGTAACCAACCTCACTCATGTGTTAGCTGGCATTGTGACCATGGAATCTCATATCTTTCACAGTAACTTTTAAACTTTTCAGTGCTGGTAATTTAGCATTTTTAATAATGAGTCCCAGTACTGTGATTACTTTATACACAACGGGGCATGATTTAGATGGATTGTGTTTTATATAAAAAGGTCTAGATAGGAAACAACAAAGCTATTTGACATGCAGTTATACAGTACAGTACTGATTGTTTATAAATTGGTAATAAATATACTTGTTATGTTATCGTTCAGGCTACCAGACTGATATGGGAATGAGTTAGGGGTGCCTAGATATTATTTGTGAATTTTGACATTCACGGGGAGCTAACCTTCACAAATGTGAAGGGGCTACTGTACAAGCAAAACACAAATTATGAACTGAAGGTAAATATATTATAGTTCAGAAGAAAATACAATAATATTATGAATAAATGTGCCAACAGTGTCTACTCACCATGATGAACCACACCCTTCAGCCCCTGGATGATAGGATCCATTGCTGGATTGTCCGTCACTCCAATCTGCAGGTGAAAGAAAGTGACACATTAGCAGTAATAACCTGTACAAATTTTGCCAAAAGTATTGGTTCCCTTCCACTTAAACAAAAAAAAACAAACAAACAGACTAGCACAGCAAAATGACAAATGCATTATGCAGTATTCACCATTCTTTAGTTCACATTTAATACGATAGAAACTTTGGTTTAGATTTATGACTCATATTATTTGAAATAAAATAAATGAAACCAGCATGGACAATAAAGTGCTTTCTGTAGCACTGTGTGAGATTTCTACATTTCTTGCCTGGTAGTTTGGCCCACTCTTGTTGAGCCAACTGCATCAGTCTCTCAGCATTAATGGGAACCTTCTCTGCATTGCAAGTTTCATCTCCTTCTGCAGATGTTCAGTGAAACTTAGATTAAGACTCATAACAGGCCACATCAGAGTAACCCAATGTTTTCTTTTCATGCATTACTGGGTGCTTTTTGAGGCATTTTTCAGGTCATTATACTGTTGGAGGACCTATCACCTGCGAGCTCTCTAACCCAGGGCTGTATAATTTTCCCCAAAACATTTTGATAGTCTTCTGTTTTCACTGTCACCTGCATAGATTCTAGGCACCCAGTGCCAAAGGACATTCTCTCAGACAGATTGTGGCCAGCCAGCATGCATTTTGGCAAATTCCAGGTAGGCCTTTAAGACAGCAGTGGTTGGTGACTCTTGAAACTGTTGCACCTTGAAGACTGAAGTTCAACTTGGATCTATCTTGAAATTTTGTTGGTTCTTTCTCCACCAAACTTTCTCTCCAATCCTTGGACAATTTACCCTGCTGCAGCTACATGCAGGAATATTGACTACAATCACATGGGCCCTAAACTTCTTGATCTTATTGACAATGGTCACAGGAATATTAAATCTCTTTGAAGCTCTTGTAGCCTTAACATTGACTATTACTGGCTATTACCTTGTTTCTGATTTCCCATTAAATTTTACATTTTTCGTGTGTTACACAGTGTAACACAAAACAGCAGAATATGATTCTCCCTTCAAACTGGTTAAATGAGTGATTCTATCATTGAAGACAGCTGTGATCCTAATTAAGAGAGAATATTCCGCTTGAAGTATCACTAGAATACAATTATTTCTTATAACTTCTGAAGGGTATCAGTAATATTGTCCAAGCCATTTTAGAATGTCTTTGTAGAAGAAGCAAGAATTAAATTCTTTTCAGAGCTTTTTTGTTCCACAGTTTGTTTTGTTGCCTACCAAAAAAAGCATGCATGCATGACAAAAGATTTTTAGGAAGAATGGTGCATTATTTGAATAAAGTGCAAGGACACAAGTACATTCGGCCATGTCTGTTATAACTCATAACAGTGATTCTTTATACAGAAGTTAACACTCAGGGTTAAATACTTAGCACTTATTTCTTTCAAAAATAATAATACTGCCAGAGGGTACAGAGTATTGAAGAAGAGAATTGCAACTGGAGGAAAAAGGCAGCATTTCTCTGCTGTAAGTTGTCATGGGTAGGAGGGCTTTGATGCCCTATGTGATGCTATGCTTCACACGTGGGAAATGAACAAAATCTCACAAAGCTCTCAAATGTTTCTGGTCATGCTGATATTTTTGGTGTTTCGATTGCAGATGCAGCCCCAGCTAAAGTGTTGCTTCAGCCTGGAATGGACAAGATATTGTGTATATATTTCTCAAAATACACAGTGTTTTCTAAAATGCACATGGCTGTTAGTGGTGGACAACTCTGCGCTGTATTATTTCCATATAAAGAAAGACTGGATTGCATCAACAAGACAAGAAAAGAGAAGCTCATTTTAACAGCAGAGTGCCAACTTGGTCTAGTCCAGGAAAGCCTCTACCAGAGCCAACGTGTGACTGGGGACTAACTGCCTCATTATCAATGTTTGTCTTCCACAGCCCACCTGCTGCAACCAAGTTTCCTAGTGATCACTGGGCTCTGTTTCCATCTGACGACACACCAGCTGTCACTGCACATCAGTCCCCTAAATATGCCGAGACAAATATGAGATGAACAGGAAACAAAAGCCCAGCTTCTGTTCGACTGCCCGTGCTGCACACGTGTCCGAGTAATAAGCACACAGTGTCCCTGGGAATTCGGAAGCTCCAGTGGATTAAAGCTGATAAGTATGGGTGTACCAGGCCCCTCTAAATAATATAGATCCTTAAAGTGCAGGTTAGCATGCTCACAGCGGGTGGGTAATTGTGGTAAACGATAGGGCTGTCAGTATTCAGGGGGAAGCCATTAAGGTTTATGCATTAGAGTTTTTCATTCCTGCTGGGTAGTATCCATACAAAAGTAACACCTGTGTTCTCATTTTATGAAGACAAAGGAAAAAATACTCAACCCATACAGTAAAAAAGAAAAAACTAATTAAGACTGTATGAAATGTTACTTCACACTAATCAGTGCACAATGAAAATTACAATAGATATCAGTTAAACAATATGCAGTTGTCTAAGAAATTAACACTTTTGAGAACTATAATAAATATAATAAATAATAAACAGAAAAACTAATAAAACTATAGCAGAAAGCATAATCGCTGACTAAGAAATACACGTTTACAGTCACAGAGGGATGGGAAGCTTAGCGTAATATATACATGTCAGTTCTGCTAATCCACAGAAAGACTATAAAAAACACTGGCCTGTAAAAAGATGTTGGCTTGTTTAAATTGTTTTTCTGAAATAAAGAAGATTAGATAACTGAGGATCAGTAACCACAGAAATGGCCCAGTTCTTTATTCACTGTTTTTTTTTCTTATCAATAATAGCTCCCTGAGGATATACTGCCTTCAAGTCCAAGTGCCAGTCCATGAAAGCCAGAAGCACTGAGTGCAAATCCCCTGCGAATCAGACAGATATCTGTGTGAGTGTGTGTGTGTGTCTGTGTATGTGTATATGTGTGTGTATGTACGTGTGTGTGTGTGTGTCTGCACACAGGCAGAAAAGAAGCTGTGAATGGAACTATTCATACTGGTACACATCAAATGTACAGAAAGAGGAGTACAATAATATAGTTTCTATAATGGACAGCCAAGCACACGAAAGGGAGCATACAGTCAAAGCCACTGTGTGTCGTTTGATCTAATAATACATATAGCTTCAAAAACTCATTCCTGTCATGTTTTGTGGGTACATGTGATGGATCAAGTATCATCTGTCTTGATTCTTGATTAAGTCATAATTGAATAAGACAGATAAAAACGGCTGCTTTTCTGAAGTGTTCTTTGAGTTTCCTATTACAACGAAAGCCAGATAATTCAAGTTGGGTAATTCACCCACAGAGATATAAGGAAATAGCATAAACTCCAAACAAATAGAGCTACAGCCTGCATTCAAAACCACACTCACTAGGAAATAAGACAAAAACTTATCTATCATTACCCAGTCCCCAAGCCACCATACTGCTAAGATTACAACTTCTACATGAAATTGTACTGGATGACTAAAAGCATACAGCGGTACACAGAGTAAGAACTATGCCAAGCTGAAAGTACTGAACTTGATTTACAAAATCGAAGTGCCACACAATTTTAAAGCATAAATTTGGATTTAGGCAGGGTTTACTGGATTAATATTACCAAGTTTGCATTCATAAAATCACAATTCGAAATAATAAAATGAAGAAAACAGACAAAGCTCTTTCAGGGGTTTGTTAACTGTAATCCTTTTTGACCACATTTGCTTGGTTGTTCTTAATTAGAAGCTACGTGATAAACATGCTTGACTAATCGGCATTTACTTCACTGTCTTTTCCAAAGAGCCTCTTAAGTCTTTTTTTATTATTGTGAAGCCAACATCGAGCCATTGCCATTGTAGAAGTGTGACAAGGCGTGAATATTTGAGACCAGCTCCAAGGCGGGACGAATCAGGGCCAAAGACCGCCTCCTGCTGGCCTCACTCTACACTCATGAAGACGTGTGGAGGGAACTATTTTTGGGGATTACTGACAAAAGCATTATAACTGAGAATTAAGTACAATTGCTAAATAATTTAATTACTGAAGTCCGAAATGATAAGGATTTCGCGTTTGCAGTTAATATTATACTACTCTATATCTCATACTGTTATGTAATATGTAAGTGAAAAACTTTTCCATTACTAGTTAGGGTACTTTTAACTATAATTAGTCATAGCTAGGTTTTTATGCAGATTTTTCTTTTTTTATGTTTACAACATCACTACAATAAACAGCAGTAAGCACAGTAACAATAAACGCCCCTGTCCAGCATCCTGATCACCACCGTTAAATAAATAAATGCGTGCTACAATAGTAGAAAAAAATGTATTGTATTGTATGTATTGTTGTATTGTTAAAACATTTTTTTGGTTTCTATTTGCTAAAAAGGTATTTTTATTTTCCAGTGTTTTAATATTCCAGCACCTGTTTATTGCAGCTATATATTTACCATTGATAATACTGACAAAGCCCCACGCCAACAGCAGACATCAAACTAGAACACATAATGTCTCTGTTCGCTTTCAATCACCTCGCTGTTTTGCTTGTGAAAAAAGATTTAGCATTTGACAAAGTGAATCATACGACACTAGCATATGAGGGGAGATGAAAATCACCATGCCGTCAACAAAAAATAAAAAAAATTATTAATGAAAGATATAGAAACATTAAATGCATCATCAAGCACCTGTCAGAAACATGATCACACAGGGGAAAACGTGTCTGCTGGTTATCTTCTGACACAACGCTATCACAGAAAGCACTACAAAATGCTGAATTCCCCACGGTGGACTGAGAGACACAACGTTTTCCAACGAGGCACAAAGACAGGTCTCAAAAAAAGAATGCCGGAAACAGCCGCTCATTTGCCTGCACTCAGATGCCTCCAGGCTTATTTATTCTGCAAGTATAAAGTATTTTGAAAGAAAATAATTTTATCCAGCACCTCTCTTTCTACTCCTGCCTGCCCCGGTCAAATGTAACGCATGCCCAGGCACTCACAAGCACACACTCTCACACTCTGTGCCTCTAGCTTTCATTTCTTCCTCACCAGCTGAACGTAGCTAATAATGACTTCTGCACACTGTTTACTGAGTACCCTCCAAGCAGCATGTAATGTCACATTGTTCTCTGGCGACATTCTTCGAAGACCAAAAGACACAATGTCAAGTCAACAGGCTTACCTGGAAGAACGCCGCCATGGCTGCGATCATACGCCTCTCCCTTATGGCCGTGTTGAGGCTGTCAAAGTCATCTGGGTTATACAGGTATATCTGAACCTGCAAGAGAAAAGCCACAAGTCATTACTTTAACTATAACAGCTTCTAGTACTGAAGAGAATAACAGCTGAAAAAACAATTAATAAAACATTTCTTTGGAAGCAGTCTCACTCTTATTTGTAAACTTATAAAGCTCAAACATGAATTCGAACTTAACTTCCCTGAATTCAACCTAACCTAGCCTCAGTGAGAAGAAATTAGGTCACATATTATGCTCTCCTGTTTTCAGCTGTCAGTCCATTTGTCTCACATTTAAGTGAAGAGATTCTAATGTCACTAAGGCCAGGATTTTGCATACTCAAGTCTCTGTGTAAGATTCAAGCAGAGAATTACGCGACTGCCCATTGTCTGTGCAAATTATCCAATCATCTGCTGTCAGGATTCAAAGCATTTCTTTCCATGTGCAGGCTGGGTTTCATGCTCTTTCATATCAAGGCGGCAAAAGTCTACAGGCCTGCTTAGCTTGATTAGCATCAACATCACGTACACAGTAAGTTGTAAGATGATTTAGATTGCAGATCTTTTCACTGTGGGTCCTGTTGGCCTGCCGGTCTATTTGAATAGTAACAACGTCTCATGGCAAAATCATTCTGTATTTCTTTCAAAGCAGAGATTAAGTGTTGCAAAATTTGAAAAAGAAAAAAAATCAGACTGAGAGCACCCTTGGGAAAGAGCAGATTTTCATTCTTCTTTCCTTCTACCTTTTCAGTTCCTTTCTGGGACTGATTTCCCACTGCTGTTTTTAGAGCTAGATCTTCAGTTTTATACAGACGTTAGGCTTGGCTAATTCCACTATAAAGCCCAGAGCTAATTCAGGGCTGCTTTGACATGTTATGTGCCTATGTAACCTATTCAACAAAAGCACCACTGCAGAGTAATAGTATTGAGTGAACATATGCAAACATTAATCAAAACCAACAGTTTACTGAGTTCTAGTAATGCACCACTTTATCAAATATACCCGATTCACCAGAAAAAATACAGACAAGTTTTCGGGGAAGTAAGGCTTCAGTATTGTCAGTTCTCATAATGCTAATTAAAATGTTATTGCAGCTCATTTGACAATGCTGCCAATGAACACAGGAAAAGAGTGTTGCAAATGCTTGTGTGACTGTTTGAATTCACAACACATGTGCTGAACATTGTTATGCTGCCACTGTAACTTTGTTCCTATACATTGCAGATGCTGTGCCCACATTTTGTCACCCTCTTACATGCGCAGCTCCCAAAATCAGTTCCATCTGTTCTATTTTCCAAGAACAATGCCAATCAAATGCTCCAACACATCTACATATTTTGTGAAAATAACTCAGACAGCTCCTGGAAGATTCAGGAGATGCACTAGAATCTCACCCTGTTTGAATTCACTTACAGCTTTGCTTCTGAAGTCTTGCTGCGCCCTGCTCTCTTTATCCTTTGTAGAAAGCTGCATCTGTTGAATCTGGACTGCTTAGTCATACGAGCACTGGTTTGAGGCAAAAACATTGCTATAAGTTGTCTGTATAGAGCCTGTATTACGCTTCGCTAAACCTTTGCCCATTTCAGCACCTTCCAGACCATTGATTCCACCTGAGAGAACCAGATTTTTCTAAGGAGGCATGCTACAGGTGACTAGACAAATCACATGCAATGACAAATATTTAACTATTATGCAGGTATTTCAAATATATACCTTTATACTACTTTGTTTAATTAGTTCAGCTTTGGTTCTAACCAAGGTCATTGTTAACTTCTCTTTTTCCTCCACTGCTTTTAAGATCATTCCAAACACCCCTAACCCAACACTGAAATCCTGATGCTTCTCACAGCTGCCTGGACTGAGGCATTTGCAGAGCAAAAGGCCAAGAAAGATAGTTAAATTAAGCCGATTATGACTTATAGTGCTTTGTCATTCACCATTTATCTATTATCAACAGAACTGACAAGCAAGTCAAACATGACAAGCATGATTAATTGAAACATTCATTTGTCAACATTACATTGAGTTTACATACATTTTGCATAATATATACCTTTGGGTACCTCCACTGGTGAAATGGTAATATATTAATAGATATTTGTCTCAATCTGTTAAATAACTGATTGGTCATTCTTAAACGACCCAAAGAATAATGTTAATTCTCATTTATTTCTGCTTCTGAGAATGTACTGTAATAACTTCACCTGCAACTGGTTTATAATAACAAATAACATATTTGCTGTAAAAAAATTACACCAAGTCTGCAGCTAAGGCATTTGGTTTAATTTAATTTTAATGATTCGATTCATTCAGGCTCAAAACAAAAAAGGTTAATTAATTAAGATCTCAGCTGGAATTAAAATCAGCATACTAAAACATGTTGACTCCTTTGACATAGATGAATAACAGACAAAATTATATGAACAACCTTGATATCGTAGACACCAAAATTAAATTTAATAGCTATTGTTGCTATGGCATCAACGATACAGTTCAGGCAAACGGTTCTATCTTACATAGTAAAAATCATCAAGCAGTGTGGGGGAAAAAGAGAGATCATGTAACTGTTTTACAAAAAAGCAGAATCATACGAAATCCTTCAGAAAACTGAACTTTAAAGGAATTATATTCAAAAGGCAGTTTTGATACCATATTTCCTATTAGTGAGTATCACTCTAGGTGTGATGGAAACTGAAGCCTGGAGTTATGAGGGCGGGGCACAGGAGAACAGGTTTATTTGGGTTCAAGGACTCCAAATCAGCACAGTGGGACAAACACAAAAAATACAAGAGCTCTATTGGCAGGAGCTAGAAATGTAATATACTGGGTATGGGAGCAGGGGGAGCAATATAGACTGAAGCAGGACTTAAGGTGTGTTTGTGTGTGGGATGTGTATATATTACATTTTGGGGACCAAATGTCCTCACAATGTTATAAAAACTTGTTTTTTTTGACCTTGTGGGGAATACTTATTCAGTCCCCACAAGGTGAAACTCATTTTTACAAAAATTTGTGACTGCAATCAAAAAACAAAAAATGCCAAAAGTCTTGTATTTTGTTTGGTTACTTCTGGTCAAGATTAGGGCTGGGTAGGAGTTAAAGTTGTCATAGATGGGGTTAGGATTATGCCCATAGATGTCAATGAAGAATCCCCACAAAGATATAGATACCTAATCTGTTTGTATGTGTGTGTGTGTATGTGTGTGTGTTTTGTTGGTGTATGTGTGAGGTCAATTTTACTTGAGAACTAATAGAACTCATTACTTTCTACCTTCAGACACAAATGAGGGACAAGTGCAGTGAATCAATCCAAACTGCCAGTCACCTGACTCTCATTCGCAAGATGACCTTGTGTGTCAGGATCGGTCCTAGTCCTGTCCCTTCGGTAAGTCTGTTTCCTGTTTGGCCAGCAGGTGCCGCTGGCCATCCCATGTCCTTAGCTCCTAGTGTTTCCATGTCCCCATGGCCGCCGTGTGGCTTAATGGGCTAAGCGGTCGGCTGTTATCCAGATTCCGCCTTTTATCTCAAACCCACGAGCCTCACCATGTGTGTGTTTTTTTCTAATATCTGGTTCTTGTTTTATTCTTGTTGTGTATTGTTGTACTTTGGCATGGTTCCTTGTTTGGTACCTTTGTTTTATTCCTGCTTATTGTTTGATTAATTGATTTGCTCTGCACCTCCCCCTCATGTGGTCCTCGTTATCTGTGTATTTAAGTGCCTTTTGGCATATTGTGTGTTTATAGCTGTTGTTGCCCCATGTTTGCTGCTGTTCCTCTATGGTTGTTCTTATGTTGCTCCCTGCCTTAGTCTCTGTCATTTTCCTGCTTTGTTTTTGACCCCTCGATGTCCATTACTTTCTTGTCTTCTTTTTGAGTTTTAATAAAGTTCTGTTTTTGTGAGCCACGATGTGAATCATCCATCCTTCATCATGTCCATCCTTAAAATTGTGCCCCCCCCCCCCCCTTCTCATGACATTGTATAGATAAAAACTCTTGCTGTACAGAAGAGAATTTGCTCGGTATACCACAATGTTATCTTTTAAGAAGAGTCAAGCAGAGCGCAGAGAGCTAAGCCAAGCCAAAGAACACACACATACTCCCAGACGTGCCTGCATGCAAAATTAACAGAACCACATGTACACAAAGATAAGCACCCAAGAATGCAGAAACAACCCATCTGTGACAGAAATCCCACACATATGTCACCATAGCAGTACAGCTCACTGAGGGCTGGTGTTGGGGAGTGGGAGCTCTGGCTTAGTGTATGACAATGTTCTACACTGTGGGATTTAATGATGAGGCATGTCCCAGTTTGAGTTAATATAGCAAGATAAAAGGCTTCACAGCACACAATGTTTGCTTAAATGGATCATCACACATGGTATACTACAAAGTAACTGGAGACATTTAACACCCTCATGGTAAGATCTTGCTTAGTGCCTAAATAAATGCAAATCAAGAAGCATCACAACATGGACAAATGAGCTGTCATTTGTACAGGACAGTTGAAATATGATACAAAGAACATGATATACAAGTGATCTGGAGGCAATAGAAAATATTTCCACCTCCTCATGCATGTATACGCATATAGACACACAACGTAACAACTAAATTGTTAACTAAGATGTGGCACATGAGATGAGGTCATCCTTGTAGTACATCTATTGCCATAGGGGAGACTGAGAGAGAAGGATGGATGAAATGTGCTGACTGTACTCAAAAGAAACGTAATTGTTAGTGAGGCCGTGTAGACCTCCTGTCTGTCCCTTTTCCTTTAGGTATAATTAGGTGGTGCGACGTCTTGCCTGCAGCTGCATGGTACATTTATGCATACGCACTGATCTTCTCCACACAAGGGGAGAGGTGAACACCAAAACAGGCGTTACAACACACACACCTGAAAAAGCTTTGACCTGACAAATGACCACGTCTTTCGGAAGTTACCCGTACTCAAACTCATGTCTGCGGCACAACAGATTCTTTGCTCTTGCATTAGAAGTAAGCAAAATTCTGGGTTGTGTCAAAATTGCCTCAGATTTATGTTCCATTTAAAGCTTTTCTTGCAGACACATAATTTTTTTTTTTATTATTTTTGGAAACGCTGCTCGATTCTCATAACGCCGATGACAGTGTGCATGTTTGAATTCTTATTAACAACTTGAATGCAAACAGTTTTACTGAAGGCCTCCATGTTCCTTTGACAGTGATTAATGAAAACAATAAAACGAACAACAGTAAAAATTCAGGCACATTAAACAAAATGCTTGTCTAGGTATATTTTTCTTGAACAGAAAGCAAAGAATTGCAGTGCTTTCTCTGTGACAGAAATGGCAAATGAGTCACAAGTTTGCATTCAGTTTTCAAGTCACTCTGTGGAACCAGAGGGGTAATGAAAAGAACCTGCAATCAACATTTTCAAATCCCCTTTAGGTGGATGATTGTCTGTTAATGCTTTTAAATGAGATCTTTTAACTAAATCTTTATTTTCAAAATCATTAATATCATTTCATGTGAGGGGACCTGAAAAGGAACTGCATAATGATGAAAAATTAATAATACTTCATCCACTTTCCAGAACTCCTTATTGCACTGCAAGGTTCTAGAAAGCTTGGAGCTCAGGAAGTACAGGGCACAATTTATCAACAGCCACACACGCAAAGGAAAATTTAGAGACAGAAGTAAAACTGCATATGCTTGGATTTATGGGCAGAAACCAAAGCACCCAGGAAAACCACAGAAACACAGGAAGAACACAGAGTTCATGCACAGAACCAGAACAGAAAACAAGCCCAAATAAACAACCCATGAAGGTATAAGGATGTAATGGTGCACACTGAACCTCCTCACAACAACAAAAACAACCACTTTTATGCAATATTGGGTAACACTTTATTTGATGGGGCACAAATGCTTACAATTAACTCACTACTGAAGTACAAATTATGAACAAATCATAAAAAATATAGTTGATAGTTGAGATAAAAGATGCGTCTTGATTCATTAATGATGAACAAAATGAGATCTATATTTCTCTTGCGTTATTCAATACTTGTTCCTTCAGTAGTTCACAAGAGTTTTATAGAATTAACAAATATAGTAAAAACAGTAACTGCTTGGGATGCAAGATGCACTATGATTTATTAATAATGAACAAATATGAGATCACTATCTAACTTGTGTTATTCAGTACTTGTTCCTGCAGTAGTTCCTTCAATGGTTCACAAAGGTTTACAGAATTAATAGGTATAGTAACTGCTTGAGATACAACATTCGTCACGATTCATTAATGATGAATTAACATGAGATCAGTGTGTAACTAAGACTTAGTTTGTGGTTAGTTAATACATAAGTGTAATACTATTTGTGCCTCGTCAAATAAAGTGTTACCCAATATTGTAAACATCCGTAACGATACAGAACATAATTTGAAAAGGGTTAGGCTCTGAGCTTCCATTGTCACTTTTGGTAATGCAGTGTTACACTTAGGACAGAACTGATGGGTAGTGACACCTCTGTGATACATCTTGAGGAGCCATAAGATGGGACCATACATTCACAAGAAGGTCACAAACTTAAAGAGAAATTTTTTTCTGGAGCAAGATAGCATAATGCATGGGATGGGAGCCGCACACTTTGCCTGTGATTTGAATACTATTCACCGCCTTTTGTCTAAGGACATAACCTAGTACAGGTCTGTGTGGTTGGGCCTAGTGTTATGGAGATAACGGAATGATTCATAGTTGTGTGGATGACATATTATTTAAAGTGGGAAATTATCTTCATACTGGCGTGCCGATTATTTAGGCAGACACAAAAAAAATAAGAATAATAAAAATAAAAGCTGTTTTAGGACAGCGGCATCCATTTCCGAAGTTATATTGTATTCTGAGAATAAATGTCAAGCTAGAGTAAACATGGTCCCATTGGGTAAAATTCTTGAGTGGATTGTTAAAGTTTGCTTAAATGCTTGTCTTCTTATCACTGCACTCTCTAGCCCCCCCCCCCCCCCGGCGCGCCCGGGCCCCCCCCCCCGCCCCCACACCCGCAGACCCAACGCCAACAGAAAAAGGGGACAGTGTTGTCTGGTGTAAGGTAGT
>JAODLD010000113.1:25139474-25161408 GCA_026781065.1 Mormyrops boulengeri
ACTTATGGTTAGGGCTGGGTTGAGGTTAAGGTTGTCATAGATAGCGTTAGCATTTTTCCCATAGAAATGAATGAGCGTTCCCCAAAAAGATATGATTACACGACTGTGTGTGTGTTTGTGTGTGTATATATATATATATATATATATATAATTTTTTTTATTTCACTTTGAGGCCATTACCCAGTTCCTTGAAAAACTGGGCAAACATGGAGCAAATATGGAGCAACATTTGTGAAAGAATGGGTCGTTCAGAAGAGCTCAGTGAATTCAAGCGTGGCACTGTCATAGACGCCACCTTTCCAATAAGTTTGTGAAATTTCTTCACTGCTAGATATTCCAAGGTCATCTGTAAGTAGCATTATTGCAAAGTGGAAGTGCTTAAGAACAACAGAAACTAAGTCACAAAGCGGCAGATCACAAAAGTTCATGTGCAGGGTCGCGGAGTGCAGCGCTCTGTTGACTCAATAAGTGCAGAGTTCCAAACTTCTTCTGGCATTATCCCCAGCCAGCACAAAAATGTATCCCAGGAACTTCAAGGAATGGGCTTCATGCAAACCTCACATAACCAAGCACAATGCCAAGCATTGGATGGAGTGGCGTAAAGCATGCCACCACTGGATTCTTGAGCAGTGGAAATGTGTTCTGTGGAGTGAAGAATTACGCTTGTCTGCCAGTCTTTGGATGAGTCTGTATTTGGTGGATGCCAGGAGAACATTTCTAGCCTGACTACACTGTGCCAAGTGTAAAGTTTGGTGGAAGAGGGTTAATGGTATGGGGTTATTTTCAAGGATTGAGCTAGGCCCCTTAATTCCTGTGAAAGGAGCTCTTAATCCTTGAGCATTCCAAGACATTTTGAATAATTCTGTGCTTCTAACTTTTTGGGAACGGTTTGGGGAAGGCCTTTTTCTGTTCCAGCCTGACTGTGCCCTAGTGCACAAAGCAGGATCCATAACAACATGGTTGGGTGACTTTGGTGTGGAACTTGAGTGATCCGCACAGAACCCTGACCACACACCCATCTAACACCTTTGGGATGGACTGGTATGGAGATTGTGAGCCAGAGCTTCACGTCTGACATCAGTGTCTGACCTCACAAATGCTCTTCTGGATGAATGGGCAAAAAATCCCACAGACACACTCCAAAATCTTGTGGAAAGCATTCCCAGAGGAGTGGCAGCTGTTATAGCTGCAAAGGGGGGACCAACTCCATACTGATGCCTATGGATTTAGAATGGGATGTCGTAAAAGTTCCTGTAGGTGTACTGACCAAGTGTCCCAATACTTTTCTTCATATAGTGCATGAACTCATGCATATGCAAATATATAGGATACCAGTGCTAGAGCTGCTGCAGGAGGGCAAGGATGTGAGAGGCATAGTGAGGGGAAGGTCAGTCTTCTCCAGTGCTTAATTAATTTATGCCATAGGTCAGAGCTCAGAGTAGCCTGCACTCCACCACCTCAAACACTGAACCCAATATAATTAAACCCAGAACTAATTTGAGTGAAACTTTGGAATTAATGCAAAGTGAACTAAAGAAATATATATTTATAATACTGGTTGCACTGTATGATTTTTTTTAAAATCCACCCACCTAAATTAGTACATTTCACCTATCTGACTTTTGATTTGAAAGGGAAAAACTGCACCACACACGTGCTTATAAATCCACATTTTTGCCACTAAAATAGATGAGGTTACGCACCAAGTTGCTACAACAAAATAATAAAGTAAAAAAAGACTAGTAATATTTTGAATTTTTATGGAAGAGCAACAAAGCCATTGGAACTCAAGCACAGGAGAAGTGACCCAGAAAACCTGCCAGAAGAATAAGCAGAGGACAACGCGGGCAGGAGCAGCGTTTGTGGATGCTAATGAGAAAGAGCGAGAAAAGTGCAGCACAGATGAAAAGTTTGATACAACTGACAGGTGTTGATAGAAAATACTGCATTTTTCAAATTTAAGTAATTCATAGTGCACTATCATTGTTAAAGACAATGTTATTTGTGTGTATGACCTCCTTGCGCTCTTTATGAGCTCCAGTACAAATCGAGTTTACAAATTACGCACTGGTCTTTGCACAAACCAATTTGTCATCGACATCATACGCCTCATATGAATTTCATTATACTGAACTGATTCAAAATTGGCAGAAACCTCAGGCCTACTTATTGGGTGCAAGCCGTTTGGACATCTTTTCTGAGCATGGGAGCGCTACGGCTATGCCAGCGGCATTGGTTAAAGATGACGGCCAGGAGCTGTGTAGCAGCTGAATGCACATAAATGGTATTATACTGGTCTAGGAGGAGGACTGGTGTTAGTTTTGATGCAGTACCTGCCACCCAAAGACCTGTCAGGTGACCAGACTGCCAGCTCCCAGCAAAAAAGTACTGTAGGACCTGGGGTGCACAATTTATACTGGAAATGCACAAATCCTACCTTCAAGGCCTTTAGGCCAGCGTGGTGCATGGTGTAGAATAAACAATTGAATTCAGCTAAAATCATATTGTTAGGAAAAAGAGGTACATTTAAAAAGTGGAACAATGAATAACCTTTACTAATCCTTTTGATGTGCCACCACCGTCCCTCAGACTGTGCCGTTTTATAAAATACCTTTTTAGCTAATGAAGAAGAAATACAGGCTGAAAGCTGAGCTGACAAGCAAGCATTTAAGAAAGACAAAAAAAGTGCTTATTACTTAGACGGTACAAAAAGTTGCTCATTCCAACTAATTAAAGCTAATCGGCTACTTCCTGGACTCCATTAACTGCAGCTTTTAACAGCGATCGTTTGGTGTCTGTCTAAAATGCCCATAGTGAGATATATTAACTATCTACCTCAATTCAAACATTATTAAGTAGCTTAGCCATTTAGCTTGCCCCTAGATAATCCACTCTCCTGAACACACTGTAGTCCGTCAAGTCTGACTCACACGATTGCTAAACACGTTTAAAATTACAACCACAACAGATGCTAAAAATAAAACCATAGTTAAGCAATAACAACTGAAACCATAAAGCAGTAATGAGATAGTAAAATAGCATTACTTACAAAAGTAAGTCATTCTCATTATCACCAGATGATTCTGTTGACTTTCTCTTACTATACTAATCAGTAGTTTGTTCTCATTTGTGTCCCTAATTATATCCGTTGTGACTCCAGCTGGCTGCCTGAACAGTGAACAGTGAAATAAGGTTGACGGCTGTTCCGATAGATGCCAGTGTCATTTTTTTTACTGTACATGTTAATGATTCTAGCTGATGATCAACTCCTATTGTGAATCTCCAATAATTTATTTAAACTGACACAAAATTAAATTCAATGTCATCAGTTTTACAAAAACTCTTGTGTAAAATGGGAGCACCAGCACATCCTGGAGAACCAATTGTGGTTTCATGTTTTTTCTTCTAATTTTAGGCACTAACATTCGAAAGGTGCATCAGTCCATTTGCTTTAATTCCCCTAGGCAATATTTTTGCCTTACAGAAATGCTTTGGTTAAATGATGGAACAGCTGTCCTTTGGGATAAGGCACTCCTGCTTTCAGTTGGTTCAAGTGGGTTCAAGTCTGTTAGCTTAGCAGTCACCTACTGCACTAAAAGGAAGGAGAACTGGCTGTTTTAGCAAGGAGCTGGGTCTGTGATGCTTTGAACTTCAGTTCAGCTTCATTTTAACAGTTTACTCACTTTCAGCACCTTATACAAATGAAGGCAAAATCTCTGGTATGCAGGCCTACAGTAATCTTTCACAAGGTTTATCCTGGTCCTGACGACCACTAGAGTACAGACAACATTTACATTACAGCCTGAAAGAACCATCAAGCATTTGTTGGACTGGAATCTCATCAAAGAACAGAACTGCCAAACCAAAGTGCATCAAGTAGTATATTATAACAATCATGTAAAATACTAATGGGTTATTTTTGCAAATAAAGTTCTAACTAAGCAAATTTAGTTAATGTTAAGTATCTATAACAACATTATTTATTCATAACAGCATTTTATTAGGATGTTCTAAATGTTATTTTTTTATTACACTATTAAATTGATTGACAGTAATGTGTTTTCTGCAATCTCTTGTAACCATCTGAATTAAATCTAATTTAATTCTGAATTAAGAATAACCTTTATTACAACAGTACTTAAATGAAGTTTCAACCCATTTTATTAGTTATATGAATAAGTGTTTATGATCATTTCTTCATCACCGTGCGTCTGTGCGGAGGATATTCAGTTTTATGTAATATTAACAAATTTACTAGGGCTGGGATTTTAACGCATTAATTTCAGATAATCAGTTCACATATAACTAACAGGCTCCTCCAATAAACATCCAGGGTGGTATTCCACGAAGCAGGATTAAGGAAAAGTCTGACTTATTTCGAAAAGTCAGGTTCATTTAAGTAGGAGTTCCGTTCCATCAACGTGGCTTAAATGAATCCCCGCTGAGCTACCATGGTAACTTAGGCGAGTGAACAAGTCTGTTCCGGACCAGGTTAACTGTCTCGCTTAGTTAAGCGTTGTCTCAAAGAACGTCCGACGTGAGGGAACAGATTCACAAAACATCATTCCGTCGGACGAAATTCCGTACTCTCACTACTCATATCGTGTTATATATATATACACATGTGTATATATACACACACACACACACACATACACCCTTTTGCGATGTAAGGCGACAGCATAAACCACTGTACCATGCACTTGTAACATTTACGTAACTTTAGTCTGTCTGCAATTCTTTGCCAAGCCAACTCCCTGGCTGTATTTATGTCCACAGTATCGCCTTTTTTTTAGCGATTACATCTTTGCATTTTTCATACAGCTCCATCAGCAGCATTTGTTCTACGGCGGAAAAAAAACACCGCACTCGTTTTACACGCTTTCTTACTCATTTGATCGATCTATTGTTCATCCATTCTTAAATATCATGGCTGTGTGCACTGAGTGAGACTATGCAAGTCTGTCTTGAATGAACCTTGATTAATTAAGGCTGAACTGTGTTAGTGGAACAACATGAGGCTAAGTTTAGAGATGGCGCTAGTTTGAGTCTGACTTTTTCGGGAAAGTCTGCCTTCCTTTAGCTGCTTTCATGGAATACCCCCCGAGAATCAAATCCTGCAGTTTGAGATGTTTACTAAAAGAGGCACTGTGAAACTGAACAAATAATACATATATTACAATTCAAACAATACACAATAGATACTTTACACTTACAAGCGGTTAAATTAACTAGCGACTAGCAGGATGCTAATATAACACTGTAAATCCCATTGGCGCGCTGGTACGATTAGCACTTCAGTGTTTATATTATCTTTTTCACTGATCGCGAACCACTTAACAGCTAATCAGGTAAGTATTTAAGGTAAGTAATACAATTAATGTCACTTTGTACTTACAGACATATGTTCTTTAAAATATCTGGCCAGCCCTGCCATGTCTGTCCCTTGTGAGAGGACTTTTCTCACTTGCTGGTAACATAGTTCAGAAGAAGAGGGCAGCGTTGACCTCTGAAAATGTCGAAAGGCTAGTTTGTCTCAGCAACTGGCTGAGGGAGAAGTGGGTGCTATCATGAGGCCAATGAGTTTGTGTTACTGACTGTTAAACACTAAATGTTGATCAAATTGTCATGTCCTGTGTTGTTGTTTAATGTTGTTGGCTGTTTAATGTTGTTTTGCTCAGGATATTGGAAGAACAAGAAGAACTGAAGTCAATCAGAGGATGTTTTTTATACCATTTTAGATGGTAGACATAGCACTTTATCTTGAACTGTTGGTCTGTTTATTTTTGGCCAGAGATACTTGGGGAGTTTTTGACTGAAATGGGATTGGTTGGTTTTTCTGGTTTTTCATACACGATGTTTGAAAAATGGGAGCAGCTGTCAATCAGTACTTTGGCATTGTTGGTCAAAACTTCCAATGTTCTGAAAACTGTTTTCTCTGTGGTTTCTGCACTCATCTATTGGTCGGTGTAGTAGACTGGTGGGAAAATAAACAAGATTTTGAAGTTTAAGCTTATGTATAACTGATTATTTATATGTCACAGTAATCTTGTCTTTTCCAAGACACCTTCCTTGTAAAGGGAGACATAATGAAATTTGAAATATCTGAAGCAGATTTTTTTTAAAAATATATGTTCTGTTCATGTGAAATAGAACGGCACGATTGCTGGTCAGCTTATAATTAATTTATGTGCAATAAAATAAAATAAACTGCATAAAAACATGGTATTTCTAAACAGATCGCCAACCTTGTCTTTGGACATTTAGGCTTGTGTATTTTAAAAGGCTCACCAGTTCATTTAATTTGACCCTTGGAGCTTGATCTATTAAGTATGTATTTGGTGAGGGAGGGTAAAATTACATGGTACATTTGAATTATAATTAAAGCTAGAAATTGCCCCTAAGTAAGTATGTCTGCGGAGCCTTACAATAAACTGCAGAGAATCTACAGTCAATCAGACTCCATTTTGGAAATTCCATCCTTGAAAATACCTGCATTTGAGTGCATTTGTGTGTGTGGACAGATATGTATGTGTACACATACAAAATTTGTGGCATGACTCAAATCCAATTATGGTTAGCTGGGCTGGACCATAAATCCAAGTTATGTTCAAATATATCACAGAGAGAAGTGACACCTTAATGCATTATTATTACAAATACCGGCTTACTGAGGGAGAACACCAAACATCGCCCTTAACTCACTCCCACCCACCTACCCCCGAGTCATTTTTCAGCGTGAGGTAGGAGCAAGTCAGCTGGCTCATTGACTCTAACAGTTTCTTATTTTGAAACAACAGACGTCAACGTTGGAAGGGAGATGAACGAGCACTAGTGCGGCTTTCAGAAAATTCATCAGTCCTCCTCCATCTTTCCTATGTCTCTACTGTTTTCTTTTGCTAAAAGAGTAACCTGCACAAATGGACATTTTCCTGGACACAGAATGAAGCCAAAGCACTACAAATGTGTCAGCTCCACCATTTTTGCTCCCATATGTTGCCTGATTTGTAGGTGAAGACAAATGTTTGTCGTGTTGCTCTTTGACTCAACACTGAATGCATAAAAGTGACGGACAGCAAGTGCAGCGCATCCTGATGTGAGGAAAAAAAAACGAAACACCCATCCTACAGAATATGTGTCACTTACAGAGGAATGCAGGCTGTGCAGTGTGATAGAGTAACAATCAAATACACGTTACTGGTTTGGGTCATAAAGTTTTGGATGTGTAGACGAGGTTTAAATATCAAGGTCCAGAAAAAGGAGAAAAACAAAGGACATCTATAACAAGACAAACACCTTCTTTAACAGCTCTATGTGCAAACACACCTAAAAAATGCAAAAGCTATTTAGATGTTATTTTTAAATCTATTTCTGAATATTGTGCCTTAGGTTTATGAATAAATAATTGCAATGAAATGTCAGTCAAGAGCTCCCCACAAAGACATCTTACAGTAGTTATAATTAATTATGGCCACCATCGGGCCACAATTTATTAAGATAAACTAATCATCAAGGAAGCATTTCTCAGCATCCAAAATGTCACAATGGCTGAATGTTTATTTAAGCAAAAAGAGTAAAAATACAATATTACACCACAAGTGGAAAACATCTCCTAAAAGCTAAAGGGAAAAACCGGACATGATGATGATTAATGAGGTTAATGGGTTGTGGTCATTTGCTAAACTGCATTGAAGTGATTATACTCATACATGTTAAAGGTCTGAAGTTGATAGTTCATAGATAATCTCTTAGGTAAACAGAAACAAGGTACGGTGGTGACACAGCGTGCATTACTGGGTGATGCCATGTTCCCCACAAGGCGCACAGGATGGCCATATCCCCTGGGATGAGCTTCCTCTGGTCAGGAGATCATCTTCCTCCAGGCAATTGGACCAGAAGTTTTGCTTAAATATTGCTTATTGGTATGTTTATCCAAAAGTGCCTGAAGTCCCCAAGACAATGTGGCCAGCAAAAAAAACAAAATATTCAGAGAATGGTCAGCTTCAATACCTATCTACCCTGCCAAAGTGAGAACAGGAGCTTTCTGAGCCCCTGCTGCTCCCAAGTTGCATCATCTGCCTGCCATCTGCCTTGCCTTGGAATTCAGTCCAAAATTCAGTTTTTGTTATTCAAAGTGACTATGGAACATGTTACTAAGGTGAATCTGACAGGGGTGATTATCTCATGCATAACTGCTGTATATATGGACCCCAGCACACCTAGCACAAGACTGGAAACTACTCTATTCTTCATTCACATCGTTGTGTAACATGTAACATTTAAGTAAAACCACATTTTTTTTATATCTTGCCTCTATTTTGGACCAGTCTGGGTCTAGGACCATTTCAAAGTAAGTCCTCTGGTTGGCTTCAAGATGACAAATGTTTAATAAACATACCTGTGTGTTGGCATATGTACGCTTGTGACTGTATTATTCAAAGTATGAAAGTATTCCCATCTATATTGTGAAGCAAAATAACTGTTTCACAATACAGATGTGCTTCTACCTAAAATCTGTTATTTCATTTGGTAATCAGCTTACGATAGAATTGTGCTTCATATATAAGTCAATGAATATTGTTAATCTATAAACAGCTATGGTACATATGGCATGTAGATTATTAGTATTATGAGTCAATTGATAAATGACAGTTGCTTGGCGTATTTCTAGTAATGCCTATTTATTTTACATAACAGCATTTCTTGTATCATTGTCTGATGTTTTAATCACAAAAGAGAGCCTTTATTCACAAAAGACGTCATCCATCCATCAATTTTCCAACCCTACCCCAGTACAGGCAGCAAAGGGCACAAGGAAAAGAGTAGACCACTGAAGGCATTCCAGTCCAAAGGCATGAGGGTATACATGCACAAAGTCCCATAGCTCACCATGAGCAATTTAGAGATGACAGACATGAGAAATTTGTAAAATATTTGCAAACTGCAGAGGTATCCCCATCCAGTGATAAGAACACTAGGTTTTATTTATTTGTTTGTTTGTTTGGTTGGTTGGTTGCTGTTAATTTTTGTCAAATCATTTGATTCATAAAGGCTTATGAACTTTGCAATTTATAAATAATAAAGCCCCTGGTGAGACTTGAATCAGGATTCTTCAATCACAACCATTTTTCCTTAACCACCTGCTGCCTGAATACAAAAGGCCCATAGTTCACGGTAAGATGCCAGGCACATCCCTAAAAGACAGTGGGAGACAAATTAGACATCAAATCAATAAGGACACTAATAAGCAAGGCTCCTGTTTACTGGAACTGGGACACAGCTGTCCCATCATCAATCCATCCTGTGAAGTGACAGATCGGTGGCTGTTACAACGGAACATGTGACTGTTTGATGCAATGCTGGACACATCTGAAATAAATTTATATTCCCAAAAAATAAATAAATAAAACAAATAAAATATAAAAAAAACACAAAACAAAAACAGACAGCAACTGCAGCAGGATTATTAAAGCTGAAGAACTAGGGCACTGTATTTCCCCTCCGGCTGTTTAAGAATGGATGTGTATGCACCCATGTTCAGGAAAACAAATATGGGTGCTACTTGACAATGCAATAAATTAATCTTAATGTTGAAGATGCACATCTGAAGTTGAAAACAGCAGAAACACTTTTGTTGGGGGGTTGGTGGCGCGCATTAACTTCAAGTGGCTTCATAACAAACAAAGATGTGAATTGCTGAAGCGTCAGAACAGAAATATGAAATATGAAACGAAATATGATTCAGCAGACCTAATCTAACTCATTCTCTCCATGTGTCTGTATGCATGCATGGTTTAAATAATTATTTTAAATATAAATATATTGGACAAATATGTCCAAATCCCACCTGTCCAGAGCACAGTTTTGCCTCCTTCAACATTAACCTTTTTTAATGTCCCAAAATTTAGTAAAAGATTTAATGTGAATGGTTTAAAAAAAATGTCAGTGTAGTGCTATAACTCTATAATCATTTTTCTTTTAATCATGCATTTTTTATCGTTAATATTCATTTCTTGAGTGGACGAGATATTCCAACATGACACCTTGATTTCGGTTCCATGTTTTTTGCATTTTGACGTATTTCACATAACATGCTGGTGCTAAACTTCACTTACTAGCTAGTCTCTGCTAGACATAAGACCGGTGTAAGAACCTCTAAGTTGCAATTCGTGAATAATGATATTTTAGTGAATTTTTGCAGGGACACGAATGAATAAGCTGGAGTATTAGTGTAAAGCCACGTTGATGCATTTTTAAGTTTCATTTACACGTTATGTTTCAAAAAGTTCAAGTACCACTAACAACACAATATTTACAATATCCATATCAAATAAAAATAACAGTTTATTTTGTATTTCTTTAAAGTGGCAACACAATATGCCGAAAAATGAACATTCATCAGTTTATTCAGCCACCCCCCACCATTCTGTACCTGACATGGCTCCCCCTCCTCTTTGATTCAGATTTAATCCCTGTGTGCATGTATCTAAGCTAGAGCTCACCAACCAGTCAAATGGCAAGATATTTGTAGTCGATCATGATAGAACTTCCAATTCCAGTTGCCCCCGGTCAGCAAGAAACACCGGGGGCACCTCGCGCCCCAGTCAGCAAAATGCCATCGCAATTCAGATGCTTCCTTATTTTCTTTGTACAAATTGCTGTCACTATTTTAAAAAGCCTTACACTTAGGTCTTAAAAATAATAATAATAACCCTTTGCCTCATTTTTCTTTTATATATTGCTGAAATTATTTCCACATTAGAAACAATGCCATACACACCACCAAAACATGAACCCATCTTCAAAGGTATGAATGCCTGTCCCAGGAATAGCTCTGTTAGATTACACCACTCCATCTTCCCAGAATGGTCTTAATTTTGTACTTTCTGCTAAAGCAAATGCATATGCAAAGTATATGACATTTCTTTTTGTGTGGTGTGAATTTTTGCCCAGGCGAACCACGTTGAATCCTTGGGTAGACAAGTCAATGTAATTTTATGGTAACAATTCCTTGCTGTTTGACGCTGTTCTAGCAAGACCCTCACAGTCAGAAGGTAAACGTCAAACTTTCCCAATGTTGTACAACTACAAGTAAACACTAGCCAAGGAGACACCCAAGACAATTTTTTCACTGCTTTCAATCATTACAGATGAAGCATACATTATTTGAAGGAGTGATAATTACTGAGGAAAATGAACACATGGTTATTTCACATGCAACGGGCATGAAGAAACAGTGGCTGTTTAACCTGGGAATCTGCATAGAACGTGGACGCCTCTTTGCCTGATCACACATGGTCTCTTTTCCCAGTAGGTAAGGTCACAGCCTTGCAGCGCGAATAGGCAATTGAAAGAGCACTTAGCTGTCAGCAGCTGAGCTACACGCTGGTGCATGATAACTGGGGGCGTTTCAGCAGCACCACAGCACCTGGGTGGGATGACGGCGAGCCAAGCACAACTACAGCCCGGCTGCTCCAGCAAAATGGCCACAAAGTGATGCTAGTAATTCCGACAGCTCCTCATTACGATGAGCACAAAACCAGCTCATCTGCTCTTGATCGGACTCCATGTACTGGAGTGTTTGACAATGCAACAGATAAACTGGCAACACTTGGTTCATTACAAGTTTTGAAATATATTCATTAGGGCTGAGGTACTCAGCTTCCAAGGGCTAGAGGGGGGGGTTCATTTGTAACTGAAACTTGGACACAACATGTCTGTAAGCAACATAACTTATAATGTTTTACATTATATATAAAGTACATTTAGTTGTAAAACACCTGGTCATAATGGAAGCTGTACAGAATGTGATATGTTCCAAACATATTTATGAAACTATTACATAATGTTTAAGAAACTGTGGTTATGCAAGTCACCATTCATTTAGTGTTATATGCATGTAAATAGGTTATATGTAAATAAAACCCAAATCTATGTTATTGTCATTTATGTCGATGTACATTACTTATTTGTAGTTTCAGTTTACAAAGAAATTAGTCAAATTCGAGAAAAGCCTTGCTTCATTAATTGTTTGCTGGCTGTGTAGCTTTACACCAACAGAGATGCATACTGAAGACTGTATTGTCAATGCTGTAACTTTACTGTTGTCATGCAACTGGGTGGGGCATAAAATTAAAGGTATATGACAAATTTTCACAGAAATTAGACAAAAGACTAATAATAAATATTTACAGGACGCGGTATATCATGAGCCATAAACTAAAGCTGGGCCACCTACTGAGTACCTAGGCCTTAGAGCAGGGGTGGGGAACCTGTTCCATGGAGGGCCGGCCAGGTTACGTACCCCTGTCATAGTGCATCCTACCTGGGTGTGAAACATCACCATCCAATACAATCCTGTCTTGTATCCTCTAGGCTGGAATATTTTAGAGATTTATGATGCCTGATTGATCATTGCTGTTGAGATTTGATTAAATGACGAAAACTACTCTCAAGCATAATTATAAAAAGGTTAACACCAAACATTTTCATTCACCCATCCATTCATTTGTTAACCTCTTACTCTGGTTAGAGTCATGGGAAGCCTGGGGCCTGTATGACAAAGCAGGATTTCCTGCTCAGCCGGATAATTTATCAGATTTAAAGTAGTCTGGGCTGAATGTAAGTGAACAAAGATAAAGTCCATTTAAACTGGGGTACCTTAAACCCGAGAAGTTATCCAGCTAAGCAACATATCCGGCTTCCCCTGGAGGGCATTCCACGAAAGTAGCTAAAGAAAGGTAGACTTTCCCGAAAAAGTCAGACTCAAACTAGCGGCATCTCTAAACTTAGCCTCATGTCGTTCCACTAACGCAGTTCAGCTTTAATTAATCAAGGCTCATACAAGACAGACTTGCATAGTCTCACTTAGTACGCACACCCGAGATATTTAAGAAGCCCAAATGAATGGATGAACGATGATCAATCCCATGAGTCAGAAAGCGTGTAAAACGAGAGTGGTGTTTTTTTTTTTCACTGATGTACAAATGCTGCTGATGGAACTTTATGAAAAATACAAAGATGTAATCACTAAAAAAGGCAATACTGTGGCCATAAATACAGCCAAGGCATTGGCTTGGCAATGAATCGCAGACAGACTAAATGCATAAATTACATAAATGTTACAAGGGCCTAGTACAGTGGCGTGGTGATACAGTGGTTTATGCTGTCGTCTTACACCGCGAAAGTTCCTGGTTCGATCCCCATAGCCAACGGGGAACCTTCTGAGTTGAGTTCACGTGTCAATCTTACTGTGTAATGTTATTCTGTATTATTTTTTCTCCGTAAAATACTTTCAATCACATCTGTGTGAAATGTTCTGTACAAATAACCGCATCTTGTCTTTGCTACTTTATTAATAAACTTTCAAAGTAGACAGTGACTAAACAAAATATCAAAATATCTTCCTGTTCATATTATTTTAACAAATTTTTTTTCAAATTTCAGTCATTGCATTTTATGTTTGACCTTTGTAACATGTGTATGCTTTAATTTTACAATAAAATCCCGTTATAACGGACTTCAAGGGAACTGGCAAAACAGTCCGTTATATCCAGAGTTGCTGTATACCCAGATCATAAGTACAGGACACCATTTACTCATGCCACACCCCATCAGACACACTTGTGGTATAGATTATTATATTGTACATGTAGCAATCCAACTTTACCTGACCAGGCATTAATAATCCTGAGTACGTATCTGCATTGGATATCACCGGCACGCCATGCGCCTTGTAGGCGGAGCCTGCATGTCCGCTATAGCCGAACAAAACTACAGCTACAGTGGCCCTGGGGACCAAATTGTTTGTCCGTTGTAAGCGAAATTCCGTTATATGCGAGTCCGCTATATCCAATGCTTTTTCTGCATGTTCTCAAAGGCGCACGGCCGGGACCAGCGGAGCTCGTCCGTTATAAATTATATTCTGTTATAAGCGAGTCTACTATAACGGAATTTTATTGTAATTATTTTGGAACTAATTGGAATGCTGAGACGTGATTTTTATAGGTTATATTATATTAATTATGTTGCAATCTCAGCTCTGTTCTCCATATTATGGTAGTATCACGCAGAGGATTACTTCAGAAAAGATTGTTTTTATTCTCTGCTTTCTCGTCTTGCTTTTACTCACAGCACTGACTACAGGGTTCCATTTTTTTATATACGTATATATAAGACTCACTCTCCCGCTAACTCAAACAAAATCATGTCATTTTGGTACACTTTACAGGTTAACAAAATAGTTCAATCAGATGATGTAAAATATTATGACATATGAGGACACATAATTCAACAGATTACATAACATGAGTAGTGAGAGCGTGGAATTTCGCCCGACGGAACGATCTTTTGGGAATCTGATACCACACATCGGACATTCTTGGAGACAACACTTAACTAAGCGAGACAGTTAACCTGGTCCGGAACAGACTTGTTCACTCGCCTAAGTTACCATGGTAGCTCAGCGGGATTCATTTAACCCACTTAAATGAGCCAGAATTGTCGAAATAAGTCAGACTTTCCCTTAATCCTGCTTCGTGGAATACCCCCTTAGTCTTTCATCAGTGATGTATACATATAAATCGGTGAACTGAATAAAAAAAAAATTATTTCCTAAAAAATGTTACAGTAACTATGTAGGTTCCAATCTCTTGTTTGTCTTAGATACTGTACCTGAGGTCTGTTCGGTGAAACATTTTGCTCATTGACATGAGTATAACTAAGACCCTCTTTACTGAAAGTGCTTCTGTGGTCCACATCCTCCGCTAGCACACAGAAATCGAACAGCAGCAGATCGCCGCCAGGACCACCCTTAACCCACCTATGCTGCTTTGCCGCTCTTGTGATCATCACACCGTAGAACCTCCAAAACCACTGTTACACTTGTGGCCATAGAGAGAGCAGAGCAGTGCAGGAGGTTCCTCCACTCAGCTGCTCCTTATCGTCTCACATGTCCCATTGCGAGATACACAAAAACGCAAAACGTGTTAGCTCCTGCACTCGCACCCAGGGGTCCATCTCACAATGTCTGTAACCTGTAAGAGAAGTGCTAATGAAGCGGGACCTGCTAACAGCGCCCAAAGGGGTGTCGTATTAGTTCAGGAGCCATGACGAGAGAAAGATCAAAATTAACGAGTCACAGGGCAGAGGCTGGGGGGGCTTTTGGGGGCCATGTTTTTTGGTTATGCTTTGCAAATCCCTTTATTAGCTTTGCTACATTCACAATGGCTGAATGAGACACTCAGGATCTCATTACCCTTTCATTTCTATACAATAATTTACATCTGGTTGGTGTCAAAATATTGTTTGGTTTGCTTGTGTAAGGGTTCATACACTGTTAAAAATGGAAAGTTTTAAGGGTCCTGTTTTAATGCTTTGGGGTTCCTCATGGCACCGTCTGATGCCTTATAGCACCCTCTGATGTTATTTGACACCTATGAATTCCAAACTTTTTCATTTTCAGTAAAAAGGTTCAACAAACACACCTTTAAATGAAAGGAACCATGTCGCGAGACAGTTTCAAATTTCCTTCCCGTAATGAATGACACTGTAACGGTGTCACCCCACACAGGTGTTTATATTATATTTATACTTCATGGGAATAAGTCATATATTAATAGGTATGAGTATTCTTCTAAAAAGTGAACAAAAATGTTGCAAAAAAATGTTCACAAAAAATATAAAGTCATACCTGGCAGCCAACTGTTCTTAGATATCATCAAACAAGTCAGGAAAACAACAATCAGATATAATGCTTAAACACTGTAGCTAACTAGATAGCTAATACAAACCGTAATTTCTGCAGCTAACTTTGTAGCTAACTAATGCTCATCGGCACGTCTGACGCTTGACTGCTTGTTTTAACACTTCCGGTGAAATTCACTTCTCAGCGAATACGTCGCCCAAATAAAAAATAGTGGACACTATTTTGCAGCGTTTCGCAGGGCAGCTTTATTTATCAAATGCAGCTTGGTGACCATACAATGCCAGGTCAAACAGCTCGCCTTCTCCAAATGCATAAAGAGAGATGTGCAGCAGCGGAGGACTACACACCACATACCAAAGCCATATAATAATTTTCTGGTAACTCTTTACTCAAGGGGGACAAGTAACTTACAGTGTTAACTCAGATACTACTAAAGTACAAATCAGGAACAAATATAGTAACTGCATGGAATACATGGACCGTTATGATTAATGTTGAAACAAACATGATATCACTATGTAACTAATACTTGGTTTCTGGCTAAATAATACATTAAGTAAGAGTGTACCACTACATTATTTGTGCCCCCTCAAGTAAAGTGTTGGTGATTTTCTTTCACTTTTCTGTCTTTCCTTAGACTGAGAGAAATGTGCAGGGAACCTGCTGTACCTCGGCTAATCAAAGAGAGTCTCACACATCTGCTGCATTGTCCAGGCTAGAAACTATTTTTCCCCCCTAGGTACTACAGTATGTTATGTATATACAGTATGGTCTGTTGGGGCTTTGACTGTGTTCTATAGTAGAACTATTGTGAGAAAAATATGTTTGATCGTCAACCTAAAGTATGATAAATTAATATATGCTCTGTTGTATAACATAGGTCAATATGTTCAGTATCCGTATATATTTAACATTCTGGGAGGATGAAGGAGTTATTGACAGATACCCAAGCAAACCGAAGTATTTTATTGACTGTAAGTTGCAGACAGTTATATGTGAGATGATGCCAGGAGAATGATTAGGCCTATATTTGTTTTACAGGTGCTGGTTAGTCCTACCACAACACTTCTTATCAAAAATGAGTTAACCAGAGTCACGATTCAGATGGACAGAGAAACCATAGTGGAGGCAAAAGACACCAAAATTAGTGCTAACTCCGTCCTGTTTGCTGTTTACTTTGTAAAGCCGTGGTGCGGAGGAAACAGAGGAAGGAGTCAGCCACCACGAGTAGAGCACCAAAAAGCAGGTGTCTTTACTTTAGCTCGCTAAACACTGAAAAAACCCACGCCAAGAGAGTCCCAGCTTGGGCATGCGCGCGCGCTCGCCACCAAACCCTGCGTGCATGAACATGAGTAAGGGAGAATGTGTATTCTGCTTAAATGGTAGGAGCCCCAACAACTTCATTTTTGGTGTTTGATCCCCCAGAGCAACCACACACACTGCATTTTATGCGGCATTACTTTTTCAGGCTCAGTACAACTGAATGCACACTGAGCCTGAAAGCTGTTAAACACGTCTGCACGTGGCATTCCACACATTCTGGATTTATGATAACAGCGTTGTAATTACTAGGTGATTAACGCTTTACATTAACTGCACTTTCATAATGTCTTTATAATGCATTTGTAGAACATTCAGTGGACCTTCATAATGGATTCGTAATGCATTCTTAGAACATTCATAAGCAGCATGGAAGTATACCTTAACATTTTCAATGGTAAATGATCATATAAATATATACAAATATATTTAACAAAAAGCATGATTGTATTTCTTAAATTATGAATTAAACAAAATGACAAATTTTGCTTATAAAGACAGCACCTTGTACTATATAGGTACTATATAGAACCTTATCAGAACATTAGCAAATGAATTGATATGGTTCATTAAAGGTGCCTCCCAGAAAAGGTTCCATTTGGAACCATCTTGAGTTCCATATATGAAGCAAGTTATAGAACCCCTAAGAGTGCCATATAGAACCATTTTTTCTAACAGTGCAGGAACCTGCTTTGCTCCTAAGTCCCAACAAGAATATCTGGACTCCAGGAAAATCTTTAAACAAGCATTTGCATCTCTAGCACAGGAGACGAGGATGATTAATTTATGTAATATATTTTTTGTTTTTTGTTACTGTATCTGGAAATGCAATGCAATTAAATCTAGATTTTCAACAATTTATGCAACAAATACTGCACGTTAACAAAAAAAATTACAAATGAGGAGAAGCCCTCTGCAGACTCATGCTTATAGCTAAATTCCTCTGATAACACTTAATACTGTGTCAGGAAAAAGGTAACATTACAAAACTATACTTTCTTAAGGTCAGTGGTGATTAAAGAGTGGTCAATGAAGTGATTAAGCAATTAAAAACTGGCAAAATGTTGCATTTGATGAAGTTACCTGTTTAAGATAACTGATTCCCTGTGTATAACTGAATAATATAAGTCTATAGAATTCCATTTTACAGTGTGTTTATTTCATACCAAATATAAAAGATTTTATGAGTGAAAATCACAGCAGAGCAGCTTTCCAAGGTGAATTTAAGAAAGATATACTGGGAAATAAATAGAGGAAATCCATACAGGAATAAAAATGAATTCGATATGAAAAATAACTAGTAAATTTAATTGAAAAGATAGAGTACCCTGTGCTTCATTCATGACCCCAATCCTCCCCCACTCACCTCTACTGGGAATCTCCTGTTGTTGATACTGTGTTCGGAGCCAGCTAACCCACTCTGGCCCCAGTGAAACTCCACCTTCTCTGCTTTGAACCGGCCTGGCAGCCCTGCACCTCTGACGAAGTAATCGTCCCTCAGCAGGATGGCCACTGAAAAAACCAGAATGAGCTGGCTTGGATCCCCGGAACAGTGAGACAGACAAAAGTATTCCGCTAAGAGACCAAACGCAAACAAACACGTACGTATCACCTGCCTCCAGCGCATTCACTCTTTTCAAAGTTACACCTGAAGTTGCATCTTGAAAGCTGTCTCCTCCACCATTTAAAATGGATACTTGATGTTTTTTTTTTTTAGTTTGTTTTTTCTTTTTCAAAACATACTGGAAAAAAGTTTTTAGAGTTCTTAAACCATGTTTAGAGAAACCCCTGATTTTGTACTGGTAGCAGGTAGCGTCATACATGAGGGCTCTCCACCCCAGTCTGGAAGGTCAAGGAATTGATTCCTGAGGCTGGCAGAGAAACCTTACCACCACTGGGCCCTTGAGCAAGGCCTTTACCTCAGCCGCTCCAGGGAGGCTGGACGCTGGGTGACCCTGATCTGTGACCCCACGCCCTGTTCCCAAAGCGTGTGCTAATTTCCTTAAATCAATGACAACATTATTTATTTCCACAACAAAATTTTGGATAAGAGATATATGACTCGTTCTCTTTCTGTATTCAGTAAGCACTCATAGTAATCAAGTAGTCTAGTATACTAAACTGAACTATATTTGCTACAATAAATTCATGAGTCATTCATGCCCAAGTAGTCCTTTAAGTCCATTTCTGATGTCCTTTGCATTGAAGTCTTCTTCAAAAACATATAAAGATGTCAACTTCTGCAATATATTAAAGCCTAAGTTAAGCTGCATACATCTGCCAAAACAGTATCCCTCACCATAGGAACACTGAAATGATTTATTCGAAAAATATGTCATGACTTAATTGAAGACATAGTCTCTAGAATATATTTGATGTCAACTTCAATTTATGAAAGATAAAAGAACAATCTTTAGGGAAAAGCCTAGTTAAATATTTTTGTGCAAAGGGATGCAATGACACTAAAGAGAAATTACTATACCGGGGAATGTGATTTTGCGGTTTAAAAACAAATTGGTTCTATCATGGGAATAGAATGACATCTTAGGGGTCATGTTGCAATGTCATCCATGAAAATCTGTATTAATGGTAAGAATTAAAAGTAAATGTTTTTTTCTATCTCTGCTTTAGAAATTGTTTCCTTGTTTTCAAATGTCCAGTTATTTTCTGATATAATGACTGTTGTTGAAAAGGTTGAGATAAAGTGACACCCGATTAATTTTTCATGGTCTTCAAGAAGTTGGCGTCAAGGTTGTGACTGCTGAAATTCCAGCGAGCAGTCGCCTGGTCAGCGTCAGTTTCCCCCTTAACAATGAGGGGAGTATGACGCTGGAGTTAGCTTTCCTCTAAGCATGATAGCATAGAAACCAGGAGGAATCAAAGAGCCATACGCAGAAAAGACCATGAACCACCACTCTCAAGCAGAAGAGTAAAAATAAGGTTTACACTATCCATGGTGACGGGTAGCGAAAAAGAGTACACAGTGTGCAGCATATGGAGGGGACAAATCTGCAGCTAAGCTTCTCTGGTTGCCACGGAAGCAGGATGTAAGACGCAGGTTTAACTGCCGCCGCTATCACTGGTGCAGCTTCACGATGATGCTCATTCCAGACAGCCTGCAACCCACAGAAACAGCCTCATGCACACAGGCCCCTTGCATTAATCAGTGGTCCCGTCTATTGGTGCTGACGTGGAGAGGTAATCCTGCGCCTGATACAGTCTGGCCCTGGGACTTTCATTAGTGATGCTAGCCTGTGTCTCATTGAGCGAACAGGAGAGCAGGAATTAGAAGCTTAGCCAAGAAGACTTGAGCATAAACCTAGAAAAACAGCAGCCCCTATGAAAATAAACCTCCAGTAAATGCAATTACTTTTTTTTCTCTTCATAAGAATTTGCTTAAACGCTATGTTTGTCAGGAGAACAGATTGCCAAGAAATGTCATGTTCGAGAAAGCATCAGAGGATACACCTTTATAATATTTAAATTACTTGTTAAAGGCGGATATCAGATTTGTGGCTGGAGTATACGTGGCTTGGCATTCCAAAATGGCGGGTGGAGTATACGTGGTTTGGCACTCCAAAATGAATGAATAATAAACAATTAATGAATGAATGCAAATAAATTTCAATTACCTTGCATCCCTTTGGATACCCTGTGTGTTACATGGCATCCAATTTGTATAAACACTGTACACATGATCCCTATTTCACAGGTCTACCTACAATTAGGCAAATTACTCAATGCAACTAACACAACTATTATTATTTTTCTGAAAGGCAGATCAATAGATTGTTACTAATGCACTACAAACTCAATACAAAGTGGTGTTTTGCAGCATTTTAAAAATGAATGTTTATTTTGTAAAAAACAGAAAGACAGAATAGTTGACTGAGTTGAATTGTTGTCTGTAGCTTTTGATGTTAGCATGGAGAAGCATCTCACCGGTTTTTCCTGTGTTTTTCATGGAGGTTTTGTTGGATGATTCCATTTGAAACCCATCCAGCGTGAGTTCTTGATATGTTATGGAAACCTGTGCATCACCATCATTGATGTTGATGGGAGACTGATTCCTCCCTCGGCATTCTGGGTATGCAGAGGCCCAGCTGTCAGGCCCGTACGTCCCTGTAAGGAAAAAGCATCAAAAAAAGAAGTTACTCATCTGAAACAGCCAGACACATCCGCTAGGACGCCATCTGGCCCCTGACCACCTCAGCTCCTGCATGTGCACTCTCACTCCAAATAAAGATTCAATAACCTTTTGCCTGAGATTTCAAAACTAATTTGTCAACAGTTTTTTTGGTGGCCAGCCTGCACAATTCCTGGGAGCACAGTAATGTCTTTTCATTAAACGTGGTGGATTCTTTTCCCCTTGTTCCCCATACTTTATAGGGCATATTGATCTGCCGAAGTCTGGAGTTAACACAGAATCATATGCTACGGTCATGGGGATGTCAGGCTCATTATACGCCCAGCCGAACAGCCCTTCACTGCATGGATAATTTGGATGATAATGAATACTATGGAATATGAAATGTACCACCATATTCAGCAGTAATGCATGATGAATGCAGAAATGTTCCTTGATGAACAGATCTAATGCATCACCGCTGCGCATATATATATACCCACACATAGATACCTATATGCATATTTATATACACAGACACACATAAAGACATATATACACAAACACACATATATATATATTAGTGCTGTCAAATGATTAAAATTTTTAATCAGATTAATTACTGTGGATTAATTTCGATTAATCACGATTAAATATCATTTATTTTGAATCTATATGAATCGTATTTCATTTTGCATGAGCAAACAGACTCAAGAAAAAAGGGAATATATATATGCACTTAACATGTTTATTGAACATCTTGAACATTCATGTTAACAAAA
>JAODLD010000113.1:25170207-25198269 GCA_026781065.1 Mormyrops boulengeri
AGTCTAATGTTTATCAGTACATTACAGGAAATAATGAACTTTATCACAATATGCTAATTTTTTGAGAATGACCTGTACTTGTAGGAAGGTTCTCATTGCTCATTATTTTGAAGCATAGCTTTGAAGTTAGTGGAAAATTTTTCTTTTCTAAAATGTGATAGGCCATATTATATGTTTGTCACAGGAGAAAAACAAATCACAGTAAAGAGCTCCTTCGGTGTCAGTCAAGTTGCTGTTGGGCAGTTCTAGAGGTGTTGGTTGGGTTGGTTATTTATTTTGTATTTTCCGAGGAAGTTGCATCGACAGCCATTCCACTGTCTGCCTAATGCACAGGATAAAGGTCAACATTCATATCTTTGTGGGGATCATCCATTCGTTTCTATGGGAAAAACCCTAATCCCAACTATGACAACCTAAGTTAACCCCTACCCAGCCCTAACCAGTCAGAACGCTACCATGCTGTTTTGTGTGGGTGGGGTGGGGAGGTGTTTAATTTAAAAAAATGATAAAGACATTCAATTCGATTCAATTGCGTTTCTATAGTTGTTGTATCATATTCCACGAGATTTTTATTCTACAGGTTCTACTAGCAAGTGCATTCAGCAGGTTGTTTAAGAGTCATGAGGTTCTGTTCCGAATGCATTGTGGAAACAATACAGCAATAGCATTAACATTAAAAAGAGAATAAACTTCTGAATACTTTAGTATTTTTAAAATCAAGTAGTTCAGTCCTTTTACTTGAGTAAAAAATTGACTGAATGACTTTCGCTTGTATTGGAATAACATTTCACCAGGAGTATCTGTACTTTGACACAAGTAATGGAGTTGTATACTTTGTTCACCTCTGAAGACCAGTGAAGCAAAATTTGGATGGTCCTGTCTAAGAACAAATGTAAAACTGAATTTATGATTTACTGAGGTCAATAGAGATATCATGGCACAAAGCAGAATGTAGCTCTCTAAGGCTGGTTTCATGACATTTTTGTGTGTTCATGCAATATTCCACTAGTTTAAATATATAAACAAGGTCTATGGCTCAGATTTAATACTTGGTAGACACTCGTGAAAATAAAGCAGTCAGAAACAAACAAGCAAGTAAATGAAACAACTGCCATTTTTACATGCTGGTGCCTAAATTGTCACTACTGTACACACTGAAATGGAAGGCCAAAATGATAGTGCTGTGAAAACAGTCAAGCCAAAGTCGCAGAATATTTTAACCTGCGAGACAATTAATAGTTGAACTAGCAGGAAACATGCTTAGATTTTATTATAAAATAGTTTTACATCTTTTTCTCTATGCAGCAAATAATTGGCCCTAATAGTAAATGACAAAGTACACATTCCATGAAAATTCCTTTATTCGCAACCACATTTTTGAACTTTGAATGAATGACAATGTGACAAATCTAGCTCATGAACCAACCTAAGGATTTCAATTGTATTCTGCCTTGTATTCAAGGTAGGGTGAATGATGTAAGTCAAAAAAACAAAATGCTAAGAACGACAAATGACAAGCCATTTGTTAGACAAGCATCAGTGCAATTAAGACTGAGAATAGATTAATTAATAACTAGTGATAATTTACAGGAATAAATGAACAAAATGAACCCTGTAAAATTGGTTTGACATAATAATGCTTTAACTATCATCCTTCACTCATTTTATCATGAGTTTTATCATGTAGTATTATTGTGATGTGTGTGTGTGTGTGTGTGTATGTGCGTGCACATGGGTTATGGATATATTACATTGTGAGAACATCTGGTCCCCACAATGTGATAAAAACCTGGTATTTTGATATTGGTCTCCACAAGGCGGAAATCCATTTTATAAAAATTTGTGAATCAAAAAACTGAAAATTCCAGAAATCTTGTATTTTGTTTGGAAACTTATGGTTAAGGTTAGGGCTGGGTAGGGGTTAAGGTTATGGTTAAGGTTAGGGCTGGGTAGGGGTCATGGTTATGGTTAAGGTTAGGGCTGGGTAGGGGTCATGGTTATGGTTAAGGTTAGGGCTGGGTAGGGGTTAAGGTTATGGTTAAGGTTAGGGCTGGGTAGGGGTCATGGTTATGGTTAAGGTTAAGGCTGGGTAGGGGTCATGGTTATGGTTAAGGTTAGGGCTGGGTAGGGGTTAACGTTGTTGTAGTTGGGGTTATGGATATGCCCTTAGAAATGAACGGAGAGTCCCCACAAAGATATAGATACCTAACCTGTGTGTGTGTGTCTGTGTGTGTGTGTTATTATTATGACGTATCCCATAAAAATCATAACTATCACAATATTGTCTCATTAAAGTGGATATGATGTTAGGTTAATATAGTGCTATGAGAAAACAAGAAAGAGTTTATTGTTTGAGTCAAAGACGGGCCAACATACTGGTTGGTATGTTTAAATTAAAATGTTTAATATTGTTATTCACGTAATACTACACTATGGTAGCTGCATAGTAAAAACAAGGATACAAATACAATGTCATAGGCATTTACTGTAACTTAATGCTGCCCTCAGCTTCAGGGTAATTTAAATAAATCACATGCTTATTTTGAGTGCTTTTTTTCGTTATGCATATTAAAGGAGATAATGATGCTGTAAATACAGGACAAGGGCAATCACAAGCAGTCAACCTGAAAGCTCCTTCTGTGTCCTTTCTTAGATCCAAGTTCATCTGAACAAGTTTAAAGTTACCAGTTGGGCTGTTCTGGAAAACCATACTGAGTAATCTGTGATCCAGTGAGCCAAATAAGTTGGACAGCAAAGAACAGAATTCCTGTGTCTGAACCTAGTGACATCTGAAATTGATGTTTAACACAGAGGTGTCAGACTCCAGTCCTGGAGGGCCGGAGCCCTGTGTAGCTTAGCTCTTCCCCTGTTCCGCCACAAGTGATTCAGCTCAAGAGCTATGTAATTAGCAGAAGGAGTTGAATCAGGTGTGTTAAAGGAGGGTAAACCAAATACTATGGGGGGGGGGGGTGCTATCATAGGTGGAGACCAGTTGTAAAAGTTGTGACCTTGGTAAGGCAATGTTTTCCATCTGTTTATTTCCTCTTTCATTTTCAGCTTCCAGAACACAGGGGTTCACTTCTTGCGCAATCAGCTTGTTCCAGATTCTGATTTTCTCTAAAAGATTTGCTGACATAATACCTCTTCTTACCATACATTAGTGTTATGTACAAGGTATACTTTGAAATTAAAAATCTCCTTTAGAGAAATCTGAAAAGCATATGAAATGTAAAGTTTTCTTCAGTCAGTAGACAGTAAAAAGCATCAATGCTTCATCAATCAGATCCCTTAGGAAAGCTGATGCTATTTCTGCAAAGCACTGACTGCTTGGGAAAATGTGATTCCAATTAACTTGCTCAGAAGCATATTAATATTAATCAGTTTGATTTTCTGGCTTACGGACAGTTGTTTAAATACACTTGCAGCTAAAATAGGGAATTCTCACTTATCACCAGCTTCATGATAATTATTTAGCGAAGACCGTTGTCGTGCCTTGTTAACTGCTACATGGTACTGAACAAAAAAAAAAAGATCATTGGTCCGAAATATGATATTCTCAGTTCAGATTCCGTGAATTGTCACATTTCTGTACTTGGGTTTCAAAGAAACTTGTTCAATTCTATGCAATATTTAAAGCTTCATGCAATTAATTTCCTCCCACAATCAGAAGCCACTGACTCTCCCTGATGCACATTTCAAATTAAAATGAGGAGCCATCAGCATTTCACTTGTCAAACGTGACCACTTTTAACAGGAAATGCGCAATACTGAAATTCAATTTTGCTATTGTGTAGTAGTCTAAGTAAGTAGGTGGCGGACATTAAAAGAAGAGCGGCAGGTAATAAGAGAGATTAGCATTCCATTTTCACATCTGCCAAGTCACAAATCAAAATACACAAGCTGGCATCCATTTTAATAGAACTTCGAGGAAGTCATATTCAATAATGACTTTAGTTTACATAATTTCTATGTATGTTTGCACCTGTAACCTCATTCTACAATGACGAATGCCTTTCAGGAAAGGCCTTTACACTAACACTCTTTCGTCAGCTTTATTTGAACCATCTTTCAAACAATTTTTAATTGCTTAAAATATTAAAATAGTGTTTTTTTACAGCTTCTTTTGCCAAGTTAAATCAAGGTTACATTTTGTGAAGACGGCTTAAAGATACATCAAGCACTGAATACAGAAAACAAAATGTTTATTGATTGAACTGACTAGTAAAGACAATACTTTGTGCTTCTTTTATTCATTGAACAAAGGAGATCAGAGATCAGATAAAGGACACTTGAGATTATTTGCCAGATGAAAGTATGAGTGCTGCATACTTTCAAGCAGCACTGTATGAGCTTGGTTGTATTTAAATGTTCGTTTCAGGGTGAGCCTCTGCTCCCTTCATCTTCGTGCACAACCCCCTCTAATTAAGTGTCCGTAATCCAAGCTTCCATTCAAGCAGCACAGACAAGTGTTTAAAGAATTTCGAGTTCTCATTACTGTTACTTTACTCATTTATAAAGCTAAAACTTTTATGAGGCGTAATGGGTTAAGCTGGAAACTGAGCTACATGGGTCACCATGAATAGGGATATTTTAACTATAAATAATGTAAGAAGAGGAACTAGGGCTGGTCAATCCTATAGGTGACATGGGCGGCTGCTTAGGGCGCCAACTTCTCAGGGGGTGCCAACCTACCAGCCAATTTCCTGGGAATGGAGGTGCCAGCAGAGATGTGTGAGGTACGTGAATGAGAGAAAGTCATGGAGAAATCAGGTAAAAGTGATTCTACAGAAAATATGAGCAGGAAAAAACAGCAATTCAAGCATCTGAAAGAGTGAAGGTACAAATTAAAGTTGACTGTCAGATTTTTTAAAAGGGGACCGTAAGCTTTTGGTATGCCAGTCATACCGGCCAGAACCTTTGACGCACAATGGCTCGAAGATGCCCATCAAGTGGACAAGACACTGCTCTTCCAGGAGCCCAAATGCCACATCCATAATCCGCTTGCCATTTCAGATCAAACCTGAGTGCATAGCGGGTGAATCCTCCTCAGATCCCTGACAGTTCCCTCTCAGTCCTGCCTTCAACAAGCTTTTTGCTTCATAGGGTTATAAATCATAAGGTCTGGAGATAATGTTTCTGTCACTTTCCAGTTTCTCCCTTGAATAAATTGATTATAATATGAGCTCTTCTAACCTTAACATTCTGTCTCACTGCACTTTGAAGCTTCACCTCCACTTATAATATACTTGAGCCTATTTAAGCTTGGTAAGACTTATTTTAGGAATGAAAGACCCGAGTGTCTTTAAAATGACTACTGATCATTGGCTTATGTAGTAATCAAAATGAATTAGGAATTAGCAAGAACTATATCAATATTTATACTCTCTCACTCTTTTTGCTTCTGTCTCTGATATATATGATTAATATCTGGTATCATACATGTTACATACCCTTGTCCACAACCTCAAGAACAAACACCACTACTCACTCCTACGGTGATTCCATGAAAGAAAATATTAAATAAATTTTAAATGAAGGCTTTATTCCCATCACAGATGTGATGTTGTCACAGTCATGCTAACATGTGTTTTAACTTAGACAGACCACTGTGGCAGCACCAGCCTAGAGGATGGCCTCAAGGTGACTT
Source organism: Mormyrops boulengeri (assembly GCA_026781065.1). Lineage (NCBI taxonomy): Eukaryota > Metazoa > Chordata > Actinopteri > Osteoglossiformes > Mormyridae > Mormyrops > Mormyrops boulengeri. Next base: position 25,175,855 of record JAODLD010000113.1, read on the forward strand.
CCACAGTACACTCGTCTCTTCCGTCTCCCAAACCAAAAAAAATCTTTTTATTGACCAAAAAAAGGTTAAAAAAATGCTAAACCTTTTTAAACAGTCGACAGAGTGAAAGGCATGCCATTATGCCTTGTCAGAGCTTTCAAAACATCCCTGAGACTGGAACAAGCAAGTCATCAGCAATCAAAGACTGACTTTTTTTTCTTCCCTTTCCCCCTCCATAATTAATTTTTCAGCTTGGCAAGATGACAGACAGCAGCTGACAGAGCAGTCCCAAAGCAGACCCCCCTCTCCTTGCAGAAATGTGAAAGACTCCAGGAGGACAACAGACAGGTCCCCTTCCCCAGCTCAGAACAAAGTGCCTTGTTTGTCCTTTCTGAATAAAAAAGGCAGTGAAGAACTGAAACACTCATTAAAAGCCAGATATATTTATAAATGCTGAGCGTCTCAAAAGCAGAGTCACAGAAACATACAGAAATCCTGAAAGATTATCCTCTTCCTGTCAGTTCTATACAATAAGTACTATGTAGCTGCTTAAACCCAAAAGCAAGTTTTGGCAATGAAATAACTAAGGTCATGACCAACTTCAAACAGAAGAAAGCTCCATAGTTTTTTTCGGGTATGGTGACCGGCAAGTTCCCCACTGGAATCACTGGTGTTAATCGGACTTTCATCTTAAATGGTATGAAAAATTAGCATGAAATGACAATTCAACGAAATATACATAAAACATGGCTCACAGCAAAGTGTTTAGCATGTAGGATGAAGAAGTATCCATTTTATCTAAGCCATATACCTTCACATGCACATAGGAGATTGAGTTCATTCTCACTCTCTCACAGATGCTGAGAGACCTAAAGTCTATCTATGAATGACTCACACAATCACCCATGACCTCTCTGTCTTCTGCTCTTCTCAGGCACTTCACAGAAAAGCTCAAACAAACAAACTTTTGACAGAGATCATACACAGTCCAGGATTTCCTATTGTATAAGATACGATGCAAGAATACTAATGTCATTTGGGTCAAATATTCTGTCTGAAGATCTCTGAGCAATAGGACAAGCTTCTGCTTGGTATAAGAGCAGTATGAATCCAAAGGCTGCTCCTTTATTATATCTAGCTTCCAATGAGTTGGTATCAATAAAAGGGATCCAGCACAAAATTAGAGGAGTATTCCATCCATCCATCCATCCATTTTCCAAAACCACTTAATCCCAACTGGGGTCGCGGGGTGGAGCCTATCCTGGGAACAACAGGCACAGGTGAGAAGCAACCCTGGGCAGTCGCCAACACGCCGCAGGGTGCACACACTCACATGCACTCACACAACTACAGGGCCAATTTAGACTCACCAATCAACCTATACTGCACGCTTTTGGACCATGGGGGGAAACCAGAGCCCCCGGTGAAAAGAGGAGTATTCCAATAATTTTAATAAAATTTCATTTCAAAATTACACATTTCACTTTAAACAGGCAACAACACAAGTTTTTCTGAAACTGAAAACAAAAAATTCAAATACATATTTTAGGCAGGGCTGTCGTTAGGCCTATTTTATGTTTCTAGCCCCCTCAAATAAACGTTTATTTATTGGTTTAAATCATGAATAGCTTTTTAAATTCTATATGTTTGCCATCGTCCCCTCCAGTAGAGACTTAGCCCCCCATCCATTCATCTCTAACTATGCCCCTGATTTTAAGTAATTTTATGTAGTCACTATAATATTGACGACATTTCTGTTCAAAAGGAACAGCCTTGTCCACAGAGCACTAATTATTGAATAAGAATTCCCAGGTTGAATGTACGTATTTGCAAAAAAACATACATATGTGATACAGCTAATAAACAACCAGCAAGCTCTGCAGAAACGAAGAACTGAGAAGCAAGCATTCGCTCCTGGAATGAAGGAATTAATCTGTGGGATAAACACTGCTGCTCATCCAGCCAACAGGACCCTGACAGCAGCATGGTGGCCCTGTCATTTCCGTTTTGTTCCAAGGGAGAGGATGCAGGAGAAAAACACTGTTTGGCAGGTTCCACCAAACAAAAAGCTGGCCAAATTAGATACCACACAAGATGAAGATGCTAGTTCAAGCCCTATTTTTTCCTCTAATGCTCCCTGCTTTTCTAAGTAGTTAAAACTGAGAGACAAATTGATTTGAATTTTACGTATCTTAATCCGTGGCTTAATTGATTAATCAATTGGCAGCTGGGAAGCCCACTAGACACCTGAGCCAATGAACACATCCTGAATTTAAGCAGCACAAACTATTTTGTAAAGATTTATGATAAAGCTAGGTCCACATTCGTTTTTTTCCCTTCTGCTATGTGCATAGTCATTTGTAAAAAAAAGTAGCAAATAAAATATCTGCATATTTGGGGATAGTAAACTCACCACAGAGAATAATGTCTCTTGGATGTCTAACCACTGATTAACCCCTGTTTGCCAAAGAAGGTATTAGGCAGGACAATGAGGTGTAATAAACAGAATAAGTTCACAAAGCAGAAGAACTTGTAATGAAAAATCTTCTCTTACATTCCTTCAAAAGTGTTGCAGATTAGGGAAGATTATTTATTATCAAGGGCACCCTGATGACTCACTGGGTTTGGCCCATACACCTCTAGGTTATGTCTTTGATTACTTCCACAGTTTTCAATGTGGGATTTGCATATTCTCATTGTCTTTGCATGCATTTCCTGTGATGGATTGGCATTCAGTTCAGATTTTCCCCCAGCCTCTGCTTTCTGATACAGGCTCTGCCATCAGATCAGCTCCCTGTTGGACAAGCGGTTTGGGTAAATTCATGTATGTAGCTTCAGTTTTGCAGTATTTTTAAGATACACCAAAATGAGGACCATGAAAACGCTATAATCCCTGATATCCCCATAGCCTAATTTAGACAGGAGTTAATATTCTGATTATTTGTGAAGTACAGGTGTTGTTCACACATTGCATCAAGTTGGAGTCAATTTGCTTGAGTGCAGGAGTTTGTATCATTACAAGAGAACCTGGCTGCACAAATTCTAGAATTATTCAGTGACTGCATAACACCTTAATACTTAAACACCATATGCTGAATTCCAAGGGACAAATTTGCTTGGTTGATAACTACACTGATGAGCAACAATGACAAGCTGCCAATATGTTTGCTTTAGATCCTGAATTGTAAGGCATCCAGGGAGTTTCTTTGGAAGCACTTTGGGAGAAAGTGTGTGCTGAACTTGCCATTACGTCAGAGGAGTTGTCACAGTGCTATCTGTTCGTTACATCTCAGCAACTCCATTTACAGATATTTCCCCTCTCAAAACAAAGTTATCAAGTCATAAATATTTGACACAAGGTATGATTATTGCTGCAACTGAGGAGATTTTGTGTCTCCTCAATGAAAGGTTGTATGCCTGTCAAGATCTCAAGTCAAGTCATTCTGAAGTCATTTAAGGGATCATTTACCACCCCACCCCCCGCCGCAGAATTAGGATGAATAAGACAAATGACCTATCCAATGGGCACATTTAAAAATCCATAAAATATTATGTGCACAGACGCTACCTGTAGATGTATTACCATGTGTTTCAGGAGAAGACTGTAGACAATAATAAGCAAAAATGACATGCTAATAAAGCAATTCACTGATTTAAATAGTTTGAAATTTGAGGCAGTGCAGAGGGATGGATCAAACAACACTGAGAAGGGGGACGTAATAATTATGAGTAGTACTCAAATGGTCAAATTCACGCTAGACCAGCTGATGAGGGGAAGCTTCAAGCATCGTAACCTTCACTTTTTAATCAGATCGCATGTCATTTTCTTTAGAAATTTCTTCTGGGTATACCGAAGGAAAAAAGTATACAACAATGCAATGGGAAATCAAAGGTAAACTGCATGTGCATACAGAGTATTATGTTTATATGTAATACTTAATCCTACCACTTTGTAATTAAACTCCAACTCATTCTTTTTCCTCCAGGAAGCTGCTGAATTATCCATAAAGCCAATCGTTTAAGGTACAGCAGCACTGTCTTTTCCCAGATTTCGCCCCGTGAGGCGCGAGTCCCACTCTGCCACCTGCCAGCCCAGTACAGCTTCACCTTCTGCACACACACCGTGCTCGTACATGCCAACTTCCATGGCTTTCCCATGAGGCACGTGGTTTCATTTGCTCCACGGCCGTGAAATTAGTTTCTCACGGTTTGTGAGTTCAATAAAAACACAGACATTTGTGTCTCCACCTCTCGCATGGGAATTCCCTTAGATTACAGGTTTAAAATATGTCATGCAGTCCTGTGGTTGACAGATTTTTCTCAAAACTTCATATTTGTCAAAAAAAATTCAGTGGTTGATATCACGGATGAGTGTTTGATTTGGCCGAGATGTATGAAAGCTGCATTATACTTTTTATTTTAATAGCAGAAAGTTTTTTACCAATTTATACAACTGAATATTATTTACTGGAGCAATGCAGGTTAAGTGCCCTTCTCTAGAGTACTACAGACAGGACCCATCTTAGGGTGTCATGTAAACGTCCTTAAACACAACATGCTCGAATTGCTATTTACATTTTCAGAAGTGTTATTAATTTTACTGGCAATTATTAAGGATTGCTTATTATTAAGTATTTACTTATTGCAGTGCTGCTTACTTTAAAATATGAGTATGTAATGCTAACGTGTTTAGTTTACAAATGACAGTAGGGAGCAAAATCAGGAATTTTTTTATGGATTATTTTAAGCGTGACGCTAACTCCCCTAGCAGTCAAACTGCAGCTAATCAGTCAGCGCAGACGTACCTAGCTCATCGCCTTGGCTTTGTTTCTTGTGCATTTCTATCGTTTCTTTTGTTACGTCATTCTACTGCCAAACTTTACGTTTCTTTGCTGTGTCAGGCATCCACAAAGGCCTTTTGTCATGTCACCTTGGAAATAAACCCAAGAAAGACATTGTGGTAATGATCATGGCCAAATACCTCAAATCAGTGGCTAATTTACGAAAGGCCTTCATCTGTGTTAACAAATCTGAAGTAGATCAGTAACAACTGCTGGGTTCTGCGTTAACGGAGCACCGTGCAATTCACATGTGAGAATGTCACTGGCACGTGAGTGTGTCAGCAATGCGTGTTTGGTTTAATGAATATGTAAATATCAGTGTTTGCATAAAAGCTTAGTAGGAACACTACATAATGATAACCGTATAGGACGTACCATGTGAGTTAAGAATATTTATTAATATTATTTAAGAAAAATACATTTCAGTGAAAGTACAAAACATTTGATACATTCGCCATATACATCAGCAGCTTTTATGTATACAGGTATATATATATGTGTGTGTGTGTGTTTTAATAATTCAAAGAATTCAGCGTATTGTGTTTGCTTATTTAAAGAATTAAATGAACAAAACACCAGGCCTCAAAGCATCAGTCAGATGCACATAATTTCTACTGTTGGCATTTTGCCATTTTGCATATTAAGTACTTTTTGAAAGTGTAAACAAAGACTTTGTTTACTTATCTTCTGGATATACAGAACAATGAGAAGGTTCAGAATATTGTACTTACATTCTGGAAATGTAATACTTTAAATCACCCTAGATCATTAAACATATATCTGTGTCTATATATTAAAAGTGTGCGTGTGTGTGTGGATTATGTTTATATTACATTGTGGGGACCAAATATTTCGCACAATGTAATGAAAACCTGTTATTTTGATGTTGTGGGGACCATTTTTTAGGTCCCCACAAAGATCTGTGAATGCTAACTAAAACTAACTAAAAATGCCAGAAGTCTTGTATTTTGTTTGGTTACTGTATGGTTAAGGTTAGGGCTGGGTAGGGGTTAAGGTCGTCATGTTGGGAGTCGAGTTTTCCCCATAGAAATGAATGGAGAGTCTCCACAAAGATATAATTACAGACCTGTGTGTGTGTTAGTGTTATATATGTACAGTCTGTACATTTCACAAACCTTTCCCGAAGTTACAGCTGTGCTTCCTGTCACCATCTCGTATACCCATAGATTTCTTGAACGTCACCACTAGCACACCATCTTTGGCTAATCAATATCTCATTATGTTATTTAACAACTTAGGTTAATTAGTTACATGAGTTGGTGGTAAAATTTCAGAAACACGTGGAATGGCTCAGGTGCCCCCCCCCCCTCCATGGGTGGATTTGAGAACCAAAGGTGTCTTCTTCTAGCATCCCACAAGACTTTCTGGAGAACGGAAGAAATTCTTTTTAATTTTTTATTGTTTTACTATTCATTTGCATATGTTCTGATATTAAATAATATTTTTCCTAAGCAAATACACCCCCCAGATACAGCCCAGATAGACAAGCTTCGCATAATTTTGTCTGGTTGCCTGAGACTGTAGAAGTACTAAGGCACAGAACTGTGTGTGTGTGTTTGCGTGTATAAATATGTATATTATATGCAGACTGAAGTACTGTCCCAGATTTCTGGAGACTATATGATTGTTGAAATCTATATTTTAGGTCATAAAATAAACTATAGTGTTGTCTGACCCTCAACAATGCTCACTGTAGCAGAATGTTAAATATGAACTATGAACCATGAAAATGGATTATTAGGACATAGCGCCCACAAAACATCAGGAGTCTGTGGTATACCTAACACAACCCAGGTACAGTATACTTGGAACAATCCATATGTTAACTCAATCATGGGGGGGGGGTATGGCCAGATATCATACCACGACACTTTTGGAAAGAATCACAATATAGATCATGATATTATTTTTGCTTGTTAACAAATCAACCAAACTGCAATGTATGCAGTAATGCCAATTTAGCATTTAACCACTTCTACAATTCTATCCTGACAAAAAACACTGCTGGTTGTATAATCCGAGATTGACATATCTGGTGCACAAGTGCGCATTACTCATCTGCTTACTCATGTACTTCGTGTGTGTACTTCAGTCACTGTATAATGGTTCAAATTCATGCCAAATTCTTGTGGTAACAGCACAAATGCATGAAATCGCCACGCATATTGCTTTTTCACTGAGATGTTGTGCATTTGAAATTGCTTTGTTCCGCATTGTTTTTGTACTGTCGCAGCCTCTGAACACACAGGCACGTGATAGGTGCTTGCCAGTTGGTTCTGTCATTATGATAATGTTATTCTGCATACGGAAGTGATTTACGTGCTTATTTAAATAAGTTGCGGGAAAGTGAGATCCGATTAAAGGCGGTCGGTCAAGACGCATGCGGAGACGCATGCCAATGCCATGAACGGACGTATTTAACGCCGTTGACTTGCGATCGGATCACCCGGGATGCATGTTAATATCAGGTGTGAACAGGCCCTTAGATTCATTTAGTTACCTTTAGCAGGCATCCTGCCTGCACTATGTCTGCTTCATGTGCATTTTGTTCCTGCCGTTTGGCTTCCATCCATAAATCAGCCTCATAGCCACAGGTCACATCTGACCAGAACCAGTTTTATTTCACAAGGGGAAAAAAGAATGTCAAAAGAGTGAACAAAATAAAGCTTGTACTTGCCATCACTAGTGGATTTCATACAATTGCTATCTAATAATGTGCTGCTGTGACTTGTTTATGTAATGAAGGTTTGAGCATGCAGCTTAAACTGAAGTATGTACCTAACTAAATCATAGCCTTGCTCTGAACTATATCACAGGCCTGGCCACTCACCAACATGACTGGATGTAGGTGCGGCTTTATGAATTTATACAAATCTGTCTATTTTTCATTGTGATTACTTGTATATTCCTTTCAATAAAACATTTCCCCTGACTCCCTCTCTGAGGTTGAACAGTAACAGGATGGAGTGAGCAAAAAATCCTCCATAAATCAGGCTCCCCTCTGCCATGCAGACAGGTTTCCTGGGCCTGTCCATAGCCATCCTGACACCTCCATTTCTCATCGTATTCAGCCAGACAGATTTAGGGCCTGTGGCTGGTAAAAAGGAAAGCATGTAAATTTCAACATTTGGTAAAGATGGTGGGGGGATTAATTATTCATTTAAATCTACTGAAGCTGGGAAGTGCAGATAATATACAGTGATTCTGTTTGAGCCCCCCCCCCCAACACACCCTTGGCTGTAAAACACACCAGACGTTTCACACTGAATCACACTAAACCGACTGTAACTGGTATGCAAATACACACTGATGCAAGTACATAAAAGCATCAGCTTATGTTTGGCCTTATGTTTAAGGTTGTAACTGAGGTTAGGCTAAAATTTAGAATGAGCATTACAGTAAATGAGGCACACTTATTTTATATGGGCACTGTTGCTTCACACTTCCAGGGTTCAGGGTTCGAATCCTACTTCCGTTCTGTGTGTGGAGTTTGCATGTTCTCCTTTGTCACACAGGTTTCCTTTCAAATACATGGAGGTGACTAGCATCTGTGTCTTGTTCACGGTAAATTTCTCCGGGTGTATGAGCACTGTAATGGCCTGGCTTTGTATCTCAAGTGTACCGGAGCCTTGTGGTGCCTGAAATAGGCTCCCCTGATGATCCTCTCTAGAAGAAGCAACCTTGTTGAGTTGACTGTGTGAATGTACAGTGATTTAATATTAGTTTCATGATAAATCCTGCGATGTAACATCTTGACTCCTCCAAATATGCTTGATATTTCTGGACAAAAAGATGAAGGGTTTAATATATTGGCAAAGTGGAGACAGAAGCAAGAAACTTGCCAAATACGGGTTAGAGAACCTGTGATAGGTGTGAGATCAATTCTGAAGCTTGAAAAATTAATAATTATACATATAAATTGCCTATGCATAAATAAACCAAAAATAAAGGCGTCACACCTATGTTAGGGATGTCCTGGTCTCTCATCACAATAAGGTAACAATAACTCAATTCCTTTGATTTTTGCTGCTAGGCAGCAGATCCTAGCAGCCTTTCTGGATGAATTAGTCCATACCTCAATGGAATGAAAATGAGAGTGAGGTCATCTTAGGGCACTGCTCTGTGAAAATACTTTTTCCCAAGACTCAAAACTCACATGAGTTACATGAACCTGCTAAGCCAAGCTACACGAAATTATTGATGCGATTCCAAGCGTGGTCTAAGACTAGAGATCATTACACTAAAATTAATAAAACATCAAGGATGAGGATGCAGGGTAAGTACAATCAAGCAAGTGTGGGATGAAGACACACTCCCCACATTTCAATGTTGTTAACCAAGCCAACAGTAGTGTAACTGTTATGTAATTCCACCTTCACATAGGTTGAGGGAAGGAGGAGAAAAACTCTGGCTGTAAAGAAATGCGGGTTAGATGACCTTAAGATTGCAGAGATATTGATGACATGAGTGGTCAGATACATAAGCTGTATGGAGCAATGCCTCAAGCAGCTGAGAAGGCAAGCAAAAATGAGGCTGAACAGACAGGGGGGCATGAGAACATTAAAGAAGGTTAAAGGTCATGCATTAATGCCATTCCAAATGCCATGGGCCCATTGGAGAGGACACGTAGAGGACACCAATGCTGGGTAATTGTTCAGCACCCACAGATATCCCAAGCAGCGGCACCTGCTCCCAATCAGCCAATCATCTGTGGGAATGAAAGGATTAACAAAAAAAAAAGAGCAAACGGGTGGTGTGTAGATAGGATTGAAAGGTTGGAGAAGGGTCTGTTTCTCCTGATATTTGCTTCTTTTCGAGGAAGTGCAATTATTGAGTCAATTGACAGAGACTGACCCTGATAAAATCCTGCAGTAGTGAATCTCAAAGTGCTTATTAAAATTTCTTCTATCTGTATCGTAATTATTTGGGTAAATTTATTAAGTTTTGTTCAAATTCCTGAGCTTTTCTACCCTCTAATGGTTAAATAAACCAGTATTTTGCTGCGGTGGCCCATCACGACAAAAAAACATCTATCCAACCAAAAATCATCTAATCCAGGGTTTGGCAATCTTATCCAGAAAGGGCCAGTGTGCATGGAGATTTTTTGGATAACCTGTACGTCAGCTGTTCAAACCCAGGTGTAAGAACTCTTCAGCCAATCAGTGCCCTAATTAGTAATGAGTTGCAGTGAAAACCCACATATCCAATGGCCCTTTCTGGACACGATTGCCCCTCCCTGTTGTAATCCAATGCCATGGTGACTAGCTCGGGAGGCCCATTTCCCACAGCCACTGCGTGCGCGCGCATTACACAATTCAGCTGGTTTACAGCACTAAGTATGTTATCATTTAGCTGACGGTATTATAATGCTCTAATGATGAAAAAAAAGCTTACTTAAGTATTTTCCAAGGAAAAGAGAAACGGGCAGAGTAGGTATAAAAGCAGGCATGTAGTTGGGTGGGGGGCGACGGGCGACGACACATCTCTATCCTCGCTCTGTTATACCCCATTCACACACACACACACACACACACACACACACACACACACACAGAAACCCACTTATATATCGTTAATTTGCCATTATAGTGTCATGTGGGAATGGGAGCAAAACTGTAAAGTCTACCTGTTAATCTATCCCCTGGTGACCTAGTAAGATTCACGGTAACGTTCTGACACAGCTCTAGTGTGAATGCAAAACCTTAAGAGATTACCGAATTAAGGAATATACAAGTAATGCACTACATTTATATCAGTTGGGAGTGCACGTCACCCATTACTTTACCGATATGGAAGACTGATCGGCAATGAAAATTTGTTATCTATCCTGTGTTGTTTTTATCTGGTTCATTAACGGGTTTTGTATGTGAAAAGAGGTGACACACAGGAGGACTGCTTCACAGAGAATGATTTCTTGCTTAGCTGGATAATGTGTCAGATTTAAAGTGTAGTTTACTTCTTTGTTCACTGACATTTCGCCCTGACTGCCTTAAATCCAACAAGTTATCTGGCTAAGCAAGAAATCCTGCTTCATGAAATAAGCCCCAGAGAGACTAAATTCCCGCAACAAACCCGCTACATCGCTGAGTGAAGCATTGGAGATGGGGAAACCATTGAAGACTTAATTTAGCAACTCTAAGTACTTACAACTGTCACTGAAAAATAACTAGCCAATATAATTAATAAGTGTTTGTTTACCTCCATAGAGAGTGAACATGCCATCACTAAACAACAATACGAATAATAATAATAATAATACTAATAATAATAACATATCTACAACAATGGTCAGATGTCTACTGTTTACTGTGTGTTTAATTCCCACACCATGTCTGTTCACTCCCCACTACATCCTGCATTGCCTTAGAAATCATAGACACAGACACCAACACGCAAACTTAAATATTTTCAGCTAATTCTTTAGGAAAATGGATGCAATTCATGTGGTAAACATTCGCTATCACTAAGTTTCTTTACCATGCCCCCAATGACAAAAATTAATTGTCAATCCAATAAATATAAACTTTACTTTAAGCACATTCAATCACATATTTGGAGAGCCTTCTGGAAATTCTTTTATGCATCTAAATAAAGTTAGGTAAGCAAGACTACTAGGGTCAATAAACTTAAATATCCTCCATTACAAAAACTGCACCAAGATCGAACATGATTTGGCTGAAGCAGGCACTTACCTGAGAAGAGTGATTCGATCTGAGCCATTATCCACAACAAAATGACCAGTCAAATTCAGAACAAGGGTAACGGGAACTGGATTCCAGGATGTTTGCACTACCCATCATGCATGAAACACTCACATATCCCCATCCATGCTTAAGAGTGGTTTACCACTGATGAGCAGGCCTGCTGCACATAATTCCCAGGCCTGCTGCACAAAATTACTTGAACCATGTCCCCTATGATGTGGGCCAAGGAATTATGGGCCAGGGCCCAACTCCACCTGAGATGAAGGCCCTGCTAATGAGAGCCACAATTCTACACTGTACAGTGCAAGTGCATGTTTTAAAGTATTTGCTTTATAGGGAACTGAATGATGAGCTCTTTCACAGAATCATTCCGCACATACATATTATATGCGCGTGTGTGTGGGAATTTATGTATTACATTGTGGGGACCAGTGTCCCCACTATGTCATAAAAACCTGTTACTGATGTTGTGGGGACCATTTCCCTCAGTCCCCAAAAGAGGAAACCCAATTTTATAAAAATCTGTGACTGCAAACAAAAAACTAAAAATGCCAGAAGTCTTGTTTACTTATGGATAAGGTTAGGGCTAGATTCATGTCAAGTTCAATTCAATTTCAATCACTCTATTTGACGGCGAGGGGCAATTAAAAATGCACATGGAGTCATACAGCTACCATTCACACATGAAAATATATATAGAATAAAGAGGACATACACACATGACAGGCAAAGTGCATTGCTGTTAGGCAAAGCTTAATGCTGTGTGTTCTTTAAAAAAAGTACTCTATTGCAGCAGTATAGGTGATACCGAATGACCAGTGTTGGGAGTTGAGGAGATGGACAGCCTCTGTGTCCTGCAACCTGGACAGCGAAGCCTGCACCCTGAAGGGAGCCACATTCAAAAATGTGGAACAGGATGGGTTAAAGGATCTTGTAAAATCCTGCAAGTTGCTTCACAGTCTGTCGTTGTTGGGATTAGGATTTTTTCCATAGAAATGAATGGACGGTCCCCACAAAGATATGAATACAAACACGTGTGTGTGCATATTATGCACACACACACACACACACACACGCACACACACACACACGCACACACACACACACACAGAGGTTTGTAATTATATCTTTGTGGGGACTCCATTCATTTCTATGGGGAAAACTAACGACATTAACCCCTACCCAGCCCTAACCTTAAACATAAGTAACCAAACAGAATACAAGACTTTTGGCATTTTTAGTTTTTTGACTGCATTCACAGATACTTGTGGGGACCTGAAAAATGGTCCCCACAATGTAATCCACACACACACGCACACACACACACACACAATGAGGAGCCAAAATATTATGACAGCCTCCATACAATATGAATAACGTTGATTATATTGTATAAATAGAGCATGTCAAGGTGTGGAATATATTAGATGGTAAGCCAACATTTGGCACTTGTAGTTGACATATTGAATTCAGGAGAAATGGGCAGGGATTTCGATTTGGGCCAAATTATTACAGCCAGACGACTGGGTCAGAGTAACTCTCGGTCATGGTATCTCAGAATAGCGAGTACATTCTGTGAATGGTCCGGGGAGGGAAAAACAACAATCCACAGACAGGGTGTTGGGTGGCTAAGACTTGTCAATGCTAGATGTAAATGAAGGCCTGCTGTGTATGAGACTACACAGCTGTGAATTCACAGATGCTCGACATATACCCAGCTGTCCACATGACGCAACAGAAAATGGAATTCATCTGACCAGGCGACCTTCTTCCATTCTTCCAAGGTCCAGTCCTGACGCTTGTGTGCACATTGTAGGCACTTTCCACAGGGAACAGGGGCTGACCTGTGGCTACATAGTCCCATACATAACAGGGCTTGATGCACTGTGTGATGTGACACATTATTCCCCTGATCATCAAAATTATCTGCCCTTTGTACCACAATAGCCATTCTGTTGGCTTGTACCAGATGTGATAAGCTTTACTTCCCGCATCAACGAGTCTTGGCCGCCCAACAGCCTTTCGGCGATTCATGGTTTTTCCCTTCTCAGACCACACTCACCACGGCTGAACATCAGCTCCCCACATGCCTTGCCATTTCATAAATGCTTGGACCCAGTTGTCTGGCCAATATAATCCTGCTCATTTCTTCTGCATGCATCATGTTGACTACAAGTACTGCATGTTGGCTTTCCATCTAATGCATCCCAGACCTTGGCACACACCACTTTTACAAGATAATCAACATTATTCTTTTCACATAGGAGTGCATAATGTTTTGGCTCATCATTGTATATTTATAGATTTGTAACTCGGCCAAACATATGCTATAAATGATAGCTATTGTTTGTCATATTTACTTATAAAATTGATAAAATGAGTCAGGAAATAAAACATCTATCTAATGAAACGAAAACATAATTACTAAAATACAGGAACAGGTCTCCCATGAACACATTCTTTAAATACATCCATTAAATTAATAATTAAACTCTATTTAGAATGACTTAAGCAATTTTTCTTGTTGAGTAAACTCTCCTGCCAGTGACAAAAGCACTAAAACCAGCACCATCTTTCATGTTCAGATCTTAAAGTGTCAAATTCATGAAAATGCTTAACTAGGAAACCTAGGCAAATTTAATCTGCATCCCAGTGATTTATCATGTGACTTGTGCCTAGACAACTAGTAAATTCTTAAGTTCCGCTAATTAATTCAGAATGTAATAACTAGAAAACTATTTTTTATGAATTTATCAAACATTTTTATTAATTACAGTATTCGTAGTCATGATTTTAAAAGAAGAATTATTTCCATCTGCAAAATAAATACATTTCATCTTTGTTTATTTAGTTGTTTGTTCATCTGTCTGTTTATTTTTTCCAGTGCTTCTTGTTTTGTATGTTTCTTGAGAATGCAATATCATGAATTCAGCACAATAATAAATTTAAAACTAATAGTAAGCATTATTAGAAAGGTAGGTTTTCAAAGTCTTTCTTAAAGTGCCAAAAGCAGTTATTTCCCATAAATGTTAAATTCCACAGTTTGGGCCGGTAATAACTAGAAGCTGACTCTCCACTTTTCAGTCTACATTTAGGGAAGGTCAGGTACTTATTATTTTGTGATCGCAGAGATCTCACACAGCCATACCAGGAATTAATACAACTGAATAGACAACAGCGTAAGCTCACACAGCCTATGCTCGTCTGCAGGGTTTAGATTTGGTCCATGTTTCACCTAGCATTTCAGCTGGAAAATTGCTAGTGACATTGTTACGCTCTGCCTACAGCCCAGACTGTGGTTCAGGTGAACTGGTGCCTCTGAACAACTCTTAGTGTGTGACGGTGCGTGAATGCTCTGCAGCATTAGCATTTAAAGGATACCTTGAGTCAAGCTGTGTGCCTATCTATTTATTTGCATAAGTAAATAAGTGCATATAGCTAGAAGAATAGCAAAGGCATGAATAAATGTTTTCCAACACGTATATACAAAAATGCTCATATTAGACATATAGAAAGAAAGCTGAAAATATGCAATACATAGTTTCAGAATGAGCCCCAACATTAGATATATATGTATATATGGCAGAAACTGCTTTTAAAATCAAAGAAAAAGTCAAATTTTAAAGCAGGGTGACACTGCAGTATAAATTTTTAAACTGAAGCGCACTACTGACTACTGACAGTTGGCACGGCCAGTGATAATCCCTTTCATGTAGATCCATGTACAGTCTCTGATCAGGATCATATCCTTTATTGTTGGAACTCCAAAACCAGGTTAAAAATGATCGGACCTGTTCCCCAGCATATTTGGACTTACTGCAAGAAACTACTATGCTCTTTCCTGTAATATCATTAATAAATTCCTTATTTTAACGTTTCTAAATGTATTTATACATCGGCAGCATTCTCATTTTGTGGTATCTGATCTTATTCTTAGAAGCTGAACAGTGTCCCCAACAGTGTTGAAGTACGTCATTCTACAGGAAATACAAACTATAAAATGATGGAGCAGGTCCAGTCAGCTTTGTCAGAAAAAGTACATGATGAAGCATATTTCCTATTGTCATGCTGAAGTTGAAGAGAGCACACCCTCCCCACAGCTTTGTTAGCTGGGACACCTCTTCATGGACCAGAGAGGGTGTGGAAAATATCCATGGCTTTGGTTTATATTCTGTGGTCAGAGGTCACCAAGAGGGGGCACAGATATAAGCAATCCCACCCAATGATCCCCTTTCATGTAGTTTTAGCCCAAGAGACGAAGGACCAAAAAGTACAGTGAACAAAGGGGCAGTGATGTTAGGCTGGGTAGTGTAACAGTTCACAAAACCAGCTTTGATCGCAGTGAAAGGCAAGCATGCTTCAGAACCTGGTCTTCAACCATCCACTCCTCTGTCACACAGTTCCAGTGGGCAATAAAGCAGCATCAGCCGCCTCAGATTGCCTGGAGAGTACTGTTAGTTACAAAGGCGGTAGCATGTAACGCACAGACCAAGACATCTACGCGGAAGCCCAAAGAATATGACAGAGGCACCAGTGCATCTTTCATAAAACAGAATAACTACCAGCTTTCTGAGGGAAAAAAACTGCTGTTTGTGTCTTGGCGGCAGAATCTGAACACTAATGCCCTGGGGAGAGTACAATCATTCACAGGTGCCCACTCACTGCAGCATAAAACATGACTAGATGAGCATGTGATCTAAAACCATGATGGGTACACTGCTGTATCTCTGAGTGGCCTTGTTTATTTTGACAAAATACAGCCAGAGAGATTAATAGTCTCCTCAGCTATTTGTTTGTGTGTGTGTGTGTGTGTGTGTGTGTTTGTGTGTGTGTATGTGTGTGTGGATTATGATTATATTACATTGTGGGTGACCAAATGTCCCCCACAATATAATAAAAACCTGTAATTTTGACATTGTGAGGACCACTTTTTCGGGTCCCCACAAAGATATGTGAATGCAATCGAAAAACTAAAAATGTAAAAAGTTTTGTTTGGTTACTTACGGTTAAGGTTAGGGCTGGGTAGGGGTTAAGGTCGTCATGTTAGGATTACAATTTTCCCAAGTAAAATGAATGGAGAGTTCCCGCAAAGATATAATTACACACCTGTGTGTGTGTGTGTGTGTGTGTGCGTGAACCCTGGCCATTACACCTATAGGAACTTGTATGACTTCCTATTGTAAATACCTAGCCATCAATATGGAGTTGGTCCTCCCTTTGCAGCTATAACAGCTTTCTCTCTTCTGGGAAGGCTTTTCAAAAGTTTATGGAGTGTGTCTGAGGAAATTTTTGCCCATTCATTAAAAAGGGCATTTGAGAAGTCAGGCACTGATATTGGACATGAAGGCCTGGCTTGCAGTCTCCATTCTAGTTTATCCCGAAGGTGTTCGATGAGGTTGAGGTCAGGGCTCTGTGCAAGCCAGTCAAGTTCTTCCACACCAAACTCTCCCAACCATGTCTTTATGGACCTTGCTTTGTGCACTGGGACACCGTCATGCTGGAACAGCAAAGGCCTTTCTTCAAAGTATTCCCACAAAGTAGAGCACATAGTTTTTGGGCCCAGTTTAATTCCAGAGCAAGTTTGTAATTCTGCAGTTATTAAGACCACAGAGTGTTGACGACTTTCATGCACTATGCACCTCAGCACTCGGCAACCCTGCTCTGAGTTTCTGTTGTTCCTAAGTGCTTCCACTTTGCAATAATACCATTTACAGTTGACTATGGAATATCTAGCAGAAAAAAAAAAATCACAAACTGACTTATTGCAAAGATGGCATTCTATGACAGTACCACGCTTGCATTCACAGAGCTCTTCAGAATGACCCATCATTTCACAAATGTTTGCAAACCTGACTGCATGGCTAGATGTTTGGTTTTATACGCCTGTGGCAATGGGTTTGAATGAATCACCTGAATTAATTTATTAAGAGGCGTGTCCCAAAACTTTTGTCCATATAGAGTATGTTCACAAGGGCAGCATGGTGGCTCAGGGAATACCTGACATCTCCAGGCTTGAGGCTTTAAATCCAGCTTCAGCTCTGTACGTGCGCAGTTTCCATGTCCTTCATATGCCCCACATTTCCTCTGGCTACCCTGGTTTCCTCTCACAGTCCAAATAAATCCAGTTAGTCTAACTGGCATCTCTAAATTTTCCATAATACGCGGGTGTCTGTTTGTATACAGAAATCTGCAATGAACTGACATTCTGTCAGGCATGCCTCCCAGCTTTGTAGGCTCCAGCTGGGGTGCCCCTACCTCCCCCCAAACAACCCTGAGTAGGATAAATGGCTAGAAGAAGGTTGGACGTGTGTATATATCTTGTCCAGTCTTGGGCACATTCCTTCCAGATTAAAGGGAAGTCAGAAAATGCTAATACTATTCAGGCATGAACAGAGATGAGTAGAGGTATGCAAAACAAAGTAAAGATTAATCATTTACGCACCAGTCACATGAGGTGGGGGGGGGGAGTGCGGTCTTATTCTCTCTGTCGTTCTAAAAACATGAAGCCCTGCAGCTCTCTGCTTTTTGTCAGTGAGTAGCAGCATCCCGGAACACTTATACATCAAGGCTTGTTTGCATGCCCTTGTGCCACAATTTGCAATTACCTGCATTTGAAACAACAAGCCGACCTAACAGGAGACTTGGCAATGTGTTTAATGTCCTAAACAGTTGAGGTTACACATTTATACAAGAAAAAAAATTAGATGTTCTAAGTCTGTTTCTGTTTAGTACTCTTCCAAGGACCAGAATCAGAACCAGGTGCTTCATTAAAACGACATGGTATGAGGACAGGAAAATGTGCAACCAAATACAGAGGGTGGATCGAAACAGTTTGCCATGTTTCTTTCAAAAGCTCCACAAGTCTCACAATAAGACATAAGGCACAAGCCTTTATCTGTAGTTCTCAGACATAACTTCTTTTTGGAGCCAAACCCATCGCCTCTAGCTGATTTCCCAGGCCCCGGAGGGCTTCCCTGCACAGGCTCATGGTACACAGGCCCAGCACCTATGTGTGTGGCCAGGGCTATGCCAACAACCTAAAAAATCACAAGCTCAGTCCCACACAAAAGCTCCCACTAAATGATACAGTAACACACGTATGCACATGTGGGCATTATGGAAATACAGCACCAGCTGCATCTAACAATGTTAAATCACAGGTAATTTACAAGTCTCTTATGTGTCTCCTGTACTTCCTCTCATCTCCACTATCAATGCACCCGACAGTGAACAAATCAGCAGAGAATTTTTATATTTTACACAGCATGGAGTTGTGCTTGAAGTCTGTCATGTAGAGAATGAACAGGGAAGCAGGACAGTGCAGAGCTGGGGGTGCCAAAGGGGGGCTGAAGCAAAGAACACATGCAGCACACTGGCTGTGTCTGAGTTAGCCACCCCTCTCTTAATTCTGTGTAGATGTTACCTGAAAGCCAGGCCTGTGCTGCCAGTTCTGGTATCAGTGATCGTGTAAAAAGTTTCCCAAGCTCCAAAAATAGCATATAAACAAACCTACTCCACACCACATACAATGTAACTTTGGAACTTAAAAAGTAGTAAGTTACACCCACAAAAACAAGAAATAAACAAACAAATGCACAGAGCTATTTTAACAAGTAGCCACTACAGACAATGTCATAAGCATATAGTGGAATTTGGTATCTTGCGGAGTGCTGTTAACCCTTTAAGTGCCACACCCAGAAAAAGGCACTGGAAATATTTTTTTATCATTTCTGAGGTCTGTAGGCCAATACAAACAAAAATCAATAGTTTTTTCAAACACTGAAAAATGCAGTTTATGTATTACAAAGGTATACCAAACGGTAGTCTACCATTTGGTGGAGCAGACACTTAAAGGGTTAATGGTTGCCAATGTGGACCATAGTTAAGTTAGCAGTACCCTGAGAGTCAATAAAATTTAGAATTAATGGTTAAGGTTCTTTTTTTTTAAAAAAACATTAACATTGCAAATTAGTATTTGATATATATATATGAGATATATATATACATAGTATTCAATAATCATAGGCTTACATTTTAATTTACTCATAATAGTGTGCACAGTTTGTTTCCTCAATTATTGGGGGTAAATACTGTAGCAGATTTTTTTTTACAATGTACATTTACTTAGATCCAGTCAATTTTAATAACGAAGACTGTGGTTTTCTATTTCAGTGGACCCTAGCACAGACACACACTATCGAGCCTGGGAAAAAAAAAAGAATCTACTGCCGGTTCTACCAGAACCTTTAAAACCTTGTGAAGTTCATCTTCAGCCTTTGGGGTGGAGGAAAAAGAAGAAGAGCCAATCAATCATATCTAAGCCTCCATCCACAATAAGAACTAAAATATACGAACATCCAGCTCTTACCAAAGTCCCACCGATGACATTTCCTATAGTTAAGGTATTCTCTTGCTGTACACATTTCTTTGTGCGTTAAGAAAAAATGCATTAAAATACTTCCGGCTTTCAAAGAGGTCTAAGGGGATTCGTGTCTTTACTCTAATCCCTAAACAACACATTAAAATCTCTCAATATTGCCGGTGTGTACATATACTATACATGCATTTCAGGGTCTGTCAGATGTTCCTTTTCTGTCAGGCCTGAGCCGTCACAGGCTTGCCCTACATGTACCTGAATGCTACATACCTTTCAGTTATGCACCGCCCAAATGCATCTCTGTACAATTTCAAATGCACATAATTCTACAAATTAATTAACTGCTTAACAAATTTTAAAAGATACATTTTAAAAATGGATTAAATTTAAAATGTAAGGAATGCAACAATGTACAAATGTTGGCAAGGTGGCAATAATCCAATAATGACTTGGTTATGTTTGTATATGTTGGACATTTGTTGCAGTACTTGATGCAACAGTCTGTATCCTGAGGCACGTTGAATTTTGGAAAATAGCTGAATTGTCTGGTTAGCTATAGAGAAACTTAAACAGCTCCAGTAGAGATATACACACACACACACACACACACACACACACACATATACATTCACACACACACAGGTTTGAAATTATAACTTTCTGGGGACTCTCTATTCATTTCTGAATGACGACCTTCTCCCCTACCCAGCCCTAACCTTAACCATAAGTAGCCAAACAAAAAACGAGATTTTTGGCATTTTTACTTTCTTGATTGCATTCACAGATCTTTGTGGGGACCTGAAAAATGGTCCCCACAATGTCGAAATAACTGATATTTATTACATTGTGGGGTATATTTGGTCCCCACAATGTAATATAAGCCTAATTCACACACACACTTTTAATATATAGACACAGATACATTTTTAATGATCTAGGGTGATTTAAAGTGATACATTTCCAGATTATAAGTACAATATTCTGAACCTTCTCATTGTTCTGTATATCCAGAGGATAAGTAAACAAGGTCTTTGTTAACACTTTCAAAAATTACTTCATATGATAAATGGCAAAAAGCCAACAGGAGAAATTATGTGCATCTAACTGATGCTTTGAGGCCTGGTGTTTTGTTAATTTAATTCTTTAAATAAGCAAACACAATATGCTGAATTCTCTGAATTATTAATCACGCATCAACTGGATTGTGTGCCTTACATGGATATCAAAAGAGTAAATATTTGTTTAAATCATAACACACCCAATAGAGGCAATTTACAATTTAGAAATCAACAGAAACGTCAAAAAAAGACCCCTATGGAAACATTAGCAACATATTCTTGCTGTCAAATTTGCTTGAATAATATATCATGTACTTCAATAATAGATTACAAGTCGAAATAAAGTTATGAGAAAGAAAAAAGCAATGTTCAACTCAAAACATTTCTGTTAATTCTTTGGGACTTTCTTAAGAACCCCTTAGCTAACACACCATCAAAGAAGCATATAGCTAAAAAGGATGAAACAGACATCTGAATGATCAATGCGAGTAGTAACATTGTTCATTCTCGGTCTGATCTTATTGATCTCCACATTCAGGAGCTACACATGCAGAGTTACTGCTCATTTTATCTCATGGGCTGCAACCTTCACCAAAACTGCTTCCAGTCATTCTCCTCATATTTAAAATATGATTAGACTTGTTTAAAAAAAAAAAAACACTGAAAGTCATACCCTTAGAAGAGCAGTTGTTTATAGGGCGATGAGCCAAAAATCTGCTCCAAAAATATCAAGTAGCAAGTACACTGAGCATTAAAAACACTCTACTTTCCAAGAAATGTTAAGGACTACTGCTCATGCAGACCAATGAGATTTCCCACACATAGTCCAGCTTTACTGAAACACTGATTAGTGATGGTCCATTAACACTGACTATGCGAAGGCAATTGTTTCATATCAACAAATATCCATACAGCATACACAGTTGTGATCGCTTCCAGTACAGGAAATTTACAAGTCAACAAGACAATTTCTACAAAAACATGTTTTTTTTCCTCACAAATCTACCAAAAGCTAGCTTGCCTGCAAACAATAAAATGCATTGTTATTTGTAATGGTATTTCTAATGTTTTTTTCTACCTCTTTTCTATGTGATTGCTCATTACCTTTACCAGTGCACACTTGCCAGTTCAGAAACAGCAATTAGAATGACATGCTGGCACCTCAGTGGATGGGCTGTGAGAGAGATATTCTCAGAGAATTCTTTGTAGTGTGACTGGACCCTTGTTCAGTTTACAGCTGGGGGGGAGGCTTCAGACTGACAGGATGACAGACCAGATGAAGGGTGGTGGCAGGAACAATCCACAACAAATCTTTGTAAAACAGAAAACACTAAAGAGTAAGTCAGAATGACAATCCAAGTTTGAGGCTACAGGGAAGTAAAATGATGGCTGATCATCCCTTTCCCCAATGACACAGGAACAAAAATTTAATTTG
>JAODLD010000113.1:25198663-25213583 GCA_026781065.1 Mormyrops boulengeri
CCCTTCTTTGCTTCTAAGCTTTATGTATCGCCATCTTACCAAGCACAGTCCTGAGCAACTGTCCAGCCACAGACAGCCACCATAAACAAACAAACACTTAGTGCCTTTCAGAATATGGAAGTAGCATAAGTGACAGGAGTAGAGTAAAGGAGCCAAAATCCTTTTGAGTCTGACTAACTGTGGCAGCAATGCAATGACTGTAGAATCAAAGAAAGAACTGGTTGCTGTTGCCAAAGCAGGAATCCCACTAGGAACTAGGTCCAAAGCATTACCATTAAGGTCCACCATATTGGAGGTTTCCCTTCATCACCTCCTTAGTCATCCTTTGATTAGAAGCATTGTAATTGATAGATTTTAAATGGCTGGGTAAGGTATTTGAGTTTGTGTGCCCATTCAAAAAGGGGGAAAAAAACCTCAATCGATATTTCAAAAAAATATCACACATGCACGCACGCACACATGCACACACACACACACACACACAGGTTTGTAATTATATGTTCATGGGGAGTCTCCATTCATTTCTATGGGCAAAACCGTAATCCCAATAATGACAACCTTAACTTCTACCCAGCCCATTGCAATCACAGATTTTTATAAAATTGAGTTTCCCTTTGTGGGGACCAGGAAACATTTGGTCCCCACAATGTAATGTTTATCTGACCCCCCCCACACACACACAGAGTATACTTTTTGTCATATTTCAGGCCATCCATTTTTTACAGACGGATTTTTAGGAAAAATCCATTTTTATTTAGAAACATACAAGTATTTCCCTGTGCTCTGGAAACTTAAAACAGAAGCTAATTCATTAGCAACTTGTTGTTATAAACAACTAATGAAATCAAAGCCTCGCAGAATACCTATTTTGATATTCAGACTGCTATTACGTAACCTGTAGAGCATCCTGTGCATACAGTAGTAATCATTTAAATTCTTCACTTTTAAAAACGTGTTACAAGCCCTACCTTTATTACAAAGGGGAAATTGGCCCCTGGTTGTACTGGCATTGCATTATTCTCTATGTACAGTATTGATACCCATAATTACCCATAAAGGCAATGTAACTAGTTCTGTTTGTCCATCACCTGTTTTTTCAAATTTAAAATTTTTTATTTAAAATGACTGAGCCAGATATAATGAATTTGAGCATTAAATGCTTTTTACTTACAGTGATTAAGCTGTTCAAATCAAGTATTAAATCTCCATACTTATTAAAAACAAAGGATCTATTCTATAAATATTACTCTTACGATGGAGTGGGGATAGAAATCACCAAAATTTGCCATTTCAGTAGGAATAACTGAAAGAAAAAATATCTATCGAAGGTAGTAACATTTCAGCATAAAGTAATAACAGGACCATGCTTATTATTATCCATGAAATCATCCATTTTCTGGCCATTTATCAAGTCCAGGTTCCTGGAACCTATCCCAGGCTGCAAAGGGAACAAGGCTGGGGTACATCCTGGATAGGAAGCAAGTCTATCGCAGGGCACAAACATGCACATTCTCACAGAATGGGGAATTTAGAGATGCTGATTCACCTAACTGACTGTTTTTAAATATGGAGGTAGCAATTGGCACAAAATGCAGAGACACACAGAGTTATTCAAACACCCAACCCTGCATGTGTGAGGCAACAATGCAACCAGCTGTATTGCCCCATTCATAATAACAATACAGTATAATAATAAATAAATAATGATAATAATAATGAAGAAGAACTGCCCACACAGAACAACCTATGCACAGAAAATGAGGTCTGGGACCCAATGGAGATTCAACATACATCAAAAGGAGGCTTGATGGACTAGCAAGAGTTCCCTTTTCCCAACAAGAGTTTACTAATCTAGTGTTTCCAGAGTATTCCATTACCACCTCTAATCCTATCCCTTGTATAAACCTGAGACACTCTACATGTAAGCGGAATCTGCGGGGTGAAAGTCCTTAGCACAGAGAACACAGAGGTTCTGATGGTCAGTATGCTACTGATAACAAAAACAATGTTATTAATGCTATCAATGCATTCATTACCAAACTCACGAAAGTCACAAGTGAAAGCAGAGACTATATAAAGGGAAACGAGCGTACTGCTGTTGGCTTTGAAAAACACACAGAGTATTTTTGGCATTCCCCCTGATAGCCTCGTCTTCAGCGCAGCCATTCTCCCAAAGCTGTTAATACTACACAGCCACCATCTTTACATGGTATCAGTCCATATCTGACCTTGTTTTCTAAATGTCTCCTCCTAATCAGCACACTGGACCCTCACAATAAGCTACATCCTTACATTACAAAACTGCCAGTATATGAGCACACTGTAAAGGAACAACAAGTATATTTCAGGCTTTTTTTGCACCTTTGCTGCTCAACGAGCACATCTTTTCAATTTCCCTTCCCCACTTTCTCTTTCAAAGTCATGATTACTGCAGCTGCTTAATTCGTTCTATTCAAACTCTCCATTGCATCCCCACTCCTGCCACCAGGAGCCTGCAAGCTCATTATCGAGTCAGTCATCGCCGTTATTAGTTTAAGAGTCTGTTGTTCCCAGGCCCTGCTCTCACATTCATGCTCATCTGCATAACTAAATTATACCATGAGAAACCCTGAGATCATCCATCAAGGGCCCCAGAACTTTCTTCCAAAAACAGAATAAAAAGTATCTTGGAACAAAAGAGAAAACACATAAAAGCTCTAGTTTGTGTTGGTAAGGGTAGAGAGAAGGTAGAGCCACATCTGTGAAACAACAGATCGCAATTCTCTAGGAGAGGTAAATGTAAAGGACTGATGTGTGCATTTGTTTGAACCTTCAGCTCCATTATCAGTCTACTTGATTCCAGCAGGTGCTCTCTAAGCCTTATAGTCTAAGCCTCTAGAACGGATTATTTCCAATGCCACAGTGACAATGTCAAAAGACTGTCAGTCACAAGACATCAAATCAGCTTTGTGATCCAATGAATCTTCCATCTCAGAGCCAAGGCATACAGACGTACAGCAGCTTACATGGAGTCAAGTGAAGCAATTATATTAGGTAACATTTCTTTACAAAAGCTGGACCTCTCCCAGACATGCGTTAGCGTAAGTGTAAGAACTGAAGAAAGCCAGGGAGATTCAGTCATGGAGAACCTTCTATGCACTAATTTGACAGAGTCGGGCACAATAGAGAATGGCTAATCTGTACGCTGACTGGACCTTCATGGGCATTTGTTTGATTCCACCCTGGTGTGCTGAATAGCAGCCAGTGTGAAATAAATGCTAATTCAGATATGACTGAATATCCAGTGGGATGGTTGGCTAACTGGGTAAAGTGATATGGGTTAGTAGTTAGAAATTTATGGTTTTAGGGTCAAAGGTTACCAGTTAGATGTACAGCTACTTAGTATATCACACCTGTACATACACATGCAAATAATTCATTTACATCACAGACTTCAGAAATCTCGGAATGTACTAATTAAGAGGAAGTGATTTCTCATCCTGGGAGCTTAATCGCACAAAGAGGTGACACATCCAGAAGGACAGGAGGGACGTTGTCAAGGCAATGCTTTTCATTAACCTGCCCCAGGAACACTCTGGCTCATTTCCTGTAAATTTTATTAATTTCAATGAGAGCTGCAGTAGATCAAATATGCCCCTCAATGGTATTAGCACAGCCCTCATAGATTCTTTATTTGTATGCAATTTGCCTTTTAATAGATGCTATGCATTGTTAAGAAACAGAAAATGAAAGAAACAATTTAGAGCTAGTTTCCATGTGCAAATTGCTTCCTGCCAGCACAACACGTCGGACAGGATTAGAAAGGAGATTTCTCTTGGCTCTCAGTCTTATACGGCTCCATCCAGTGGCGGCCTGGCCAGCACATCCGTCTCAGGGCTACCTATGACAGAGACGGATGGTCCGGCCACGCCGGTGGATTGCTGATCTGATCATTAAATGATAACTGAGATGAATTTTGCATGTGACACTGGCCTCAAAGAATCCATTTTTGATAATTAGTGTTTCAGTGACTCAAGATCTTTCAAAAAATGACTGCTGTTCCAGCTTAAGGGGAGAAGTCTTACATCAAATAGACATGTGGGTTTTAACTGATGTAGGTCTAACTCCTATTAGTTTAGACACAAAGGAGACTATAAATTACAGAAGAGGGGAAAAAAGAAAAGAAAAAACATGTGGATATCTCCTGCATATTCATTCCAGTGTCCAGTGAGACATGTAGCCAGGAGATGCCCCAGCCCTGCCTACCCTATTTGCAGGTTGAAGGCTTTTAAGTGAGTTTCACTTTTAACACGGCGGTAATACCTCATATTGCACTTTCACACCCTGCTGGAAGTGCAACTGTTCCGCCTTGGGCAAGGAACTCAACCTGAGAGGCTTCATATAAAGATCAGCACTGTAGGCTGTGTAACAATAAACAAACAAATAAATAAATCTCTGCAATGCACCAGCATCCTATCCAGGGTGTCCCCTGCTTTGTGCCTGGAGCGTCTTGGGATAAGTTCACCATAGCCCTCTACTAAACATGACATTATAGGAAATGGATGGTTGAGTGGATAAATAAAACAAATAAGCAGCTGCCTCTAAAATACTGCACACAGAGGTAAAGGGTACAGAGTGAGATTCTACCACAGGACAGATGAATCCCACCAAAGTGCATAAATAAACCTGAATTTGGGAAGGCAGAGATGCAGTGACTCTTAACCTGCCTTTACACCTCCCCCACAGAAGAAAGCAGGTGGGGTCTGAACAGGCCCCGCATTTTTTAAAAAAGAAGGCTTCTTCGTTTCCCAAAGCAGGTGGTCTGATCTAACCAAGCTTAACAGTTACTGAAATGCGATCAAGACCTCTGTCATAGTCACTATTTCAACAAAGTCAACTGTTGTCAACAGTGTTTTGTTTGAAATGCCACAGCTGATCTATCCTGAAATAGTTTGTCCCTGGCAACCTTTATGTCGCACTATGCCTAATGTTGCCACAAGAACATGCACTCGGAGCTTTCCATGTCTTCATCTGAAATACAGCACAATAACATTAGAATAAATGCAAATTTAAAAGTATGTTTTGTTGACATATTTTTCCATAGCAACAAACAACTGAGGCAGGTAACACACCAAAAGCATATAGCTGTCCAGGACGAACCTTGACCAATAAGAAGCATAGGAAATTCATGAGAATAAAGGCTGTATAAAAAGCACGGTTCAAAGCCAAAAAAAATAAATAAATTCAGAAAAGCTGTAAAAAATAAACACCAAGAGAATCTAGTAGGAACTAAAGCCTGCGTGTGAAATATGACAGAGCAGCCAGAGGAACACAGGCAAAATCTCAATTTAAATACACTGCAATGATTCTGTTGTGCAAAATATTACTAGAGCCACTAAGACAAAACACTTTATAATGTGACATAGCCTGATGAGGGTTACTCATAGAGACGCTGGACAGCCCTGACAGCTCTCTCTCGTATTATGCCCTGTCGGGCAGCTTTTCTGTCTGCCAATGTTTTCTTTTCCTTGTTTCCTTCCTCTTGCTCAGAAAGCTCTGCCTCTCGACCTCGGGCTTTGAAGACTGATGACATTTCACAGTTTTTCTTTTAACTCTGACGCCAGCCTCACAGTCCTGCAGTGAATCCTAAGCGGTCTGTTCATCAGAGCCTCGAGTTATTATCAAACCATGGCCAATATCATTCATTCACACTACGCACTCGGCAGCAAATGTTAAAATACACACATACATACATACCTGCACGCATGCAAGCTCTCTGAAATGATTATTATTATTACTTCTTACAGGGTCCTTCAAACTGACAGGATGACAGACCAGAGTTGTGGCAGGAACAATCCACTACATATCTTTGTAAAACAGAAAACACCGAAGAGTAAGTCAGAATGGCAATTTAAGTTAGAATCTACAGGGATGTAAAATGATGGTTGATCATCCTTTTCCCCAATGACACAGGAACAAAAATTGAGTTTGTGTTCTGAACATTTTTACATATCTATTTACCCATCTGTCTTCTATCTGCTTATCCTGGTCAGGG
This sequence comes from Mormyrops boulengeri, assembly GCA_026781065.1. Lineage (NCBI taxonomy): Eukaryota > Metazoa > Chordata > Actinopteri > Osteoglossiformes > Mormyridae > Mormyrops > Mormyrops boulengeri. The sequence continues at coordinate 25,204,698 of JAODLD010000113.1, forward strand.
TTACCGGGGTGGGGGGTGGCTACCCAATGAGTCACTATACTGGCACATTTTTTCACATATTATTGTGATATGCTGCTATATTGTCAGAAAATGCGTAGACTGACTGGTTTTTCTGCTGTAATGGTATATCCACATCCTACCTGATACTAAACATCCTTATGGACATAAACATGCTTACTACTACAAATTCATTTTGATTTTTGTATATTTCTCTGGACTAAAGTCAGCACACCAGCAGGTTTTAACTGTTAAATGTAAGCATTTGTTACATTTTTCCCTTCTTTGCTTCTAAGCTTTATGTATCGCCATCTTACCAAGCACAGTCCTGAGCAACTGTCCAGCCACAGACAGCAACCATAAACAAACAAACACTTAGTGCCTTTCAGAATATGGAAGTAGCATAAGTGACATGAGTAGAGTAAAGGAGCCAAAATTCTTGTTTGACTAATTGTGGCAGACCAGGTTTCAGAAAGACAGTTTCATATTTTAATTAAACTTTGACCCATAAAACATGTTTTTTGGGAACAAAGTAACAATTACAGGCTAAAAAAATGTTGTCTTAGCTTCTCTGGTTCCTTCTTTCCAAAATCAATTTAACAGACAGCAGAGGGACAAGTAATAACGCTTATTATGTTAAATATACAATAATATCCATCCATCCATACATGCATCTTCCAGCTGCTTATGCTTGTCACAGTAAACGTAAAACTTCTGAGCTTGGGCACAGAGTATAAATCTGGGGATACCTTGGACAGGATGCCAGTCCATATCAGAGCGCACACTTGCACAACAATTGAAATTTAGACTCACCAGTTCACACAACTGCATCTTTGACTGTGCAAGGACACCATAGTATCCAGAGGAAACCCACAAAGACAGTGGTAAAAAGGCTAACTCCCCACACACAGAGCTGGGGCCAGGAAACAAATACACAAGCCTGGAGGCATGAAGCTGCAGTTGAAACCACAGAGCCAGCTAGCCAGTACATCAGCCACAGGGTCAGCTAATGTTACCTACCACTGAAACAATGACAAACATGTCATTATACTGGGACATGAATAAAACAAAGCCTACAGCGCAGAGAGGGAAACAGTGACTCTTCTGCTCTCCTTCAGCATAAGATTCACTTCTATTTCTCTCCAGCCAATGATATACAATCCAGCGTCACCAACTTCGGCCATCTGACTGGCGTGTGATTTTCAATGCGATATAAGTCTGCACATTCATTTACTTGCATATAACAGTTTTATTAACTTGTAAATAGTCTGTAAGGTTCGCAAACTACCCTAACGCTTTTCATATAGCCAATTTGAGGTTTATGATGGAATAATATACACTTGCCGTAAGATTTCTTGTACAGGCGTGAGAGTCTGAAATCACGAGTGTCACAATAGATATGTGAGAGCTGGCAACCCTGACAATCTTTACCGTCGTTACCAGGTGTTAGTGGGTAGAGTAATTCTACAACACCGTTTATAACACCAACAACGATAACAAAAATAATAATAATAACCAGAGGCTGCTCTGAAAAATCAGCAACAAAAGGACTGCACCACAAAATATGGAAGCGTTGCCTTTTGGATGAACAGCCTTATGGGGAGTCTTATTATTTCTTTTTTTTAATTCCTTGCTCTAAATAAAATTATGAGTATTTGTGTTATACCATGTGGGACAGGCATGGTCCTATTCTACAGAGAAATAACATGCTAACTCACTCTGCAGTGGGAAAACAAGGAGTGGCATCATGGTTTTCACCTTAAGACGTGCCATTTGTGCAACCTTATATAAGCAGAATACATGACTCCACTTATCACTGAAAAAAATCACTCATATTCTAATCCCTAGTCCAAAACACTTAGACCATCTAAGTCATACTGTTATGCCTCAACAACTTGACCTGGTATATCTGGTACCAAAAATTGTAATCCTACCTTTTTCAAGGGGTTTTTCATTCACCCCAGCCTCCTGCAGGACATTCTGGGGGTCCTCAGAATGTAATGTTGTAATTACAACCGAACAACAGATATCGGACATCATTTTCCTCTTGAAGTAATGTATTATGCGAGATTTTCCACACCAACTAAAAATTGAATTTATATTGAGTTTACATGAATAGGAAAGCATTAGTAAAATATTTTTGTATATAATATATTCACAGTGCCTCTCACAAAACCAACATACAACAAACAACAAACAACATAAAACTGTACATTGTGGACATTCTCTTCACCATGCAATATCACGGACCTATTCTGTTTATTTTGTAGAATTTACTCTTTATTAAATATTTTTATTTAATTATATACTCTAAAATTGTGATTTACAGTAAAGTAAATTTGTAATTTATTTGTCTTTGCTTTACATGTCTTACTTTACATGAGTTTCTGTTATGAAATGCTTCCACTTTAATACCCCTTACATTTGATCGTGGAATATCTAACGGAAGAGATTTCAAAAACTGACATAGCAGATATGGCGTCCTATGACAGTGCCAGGCTTGAATTCACTGAGCTCTTCAGAACGACCCATTCTATCACAAACATTAGTAAACCTGACTGCATGACTTGGTGCTCAATTTTATACATCTGTGGTAGTGGGTCTGAATAACACTCCTAAATTCAATGATTGAGAGGTGTGTCCCAGTTCTTTTGTCCATAAACAGTAGTGTAAGTCCCAGCCTCCTCCTGGACTGTGGCGCTTTTCGGCCTGTCACAATAATTCTGTTTTTGACATATTGCACAATATGCAATAACTTCCATAATTTTTTCTACCCATGAAATTGGCAATTTGTGTTGACATACATGTTTGTTTGCATAAGAATGAATGCCACCAACATTTTAACCAGTCGCTCTGCTTCTGCCCTCTCGTTTGCTCCGAGTTACAAACACGGCTCAGGGCTGCATGAAACTTCACGTGAAAGTGTGCACAGTGCTGGACTGTCCGCGATCCTGAATTTTCACGGGCTACTTCTAGCACCAGCTCGCCAGGCTAGCATACTTTCACGTCAGGCCTGGAGTAGCACTGTAGAGCAAAGCTAGAAGTTGCATTTATGAAGTGTGGTATGGATGTTATAAGTAAGGAAGAAATGTTAAAAATTGTAAAAATTGTGCAACTATTACAGTATCCAAGGTATTTCCATAGACTGAAATAAAATAGTTATGAAAATAAAATAAAAACTACAACTTCAAATATTGCTCCCAAAACCAAACAAAATAAAATAAATACAAATGTTAAATACTTCTTTCCCTTTACCGTTTTTAAATATTATTTAGCTAAAGTAATGATTTGTTTATCATTAGAACTCTCAATGTATATGAATCATTGAAACAGCCAGTGGCCCTACATCGCGACATTTTTTTGTAGCCAGCAAACTTTCCATCTATACCTAGAAATAAAATTCAAGAAAAGCCTAAAGTAAAATATGTAACAACTAAGTAAATCTTTAAAATAAAAACTAAAGAAACCACACCTAGAACTAAACTAGATTAAAAATTTAAAAAAATGACATGAAATTTAAAAATCAAGATAAAAACACATATGCAAAAACGTACACAGGTGTACGGTATTTCGGTATAAACCTATTTTATTTTAGTTTGTGGTCATCTGGGAGTCTTTATTATCCTATAGCGTGGAACCATAAAATTCCGGTATTTCCGGACTGTCTCAGTCAACCATTCTTCAAATCCACTAGCTTTTTTTGTTATTATTCAAATCATAAACGGTAGAAAAGGTGTTTATGTACAATCTTTGGTCCAACTTCTCTCCGACATTGGGGGCCCCCTCCTCTCACCTTAACCATAAGTAATCAAACAAATGACCCATGTGTGCCATATAAATATGTTAAAGCCCTATGTGGATCATTCAGCTGCCGTTCCTTCGCCAGTGTCTCCTACCTTGGCCCCTCTCTCTGCTGCTTTTGATGCTCGCCCCATTGATTATTCTCCGGAGAGCAATTTGTTACACCTTGGTAGAAATTGTTTACCCTGTGCCCGCTTGCCAAACTCCGAAGCCATCAGGTCACTCTCGGGTAAACTCGCCTACTTGCCCCTTGCTGCCCAAAAGGCCGTCACCTCCATAATTGACCAATTCCCATCTCTTTGCCGAAACGCCTTTGTGAATCCGCGTCATAGAACATGACGTTGATGCTGTTAACCCTTCTCCTATTAAGCAGCATCCCTGTTGGGTCAGTCCACGCAAGCACACATTGTTAGAAAAAGAGATCACATATTTACTTGAACATTGTCTTGCTATCCCTACTTGTAGCCCTTGGAGTTCACCATGTTTGCTTGTGCCAAAGCCAGACAGCACTGTTTATTTGTGTACGGACTATAGGAAGGTGAATGCCATAACCAAGCTTGGCACTTTTCTCTCCCTAGGACCGTGGATTGTGTTGATTGCTTTGGTTCTGCTGAACACTGTGGAAGAGTCAGAACACAGGCCGGGAACACTGTAGGGTGCTCATTAAATTGTGATGACTTATACCTAACTTACAGCCATTACGTTCTTTTGGACTTTTTGTTAACAAATGTTCTACCCATTGCAAAACTGGGTCTGCAGTAGCCTACATTGCCCATTATGAAATGAATAACTGTCTATACCACTGTGTCAAATGGTTATATTTAGTGCAACATTTGTTAACAGAGCTTGACAGTCTATATAATAAAAAAATTTTTGATTGTTGTGGTTTTATTTATTTAGGATATTTACAATTTTGACATTGCAAATTCAATGTCTGACTATTGTTAAAAATTAAAAGTTCATTGTTCTTTTAAAGGGTGTACTTGCTATATTATGCTATTATATTATCATTATATCAGTGACATGACATGGTCTTAAAATGAGAATAATATTGTTTACTGCAATTATTTCTGGGACAATATATCGTCCAACGAAAATAGTTATCGTGACAGACGTAGGGATCTTTCAACCCCTAAAATATCAGAGAAGCCAAGGGCTTAGACATAAAATCACCGTTCATTCAATCCAAGCATCAGGACACAAGATGCAGATGTTTACACAGCACATCTTTAAATCTTACAGCTGTCCGATATTCACTAGCACATCGCCAAAAAAGGAGCAGCTGAGAGAAACAGAGGTAACTGCACAGCAGAACGGATAAACAAATCTGCCTGTCTGCGGGATGGTAGATTAAGAGAGCAAGGTAGCTTGTTTGCAAGCCACATCTCTTTTCTCCCCAGAGTCAAGCATTATCTGTAGATCTTCAATGATCTCACAGCTATCAAACTCCTTGCCTCGGCATTGACCTGCACGTTTCACTTTTAAGAAGAGCTCACTGCCGGCAATGAATATTATCAGAACAAGATGGCCCTCAGGGTTGACTCTAAAACAGAGAGATTACTCACGCAGTGCAAAGTCATGTCCGATTATAGGAGCAGGTTGTGGGGCTATTCGGTAAATTGCACAATTACCGCGAACACTGCAGCAGATGTGGTAGTCCATTTGCTGGACGTGGTGGAGACAGGGCCATCGGTAACACCGGATCATTTTATTAGACCACATTCCACAGGGGCCCTGTGCCCTTCACTGGAGCGTACTTAAATAAATTAAACATGCTGAATCCAAGTAAGAAAAGATTTCTCCCCCCCCTGCAGAAATAAGGCTGGGCCCTTCCAACAAGTACCCTCCCCAGCTGACTGTGTGCAGAGTGTTAGAAGACTGATGGGGCAGGCAATCCATGCCCTGTAGAAGGAGCGGGAGACTCAATTATCACATAAATAAAGCTGGAAAATGAGCAATGGCCATTTCAGTGTCTTTAACATGCAAATCTCAGTGCAGTTAGGATCAGAGCCAAAACAAGCAGAGGCATGGTGAGCGAAAGAGAGAGAGAGAGAGAGAGCGAGACCGAGAACAGAGTGAGAGGGAGCTGGCATTTCCACACTGGCATTGTCACTTGTTCATTTGTGGAGGGTCTGTAAGGTGTGTTGTTTGTGGTCACTGACATCGGCTTCACCCCGAGGGACAAGTGAGGCTGGGGAGCATGTTATGCTGGTCTGGCTAAAGCGCCGAGGTCTCCCACTGGCTGCAATGCCGGGCCTCTTAACTATGCCCTGTCTTTCCTGGCCACCCCTTCTGCCAGATGCCCTCAGCACAAAGTATTAGTAAACATTTAGCAGCTCTGGCATGCCATCCCCCTTTCACAGTGTGCAGGAATAATTACTTCTTAAAGCAATGGGTACAGCAAATCCCATTTCTGTACCAGCTGGAGTGGCTAATGTTTGCAAAAAAAACTCTAATAAGAACGTATTCGTATTTTATTCAATTTGCCAAAATTGTTACAAATTAATCAAAATGACTATCCAATTAATCATATAAAAAAAATCAATACAATATTATATAGCATATCCCAGCGTAACTATATAACTATATAATGACTCTCTATATCATTTATTTAAAATTCTCAGATTTTTTCACCCAAATGAACATATACAATGCTCTTGGTAGGTACAATATACACCTTTAAAAACACATTAAAAGCCAACTCCTAAGTTCACCTGGAGGCTGATAGCCTTCAGAGAGCTTTCCCGTTTCCAAGACAACAGTTAAGCACTGACTAACCAAACTAGATGCATCGAAAGTCACTGGCTGTTCAGGAGAGGAAGAAAAGTAACTCTCCATGCTTTTCTTAATACATTCTGCAGCAAAACTCGATTTTCAGTCTTTATTCTCCCTGTCGCAGTTCAAATGCATGAAAGCCCTCAACTCAAAACACTCCAGTTAATGCGAAATTGCTTTGGTTAGCTGATAGGAAAAAAGACAAGGGATGCATTCTCTACTTTTTAAATTAAAGCTCAGCTGCAATTTATTTGAGCAGTACTGAAAAGCACAATAGCTGTGAAATTAATATCCGGTGAATTAAAAAAAAAATGTATTTAACAGCATACTACCTTTGCGGTAGTGTTTTTATCCAGCGGAACGACGGAACTTGAAGCCAGCTGAGCAGACAGAAGAGTGCATTTACAAATTCAATGGCTTACATAAATGGTCTGTAATTATGGGAGTTTTAGAAAATAATTCTAATGTATGAAAAACAAGGAATAATATTCAGATTTAAAAAGAGATTACAATCTAGGTTGTTTTTTTGCTATTCTCTGCATCACTTTGAGTCTAAGAGAATACACAATAAAGTTCCTTATTCCGTTACTTATTGCCTTTCATAATCAATTCACTCAAGCGGCATAATTCATTGGCTTGGTGGGTAGCACTATTGCCTCACCTCCGGGGCCTCCAGTGACTGAATGGTGCTTCTTCTGTGAGTGCAGTTTGCAAGTTCTGCCTGCAGTTCGAAGACATGCACTTGGTCTAAGTGGTGTCCTTAAACTGCCGATAAGTGGTGTCCTTAAACTAGTGTGTGAGTGAATATATATGTGGTCTGCAATGGACAGGCATTCCATCCAGGGCATCCTCCGAGATGCAAAAGAAATCCGAAAACATGAAAATAGTGAAGATTATTTACCTACCCTGAATGCATGACGCTCTGAGTAAAGGGAACTCAAGCTTTCCCAGTCCAACTGGAGTCAATGAGAACTTCACTGAATTAGTTCTGAGATGGGAACTGCAGTTCATCCAGTTCTGAGAATAAGCCTTCAAATTTGTAGTGTTTCTCAGAATGACTGCTGCCAATAGGAAAGCACGCCCAGAGCCATGCTGCTGCGTTAAAAACAGATGCACTTCGTTGCATGAAAAAGGAAGATCACCCAAGAGGGTAACAGAAAATGCAATGCCATTGTCAAGGATTACTGAAAATGTCCTAGTAGATCAGCTAAATGTGAATTAGGCAACTTGGGAAGGTGCTGCTCTGGCAGCCAAACTCAATGACCGCTCCCCCGGCAAATAGCAGCCTCCGCCCCATCCTTCCTTTCTAGGAATAACCACTGTGCTTTTACACTGAGCAATTTGCTGGACCCATGAGAAAAATCCAAGCTATTGGGAGCTGGCCATTTACATTAGCTATACGTTGCATGAGGAGATGTGTGTTTCAGATCAGGGTTTCAGGGTGTGGGGTAGTTGCATGCTAGTAACTGGCAGTAAAATCTGTCTGGGAGATCTGAAGACAGAGATCAGTGTGTGTGTGTGTGTGTGTGTGTGTGTCTGGCTGAAATGCATGGTCACACACACACAAACCCCACATTTCACATGTATTACCAGCATTATTACTGGGAAAGTCATACAGAATAGTACAGATTACCATAATTTCCATTTCGATTCTATGCAACTTGTATAAATTTGAAGTAGCATCCTGGGTTTTTCCTGGACCCATGGATAGCAAAACAGAGAGCTGGAATCTGAAGACTGAGATCATGTTACAGTAAAGAGCCCAGATTCACAGAAGCCAAACACCATGATGTTGCTTAGTGTGGATCAAGTGTATAAACAGCATTTTTGCTTTCCCAAACTCAAAAAAAGTGCAGAATAAAAAACTGAAACTGATATTGCTGTAAGAGGAAAAAGATTTTAGCATGCATTATAGACTAGCCTGATTAATGTTGCAATGGTCTTCCACAGTAAACATGGGAAAATGGAGCGTGCATAAGGGCTATGATTAGGACACAGGGAGAAATTCACACTCGTCATATTTCCTCCAGTCTGCATCACTATGAACAGCGGATATCAGTCACATGAAAAACTAAATAAAATCAAGATCAATTAGTACCTATGACTTCAGAGAATACTGAGACTGAATGCCCCTGTATGATTATATATAAATACACACACACACACACACAATACCACAAAATCAGGGATGTTCAAACAGCAGTCATCTTTTTCACACCACAGCATTAATAACCTGGGGGGGGGGGGGGGGGGGGCGGCGGGGGGGGGGGGGGGGCGGGGGGGGGGGGGGGGGGGGGGGGGGGCGGGGGGGGG
>JAODLD010000113.1:25213683-25239836 GCA_026781065.1 Mormyrops boulengeri
CCCAAGTATATTTATGAGTGGTACTGAAAGACAGTTGGAGGAGGAGCAGCCACAGGGTCAGGTATCGGAGGGCGCCCTGCTCACCTGAGTAGGCCCAGTAGGACTCCTTGGCAGCCCTCCTGGTCCTGGTCTCTGCGGCCATCCCATGGTCACCTCCTCGTAAAGATCCAGGCTGATCTCCTGCCTGGGCTGGTGACAAAACAAAGCATGAGCTGAGCAAAAAGGATGGCAGATGACACCAGCAGAACAGCAATTCATTGAATCTGCCAAAAAAAGAACATTAGAAGCCCAGCAGTGTGACCAGGCAGAGTGTGTGGTTTAGATGCTAGTTCAACTGAAGCCTGAAATTAAACTGTGGGGGCTGCAACGACAATGAAAAACATAATAATTCAGCCATCTCTCATCTAAGAACTGAATACAGAATGAGCATAAATAGCTTCAATATAAAAACTAGGCCAACATTCGCCACTGTTTGTCCAGTGTTGCTAGTTTGCTATGACAGGAAACACACAAACTGACTACCGTTAGTGTTTTATCAACATTTTTCTTTTGTTTTGTTTTTGGAAATTTAGGATTGGCACAGCCATGGTTTCTGCACCCTGCTTGTAACACAAAATATGAGACTTAATTAGAAGCGTGCTCCCTAAAATACGCCCTTCCTATCTATATTTTTTGCGTAAGATATATTCAGGTCACAAGTGACACAAAGCTATCAGCTGTACATTGAAGAACTTTTCATTTTTAAAATGGATTCTACTCTAAACACAACCCTACCTGTAACATTCATGTAGCAAAGGTGGCAGTGAACGACATCCCGCACAGTCAATAACTTTTGAACTGGTGACGCAAGCGCACATTCCGTCATGTTTAATTATCGAATCATCACAGTATTTCAGTGTTGCACTAATCATTGCTCGTTAAGAACAATGCAGCAGGGAGGAGTACATCTCACACTTGGCTTGCAAGCAGAGAAAGAAACACACCCACTGACATGTGGTGTCACAGTAATAACGGCTGTGATGCCGAAAGCATCTTTCCGGGGCGGATCCAAGCCAGTGATGTTTGGAATGATCCCATCTCATGTAACCCTTTTTTGAGGCATCATCATGGTCTGCATCAAACACATTAAGGACACCATACATTTATGCTTTGTTATTAAATTAACTAACTAAGAAACCAAAAGTGTCTATAAAAATATTCTATTTGAGAGAGACGATGTAATTTCAACAGTCCTATTAATTGGAGGAAGAGAGTCCAAGTTCTTAATTCACACTCAAGAAGAGCATTCACTTTGCAAAGAACTGGAAAAAAAGAATAATAAATTCAATCACGACAGGAGCCGGAAACAAAGCAAGACACACCATCTCAGTTACAGTACAAATAAATGAGCAGGTAACTCACTATGTCTTCTCTACACATCAAAATAAAATACATCTACTAAAACTAACATAATGAAAAAGATCAGTGTTGGTCAAGAAATTGTCTGGACCTCCACAACAAAGGAAAAAAGTATCAAATAATATTGCACACACACATTCACATGTCCATATAATTAATAAGAGATCAAACCAGAAGTGTATTCTTTTCGTGCGTGTCTGTGTTAATTTTAAATTGTATTTATTTTCAAAGAATGTTCCCCTGGGACCAATAAAGTTCATTTCATCTCATCCTATAAGACAAGATCTTATCTTATCACTTCCATCTCGGAGGTCCCGCAGCAACCCGGAAACACACACAAACCAAATTCATTCAGCATTCCACATCCATCTAGCACCTTTGGATGAAGGGCAAACACAACGAGTCTCATACAAGCTGTATTTATCCTCAACGACTTCCGTTTTCCTTAATAGCAGAAGGGAGAACAGATGTTCAAACCCGCAACCCATGCAGGGCTGCAGTGCTGGAGACTGGTTAGGTATTACAATTTGGTTTGCGAATTAAGTTCCCATATGTGGCATTGTGGGTAGAGCACCCAGCAAGTTGTCTCACCTTAATTCCTGACTAAGAATACCTGCTAAGCAAACCAATAAGCAAAGCTTCAGCTCAATGGTAGTTAAAAGGTCTGTTACAGTAGTGGGAATGTCCTGTTTCCATCAACAATAAATGATCTGAAAACGTCCCTGCTGCTGGGATACACGATGCAGAGCAACATTCAAGGCCCGCTGTGTCTACATTGATTAACAATGAACCTCACAACGGAAGCCCGTCCACTGCTGGCTGATGTGAATGAATGGCCATACAATCTGAATTAGTGCATGTCACCCAAAAAAGGTTTCCTCTGGGCACTTTGGCTTCAACTCAGAGTCCAAGACCTTGTGTTTAATGAGAAGTCAGCGGATATAAGTTTACTGCAAGGCCAGCTAAGTTTTCAGAGCTAAGCTCGTCTTATCAGAAGCTGTTTTCTTTATGGGAGTGTAACTTGTAAAGGAAATTTAAAAAAAAAACAAAACTAAATCTTAAAGTCTTACCAAAATGATACTGGGAGTTACTGCAGTGCATCTGAGAAGCAACTTCTGAATAAGATGGAAGCGGAGCAAAAGCTTTTCACTAGCATGAAACATTTCCTTTCTTGAATCCTTTAGCTCATTTGGAAAGGGCACATTGAAGGACGGGGTCTCCCTATCTGCTGGAGTGATATTACTCGGCTGAATTAGCCGGAGGCTCATGGTCAAGCATTAATTCGAGAGCAGGAGGGCTGCCTGCCGGCTGGAGTGGCTTCAGCGGAAAGATTCAAGACTAGTGCTGTGAGACAGGACCGAGGGGAGTGTACCAGAGTGCTTGCTGGTCCCGGGGGCTCGTCTCCTCATTTTTCTCAAATTGGGAACCACTCCGGCACCAATCAGGTAACAGATCTTTTTTCGTAGCCTCTGAATTCCCCTTTGATAGCATTCTGCTCTTAATAAAAACTGCACCTCATTCCCCACCAAAAAAAGAAACAGTCATTCCATGCTATTGCCCATTTTATACAGAAAATTAGAGTTAAAGGTCAGGACTCATTTATTGGAATAATTACAAAATCATATTCTGTCCTACTACTTCCCCTCTTATATTTCATTAAAGCCTACTTGTATGAATGGGTGTCTTCATCTGTTAAATTTTATTCAGGATTGGTCTCATATACATACATACTGTATAGACTCACAGACCAACAGTGAAATCCAAAACAGAAGTGTGAAAAGATGTAAGATATAGCACTAAACACAAAAACATTGCTTCACACGATGAAGAAGATGGATTAAAAATCAAAAGTACTTTTGATTAATGCAAAACTCCCATTTAGATGTGTCTGTCTGTTAATGTTTTCTGACGTTAATGAAGCAGACTGGGGACCGGATAAAACAGCAACTTCTTTAGAACAGGAAGAACAGGAGAAAAAAAAATTACAAAGTGTCACAAAAATAGAACTTAAAAAAACAATTATAACCCTTTGTCAGTATAGTGAGCATGTTGTCATTGTACATCAAAGCAGGCTGAGCTAGTTGGGGGGGGGGGGTCATCAGGATTTCAAGGGGTTGAGACAGGAAGAGGGTCAGCCAGATCTGGCCAAAGCCAACGGGAAAGGGAGGGGGGCCTGATGAAGAAAAGGAGTCCTGAAGGAGGGCTGCGTGATATTACACTGCAATACAATCAAGATTATATGCCGCAAAATAATCACCAGGGCTTCAGATGATGGCCGTAAACATTTGTCTGGACACTGGCTTTTCGGTGTAATATGAACATTTACTTACGGCCACAATTTGGTAAGCAGATTAGTCGTACACCTAAAATATTAATGAGATACAAATTGTGACGCCCAAAAGTTAGTAATCCATATAAATTCGGTGCATCCTTGTGATTATTAAATTCGGTCAGAGGAGAATGTCACATGCTGTTGTGTTGGAAGGCCTATATCATGAAAGAGATAAGCACTGGAGCACGGTGAAGAAAGAGACAACTCAATAGCCACAATATCTTTTGAAAGAGGAGATATTGTAGATAAAAAAGGACGTCGGTGGTATGACGGTACTTTCTGCAGTTTCAAGTGTGACAGGTTTATTAAACATGAGGACACTCCAAATTTGTACAGATTTCTAACTTTTCATTAATATTTTAGACACACTACAAATCTGCTTATTCATTAGGAGCACAAGTAAATGTCTGTATAGCACCAAAAAGCTGGCATCCAGACAAATGTGTGTGCCCGTCATCTAAAGCCCTGGTGATTATTGCGTATGCGTCATATCATCACAATGTGATATCGTGCAATCCTATCCTGAAATAGCATCCAAACTTCCCGATTCCTATTTGCATATGAAAGCAGAACCCCACAGACTGAGCTCAGATTGTGAGCAGAGAAGTCAGACAACTAACCCAATACCCTACTGGGTCTGGTGGCAGTTGCCCTTGTACTAGGCCTTCATTAGCAGGATAATGGCGAGTCAGTGCCCTGGATTGTGAGTGTTCCACCAGCTAAATACACTTCCCAGCATCCCTGAGGTTTGAATGCTAACTGGCTGAAGCAGCGTGAAAGAGAAAGTGGCCAAAAGACAGACAGACAGACAGGCACCTGTGTCTCAGAATCACCGCCCTCTCCAAAGTACAGCGCCAGGACCTGCAATACACGCTAGGATCCTTACCACTCGACTGGGCCCCAAGCATCTCTGCTCTACCTCTTCAGCCCCTATCGCTGCAGGCTGGAGTCCCTTCCTGCATTATTCAGCAATGCAAAAACTCCTCATCACAGTGCCACGGGGTCTGAAACCTGGAGCCGCCACGGGGAGATCAAATGAGCCGCTCCATGCTACATCTCACACTGTGCCTGTCAAGAGAGATCACTCACTCCTTTCGCACCTCCCTCCCCGTGGGACTCCCCGCATCACTTGGAACATGCTTGGAGGAGCCAGTCGTCGGTTAAACAGAGATTCCGATGCATTTAAACATTCAACAGGCTCCTGCAAGGCGGAGTAAAGGTTTCTGTCTGCCTGTCGCACTTCAAACGTCGGCCAGCCCATACTTCTCCCCAAATCCTTGCCACAGGTGAGTTGGTGCACATGTTTGGTGTACCTCCGTCAAGGGAGACAGTGCAACCTTTTTAGCACAGCACCCTCCACTGAGGATAATTAATACATTTATAATGAAACCCAATTGAGGCTTGACTCTCACAAACACTCTCCTATTCTGAGCTCAGCCCTTACCCAAAGTTGCATCATTGCATAGGGAATAAATTACCAGATGTGAGTTTCTCATTCCCTCCTAACAATTAAACTCACTGTCCAGAGCTCCACCAACATGAGTCGACAACTGTCACATCATAAAGTCTGGGCTTATGTGCCGAAATGTGTATCTGACCTCCTGCATTGCACAGAAACACATTACTCAAAAAACACAAATCCACACACTGCGGATGGAAAAAGCCCCAAAACATCTTATGCAAACCAGCATACTATCATATTGCATTAAAAACATTACACATCCTGTGTTCCCAATGCAAATTCTACACGCACAAACAAATAATTGAATCTGAATCTGCATCCGATGACAGAAAAGCTTTTAGCCACACTAAAGTGTTGAGAAAGACTTATAGCCTCATATTAGAAGTGAAAAGCTTCCTCAGGGAGGAAAGACAGTGGGTGGAAAATGCACACATCATTATATATTATTTATTAGTTACTTTTTTGTCATCTTTTCAGCATTACTGTGACAGGCTCTTCAGAAGCAGTGCACGTATCTCGTAAATCACGCAATAAACAGTTTCCAGTTATTTTGCACGCATGGTTGATCAGAAGGAAGATGAATCCCAATCCCGCAAGGACACAAGCATATTACAGTCGATAAACCTTTTCTGACCTTTCTTACCGCATGTGTTCCCGCAGAAATAACCATGACTTTTTTGTTATTATTGCACAGGCAGGTGAAAGCCACCCCTCTTTAGAACCTAAGTCTAACTCCAGCCTAAGCTCACACACTGGCGAGTGCAGATAAAAGACGACTCCTGGGCTTTCTGAGCGGATCAGCTCGCAAAAAGTACCTTTCACCAGAGTACGGGCCCACTCCGACGGCTCTGGGTCACGGTGCAGTCTGAGGCATGTCATCCGCCCATTGTGGAAACGTAATTGGCGTCATTTTTCCCGCAAGTTGAGTGCTTAAGTCTGACGAAGAGGTCTTGCGTGACTGCTTATGACTTTTTCGATATCCCAAGCGGATAAACATTGAGGAAGCAATGGCACTGCTGCTTTGCGCGCACGAGCCGACGGGGGCCCCAAAACGCAGCGGATCTTACCATTTTCCTGAAAAGGAATTACAACGATTCCACAGGAAGGAAACTCACCAATGAAATTTCCATTACCTGCATATTGGTTGTGGTAAAAAATCAATTTATTAAACATATTTACTCCATGTTCAAAAAAATAATACTGAAATCTACGGTGGGAACTAGAACAATAATGGTCTTTGTAAATTTAAATTTCACAAAGAAAAGATAGCACTGGGTCTTCACAGCCTGCAAGTATAAAAGTCTCTTCTCACCAAGAACATAAGGATTCAAGAACTAAAATGATAAACTACAAACAGATTGTTACAACAACATTCAGTTTTTGCCCGTGAATTTACCGCTTTGAGTTACACATATTTTGGGCAGTTTTTTCCCCAATATGTGTATTTTTTGACATCTCAACATTGCCAAACAAGTGTGCCATGATGACAAAAAAAGAGGACACCAAGTAGCACCATCTAATAAAAACCCAAGAAAAGGGTTCAGGCTCAGTAAGCACAGTCTAGCCATTTAAGCCAGGCGACACCAGCAGACGAGTGACTTGACAGACTGCATATGATATCAATGCTGAGAGGTCCAGACAGCTGCATTTCCTAACCACCTGCCAAAAAGGCAGTCACACGAGGAAAGCCTTCTATCCTCTAAATAAAATGGATATAGAACAATTCCAAAGACATGCCAAATACTCAAAAGGGACAGAAAATCCTCCACCCCCAGAGGACAATTGTCGTGCTGCATTACAAAATACAAGGTCATAGGCTGATGAATAGAATAACCACAAGCCATTTTGAAAAACCCCACCGCCACATATATTTTCGCATAACCAGCGTGTATGAATAATTACAACCTTTCTGTCATTTTAATTTTCTCTTTCTGTTTCTGGCGTACTCAACATTATGTTTGTGCAAATGATGAAATGTCAAAAAATGAAGTTAAAGTTCTGTGCCGGCTTTTCTGTTTTGGGAACAAGCTTAATAAAATGTTGCATGTGAATGTGATAGAAGAAGACCATTGTTTTTAGTCAGTGTTTTCTTTTTTTCCTTCCTTTACCTTTTTCAAATTATTAGCTGCCTTTTCTGTTTTTTTTTTATTTTCTCCTTTATCTGTCTGGCGATTCACAGCCATTTCACGTTTCATGCTTCCTGTCAGGGTACTAATAGGACCGGCTTGTGTGCTCTCTAAAAAAAAACAATTGCATTGCCCAGCCCTGGGTGGTATTCCAGCACATTAGAACCAGGCATGAATTTTCCAGCCCAGTCAAAGGGCCAAATCAGCCCATGAAGTAAAAGGCCAGACCAGAGGTGAAACCTACAGCATGCATCTGCCAAGGAAAGTGCGACAGGCTCACTTCCTCGCCACAACACTCCTGATGCCCCCCCCCAACCCAAAAATAGTACATTTAAACTGAAAGGATTTTTAAGGATTTCCTTTGCATGGTGCTCCATTCAACTGGAGACGTGGTCTATTTCTGCTTAATATAACAGGAATAAAGGGAGATGTGGGGGGGGGAGGGTTATGTGGAATATAACACCTGATAAAACCTAATTCACATACGACTCTTTTCTTCTCATACTTTTCATGATAGATGAAAAAACAGATAAAAAATAATTTAAAGACCATAAGAAAATGTGGTGTTTGAGCCTCTTATTTGTTTGCAGTAAATATTCCAAAATAAGAGGTCTCCTGGGAAGATCAGGAGTAGTGAATCAGCTGGCTTAACAATATATGATCGTAATCAACTGTTTCTTTAAAAAAAATCATGCCATTGGGATTTTAGAGTGGTTTCCCTGTAGGGATACAGATTTTATCATTTCCAGAAAGCTGTTTGACTAATAGCTAAACTGACATGTTTAGTCACAACAAAAAAATCTCAACGGCCTGTACTGAAAGCAGAATAAAAAAAAACGATTAAAATATGATCAGTTTAGTACTATGGACCACATCTTTCTAAAATTTCTCTCTCTCGCCTATATGCAGTAGAAAGGTATTTGTAGATTTAACGACAACGCAAATCCCAACACATGAGGGACAGATACATTTATAGCCCCACATTGGAACCCTGCTCACAAACAACTCAACCCATTATATCATGGGATTTTCAGAATATCCCGAGACGGTCCCCAAGGTAGCGTTCCAACAATTAGCCCCAGATCTCCACGTGCTGCCTCAGCTCCCCCAGATCACTTCAGTGCAAGCCAGTCCCCTGGAAACACTACCCCTGTTAACATAATTAAGTTGGGGAAAAGGCACTGAAACTGATGCAATGAATCTATAGCACGTAGTGAGCCAGCAGCGTAAACAATCCCTACCTTCCCCATCCAGATACCAGCGATTAATACAAGGACTAGACTTTGATGGGTTGTAACTCAAAAGTTCATGTTATTTGTTTACATGCTTACGCTTAAGGAATGCTACATAAGCTGTACTGGCTAAAACCAGGCCGTAGTGCATATGCCTTATGGGGTAAGTATTCGAAAAAGGCCCAAGAGCAAATAAACAAAAATCTGAGGTTCAAGGTTCCTGAAGGCACTTCTGGAGAACCTGTTGATGATGCTGCCACATATCAAAGAGACAAAACAGTAAAGAGCTTAGAGTGATGCACCTATACAGTGCTGATACTCGGATTACCGTGTGGGATGAAATCCTGCAAGCAGAACTCTTTTTTTTATCGTGTGATGATTAAACTAGCAGTTTCCCAGACGCCTGGTGGTAATATCAGCTTGGCCTGGTCTCCAAAGGGCCACTTTCACGTCTGTGTATGTGTGGGCTGATGAGTATGCCTGTGGAGATGGATAGCCACGGTGGAATAATTAACGGCCTGGCACAGGCCCTAAGATTGCGAACAGGAAGAAGTTAGTCTCCAGAGAATCTAGAAGGTAACCATAAGTCAACAGCGAAAAAACAAAAAAACAACGGCCTCTTCACCAGAGACTACAAATCAATTAGACTGATCCCTTCAAAAGTTTTCAAAACTAGTAATAATAATAATAAATAAAATTGCGCTGATCCTGCAGAATAAGGACATTTGCATGCTGGTCCACAGCTGACCAGGGAAGACCTGAGAGCAGCTATGGCTCCCAGAGGGCTTTAAACGACATATTAGTTACAGTAGCTTAATACAGACACAGTCAAACAAGATTTTAGAAGCAAGAAAAGCCTTAAAAGGTTTATACGTAACCTCACATCCTCTATTCATTAAATACACATATTTAAAGCATTTGGTGGTGAAATTACTTTATCAAAGGTTTTTTTGGGGAAAAAAACCCAGGCATGCAGAATTCTGACTTGACACAATAGAGCGTGTACTGTAACATTTCCACTTCAGCTGTTTTCCTGCAGGTGTACCAATTTAAACTGTAATGGGTCAGCCATCAAGGATCTCAGTATGGTAATAAATTTTGATCACATTTATAACACATCAAAACTTGCATTTCATCAGCATCTCTCCAGGGAAATGTAGCAATAAAGCCCTTGCCTTTTAATGTAAAAGCTATTTCATATGACTTCATAGGTCTTAACTGAATTAGTACATGGTGTTGAGGCACATAACCTGTAAAAAACTACACTACAGCAGGCTTTGAAGAAAGATCATTTGCATACATCTTTTTTACATAAGTTTGAGGGCAACAAAAAGGGCACATACACATACATACACATACATACACACAGGTTTGTATTCATATCTTTTGTGGGGACCATCCATTCATTTCTATGGCCATAGCCGTAATTCTAAGTATGACAACCTAAAACGCTAACCAGCTCTAACCTTAACCATAAGTAACTAATCAAAATACAATACTTTTGTGTTTTTTATTTTTTATTGCAGTTACAGATTTTTTTTTTTTTTTTATTAAATTGAGTTTCCCTTTGTGAGGTCCCCCCAACGTCTAAATAAATTTTTATCACACTGTGGGGACACTTGCTTCCCACAATGCTGCATATGGATGATTGACATACACCTTTACTGGCATTCCAGCAGTCCTCAGCAGACATGCTTTTAGCTGAACTGCTAAAGATTTCTTTCATACACTTATGTCATGCACAAAGGACAGAGAGCATCCCACATTATCTGCTGATTGCTTTCTATGCTTCAGTAATGACAGCATGCAGTCCACAGCTCCAGACTGGTATATATGCCACCCATTCTTTCCTTTGTGTTTTTCTATACTAATTTTGTACACATTTTTCCTATACCTAAGTCCACCTATACCTTTTGGGAGTTACCTCTGGTACTGAGTGTGTAATCTTCTGATTAAGGGCCTGGGACAGAGTGCTGTGTACCCCCAGGATCCTCCCCGTCAAATCAAAGACTTTTTAAGGCCATTTAATACCATTCAAAATGAAATTGAATGTCAACTTCACAATTATACTGGCAAAATTATGAAGAATATAATAGAAAAATCATTATTGCTTTTAAGTCTGAGAAAATAATTATTTACAGATTCTGGAAAGAAGAATGACTATAAAAATCAGTTTCTTTTTTGTTAGACATTTGGTGAAGCACTCTGGCTTGTTGTAGAAACATGTTGGCTTTTAAAGATTATATGTCAAAAACTGGATTGCATGTGCTGATAGAGTCTGGACATATTTCTACTTAACACTCAATGCACTTATTTACTTATGGGTTTAACAAAATAAACACAATCAAGATACTGCTTTAAGTTCTTTATTACTGCACCAATGATGTGTGGTCCATGACATACACTATTTACCCGATGGTAGATAATTAAAATGAAATAGAGGCCTATATGCAGTACTTCATTAATATTTACCCGGTATGTACAATGTGTAAATATATATTTAATAACACACGCCTGAAATGGATGTGCCATTTAGCCTACAAAATGTTTACAGGCCTTGAAATTAATTTTCCAAAATGCGGGAGAATTTAACAAGCAAACAAATCCATCTGTTTGAACACTTATATTCAGTTGTCATTCTATCGCTTTCCTTCCCCTGATCGTTTATGCCCTCGCTACAGAAGAACAGATGGATTCGTTTGTGTGTAATATATATTATATATTTATATATTTATTTTTTTTACTTTGACCGTGTTGGACATGAGACTGCAGCAATTGAATAGATGTTCTCAGTGGCACTTGTTACTACCCCATACCACCTGCCTGATTTGTATACTTGCAAGTCTGCGCCTGTGCAGCATTTTACATCATGGGTGCCTGTATTACATTTTCTTGCACTGCCCGATCCATTCATCCTGCCATTGTACGGCAAACCATGTTGTCTACAAATGCAGCAAACTATATTGGTTGCTTTTGTTTAGCAAGAACTAGTGTTAATGATTCCACTAAAAAAACAGGTGGGTGGAAAAATGTGTTTTCTTTGCTTGTCAGTTTGTGTTCACTAGTCGTCTGTTTCCAGGTTTTTGATTAACACTTATACCTAAATTTCCAGTGTATGAAATATTAGTTTATATTTCCATCAGTTGAAATTGAAGGGTACCCTGTGGGTCTTTGGGGTGAGACAGGCATCGATCAATTCCATTACTTAAAAATTAACGTAGGAAGGCTTATTTAGTTGGATGTTATTACTGAGTGTATTATTGGTTACGAAACAAGAAAAGACACACACTCCTTTTTATTAATTTTTCATCCTGGTTAAAGTCCTGATATGGAAGGGGAAGAAAAACTCCCAGTCTGCTCAATTACAATTAAGAGCCATGGCCCATGTTTGGGTGTAATCACAGGGTTGTCAAACGGTGCAGTGGCAGAGTAAAGCGAAACCGGGGGTGGAAACCAGAAAGGGTAGGCCATGTTGATTTCTGACGTCTCTGGTGTTCAAGCAGCACGGAGCCACTGTGGGGAGGAACGGCCTCAAACAGGACTTGCGAGGCCACTGTGGGGAACGCAGACTTGACACAGTAAATTAGCATGCTTTATAACTGTTACACTGGATAAGTCAGAAAAACAGCACTGTGTACACAGTGATGGATTATTTTGTGAGGCTAATGAGCGTTATAATAATCTTCAGAAACTGTGTGGGCTGACAAAGAGGACTGTATGACTTGGAAGTTTGAGATCTTGATGAAATCTGCATTAGGACTTGTGCTAATTACCATCATTATTATCCATTACCTTGACAGTTGCCCTTGTCAAGAAATTACAGAACAGGACAGAACTCCAAGAACATGAATATCAATGAATGAGTGAATGGCAGGGGAAAAAACAAAATTTCACAAAATGTTGTGAGGTGAAAGTGGTTTTAACTGTGGCCTGGGGAGGTCCCAGATTCAAAGCCAGGATGGGAAACTGCCACTATTACCTTGAGAAAGGCAGTTTGTGCAGATGCCTGCAGCACAAGGTCAAATATATTTATAGGTTCAGGAGAAGTGTGTTATAAATACATAAAAGAATGTGCTATAGGCCTCTGCTGGACAAGCAGCATCACAGTTAAAAAACACTGCTGAGTTCTGAAGGGCAATTTCTCGACAGTATGTTACAAGGCAGCTATTTCTTCATATTGGGGGGGGGGGGGGAGACCCCACACACCCATTCTCACCCATGTATGTGTCTCATGGAGAGCAAGACAGGGTAGGAAGAATTTCCCCATAGGGATCAATAAAGTATCACTATATGACAGGGATGTGTATCTCTCCACGGAGAACGAAGCAATACACACCTCGATGCACTGCCAATGGTCCAATACATTAAAAATACATATGAAGCAACTACTAATGCGATACAATATGACTCACCCCATTGCAATGCAGTGCACTTCAACACAATGAGATTCAAAACAAATATGATGCTATACAATTCAATATGTTGCAGATACAGAAATAGTACAGAGGCAGAATCAATCTAAATATATAAATTTGGTCAAATATTATTGATCGCATTTCACAAAAAGGCAAAGGGCCTTTACTAATAATTATATATTAATAAATCAGGTTTTACCAATGCAAAGATGTTAGAAACAATGCATCCAGTATTCATCCCGATTGTACTCGGTGCACGCTTTTTTATTTATTTATTTTTTTTTTAATCGGGACAATGCATCTGAATTTTTATGCTGGTGCACTGATGCGAATCTGTAAGTATAGTTTCTCTACTATATGACAGATCACACAAGGGGAAAGAAAGAGAATAAAAAGAACAATTTGACAAGAGAATTTCAAGACAAGAT
This sequence comes from Mormyrops boulengeri, assembly GCA_026781065.1. Taxonomy (NCBI): domain Eukaryota; kingdom Metazoa; phylum Chordata; class Actinopteri; order Osteoglossiformes; family Mormyridae; genus Mormyrops; species Mormyrops boulengeri. The sequence continues at coordinate 25,227,077 of JAODLD010000113.1, forward strand.
CAGTCTATTCATGTTTAAATTCAAGCACATTTACTATTTGTCTGTCTTAGTCCAGAGTATAATCTGGAATTTATAGATCAATAATTCTAGGAAACAGACATTACGTATTGAGGAAGTTAAACATATGTAACAATCCATAATAACTTCTGCTGCTCTGCAGGCGCTATGCTTAATCAAACACCTTCTGCGACAGGAAACCAAATTCCATAAAACAGCTCTTATCCAGCTGTTCCATTCTGCTCACCTACAAATTTTAGCACAAGCAAGCTTTCCCATTATTAACAGTTGACACAAGGGTAAGAGGGATTTTAGTTCTGGAAGAAGCTTAGATGACAAACCTTGTCCTGTCATCACTTTTTTTTCTGCCAATCATTCCACTGACCTGCTCCATGAAGCAAAACCTACAGCTAATTAAGGGTGAGCTTCCAACCTACGATAGGTCATATGATCACTTACACCAGGATTTAGAGCTCAGACAACAAATCACATTCTTTCTGGTTATTATGGATATGAAAATATTTGTCAAAATCTTTTACCCTTCAGTTTAATTCAGGGTAGGGCTGGGCGATATCATATTGATATTATATTGCACATGCACATTAATCACCAGGGCTTCAGATGACAGGTGAAACATCTGGGTGGATGCCAGTTTTGCGGTACCATACGGATGTTTATTTATGCCCACAATATGTTAAGCAGATTAGTATTAGGGCTTAAATATTAATGAGATGCGTTTCGCGACACCTAAAAGTTAGTAATCTGTATACACTTGGCATATCTTTATGTTTATTAAATTCGGTTAGAGGGGCACACCACGTAATATTGTTTTGGTATACCCTGGTTTGTTATGCTTCAGTGCAATATGCACTGTAGCGAGCACACCACATAATACTGCTTTGGTATACCCTGGTTTGTTATACTTCAGTGGAATATGCACTGTAGCGAAGCACACCACATAATATTGTTTTGGTATACTTCAGTGCGATATGCACTGTGCACTGAAATGGCAGTGAAGAAAGGAACAGCTCAGCAGCCACGACATCTTTCAAAAGAGGAGATCTTGTGGATAAACAAGGTAAAAAGACGTTGGTGGTGTGACAGTACTTTTCGCAGTTTAAAGTCCGACACGTTTATTAAACAAAAGTATTCGCCAAATTTATACTGAATACTAACTTTTTGGCGTCATAAAATGCCTCGTTAATATTTTAGGTGCACTACAGCCCTAATAAAGTTATGGCTGAAGTGCAGCATGCATACAGTGTTGAACACAGAAACATTTCTGTGACGTGGTGAAACTCCCAGGATGAATTCTTGATCCCCTTGATGTTGGGACTTCTGCCTGTAGTGACTGCTGATCCCCACCAATTGCCCCACAAGGTAAGACAACTGCCAGGATTTAACTGACTAACATAAGCCTATGGGCCTTCATGAATGCACTCAAGGGTACTCTTCACTGCTCTTAAAAGGGCAAAGAAAGCAAAGATATGCAGGAGTAGCTGTAAATAGAGTGACATAGGCAGGAGTCAAGATGAACAAAATCACAACTGCAATAAAGCCATAAATAAAGACAATTTATCTGATAAAAATGGCTGAAAGAGGAGCTCAGGAAGATGCTTCAACAGGGAAGCAGTAACCAAAAAGCTATAACTTATATAGGATCTCAGGAGCTCGGTCCAGGCTGCAAGACTCTACACTTTTCTGGGTTTACCATGTGGTCAGAGAATGTGTCCTTGACAGCTAAATCATCAGCACCAGCTAGTAGATACTCCACTAAACCTACAAAGCACTTCATAAACTGCAACAACCTCGCATTACAATTATTTCTGTAATTTCAGTCATTTTATATTACTGACAATATTGTACCTGAAACACAAAAATCATGATTTTGCAATCACGAGGTGTAAAGAAATACTTGTTGACGGAGAAAGAAATAATTAAACAAACAAATAAATGTTCACATTAACCACACTCAGGGCTCAATTAGAAAGGTTACTTCATCCAGATGAGATGCATCTTGACAACAGTGAGGCAAAGCATTAGATGCAAGCATCTGTCACAGTTTGGGGTCGTCAAATTTCACTGCTGATGCCCTCCAGTCATCAGGTGAATCATCCCAGATAAAAGCTTAAGATTCAGATGGTGAATCATGAGCTCCACTCCTGGCTTCATGTAAAAGATAACATTACAAAAAAGAAAAGAAAAACACCAGTTGATATAAATATCTTTCTGTTATAGTGAGAAAAGAACTGATGAGAGGTCTAAAGCTCTGCGTGTCAGATTTTCACCTTACTGCGATTATAAATATCAAAACCAAAAAACATGCAGAGCCATCAGAGTAATGTTATTCATGAAGCAGCATTGCGAAAAGAGTTCCTGACCTGTTTTTGATAATGAGGTAAAAAAGAAGCCATTGTGAGCAGGGAGACACTGTGAAATCACAACATCACACAAACGAAAAGAAAAGGCAAAAAAAGAAAAAAAAAACACCTCAAAACTGAAAGCTAACCAAATTTTACGCTCCAGCTTGGTGTGCTGTTAATTTAGTTTTAGCATGCCCCCCATCCCAGCTTAGGTTCATAAAATTACACAGAGTATGTGAGCCTGGGATATTAGGGAAAATGACACTCGCTAACAGGACGCTGGGTACATTACATCTGCCCGCTCTGCAAATTATAAGCAAATGAGTCCACTAGTAGGTGACCAGTCACCATGAGAGGGAGAGCCATGCATGACCCGTGCTATTTATATAGCAAGCAGTACTGGCTCTTTTTGAGTGTGAGAAAATTTCATTTAAGTTGACTGCAGTAATCCAGGCTCCATTACGTACTACAGCATGATGAAAAACACAAAGTTAGGCAATCATTCCTGCAGAGGTCACCAAAAAAAGTCCACGTGCGCAGTCCCAGACACTGCTACGAAAACAGCGTAATCTTCAGCAGACATCTGTGCAAAGTACGCCTGGTAATTGGGCTATTAGGTTTACATTTACTGCATCTGGGTACTGCAGCCATTGCAAAGTCAACAGGATGGATTTATAGAGGAAACTGGCCTGGCCACTTGCTGATTAGGACTATCAGACTTTCAGTGGGCTAATTAACAAGATTAATCATATGCAAAATGTTTGATTACAGGTCATGCGTCTTATGCTTCTTAATTGCGAAGCACTTCAGTCTGTGCATTTACACTCAAGAAAAAGAGCTACTTATCAAATCGGCAGCAGACTATTTACTGCATTGTATCCTGTCCCATCAGCTATTAGGCCTGCAGAAATACAGCGTGCATAAATTACACTGCTATACTGAAGATTTATTGGGAGGGGAGAGTTTTATTCAGACTGAGAGAATTACAATAGTGCATGAGGTCCAATGTTAGTGCTAAGATTATCAACAAGAGTTATGATTTCTCGCTTGCAAATTAGAAACAAGAAACTCAAGGGATCAATAGTCAGATAATTTTGTAAAGCATAATTCATGACTTGGCAACCTTGACAGTGTATCTTAGTCAGGAAAGCGAGGCAAAGTTAATTAAATAAATGCTTTTATGCTCCACTCTCCTGCTCACCTCTCATCAGAAAGGAACTCGCATTACCTGGCAAAGGAGCACTTCAAGCAGTGGGCATACATTTAAGCGATTTCTTAAAAGACCAGACAGGACACATCACTTTGATCACAGCAATTTAATGACACTGTTCCAACATACCATTGCTTGTTATGCATCTGGAGTCTGCAAGCAAAGTAGCACCACACCTTGGATTCAACGGCATTGAAATTGTGTAGCCAGACGGGTTTTAAGTACGGCAAACAACGCACAGAATTACACTGAATGTGAAGATCACAAATAGATATTCCAGGTCCATCCCAAGTGGCTGAAGCTCATAAAGATAAAACAGACATACATCTGTAGTATGCGCAATATTCAGAGAAGTGGCAGTTACTCTCTACCTATGACATGGTTAATTAATTGAGTTATATGCATCTGCAGGTTTCAGCAATTTTTTTGCTGCATCCAGTTTTTTGACACACTCATTTTCCCTTATTGTTTTACTGACCGAATACCATGAGCCAGCTCCACTTCCAGGCACGCCTCAGTTAGCCTTTGATGTTACATAATGATCAATACAGCGCAGAAGAAGCAGAAAAGACTGTAATGGAATGGAATAAAGCTGTGAACTGGGTCTCCTCAAAGCTTTTTTAAAGCAACATGCCGCAGCCTGTCGAATACCCAGCCGAAGACGCACAGCGTAAAATCTTTAAATCCAATCTAGTTGCTGTAACGGTATGAAGACATTGATTTTTTAAGAAATGTAAGGAAAAAAGGCTAAGGGTGAGAAAGAAAGAAAGAAAGAAAGAAAGAAAGAAAGAAAAAGAAAGAAAGAAAGAAAGAAAGAAAGAAAGAAAGAAAGAAAGAAAGAAAAGAAAAATTCTGCATGAAGCCTACCCTTACCTGAATGAATGCATCGCCTGCCAATCTCCTTCGAGATGCTCAACTTCTCCATAAATGGCCAGTGCTAATCCATTTGGGCAACTTTATTAACTGTCCAAAAAAAACATTTACCAGATTCAATAAGACCAAATAGCACCTAGGTGTTGCATTATGAAAAAGCAGACTCTGCATATGATTGGTACATACATAAAGATGATGTGCATTTCGATGCAGTAAGTAAAGCTCAAATAGCCTCGCCAGAAAAAGGAAATACTGAGAGGAATCCAGACTCCCATCACATTTGGTATCTAGAGAAATGTTTGCCACTGAAACATAGACCGATATTTTTTCCAGTCTCACACCTGCAACACAGCAAATGCCTCAAACATTTAAAAAATTGTATAATTGTTTTTTAATCTTCATATGTATCAACATGAAACAATACCTTCAGTTGAAATGTAGAGAGCACAGCTGTAAATCTACTTCTTCTCATAAAAATCATTTTTAGGACACAGAGGAACAGAAAAGGAACAGAGGCCACCAAACCTTTTTGTCCCAGGTGGACAAAAAAAACACTGAAAGTGGTCAATTAGAGCCGCCACTCAAACTGTGCTGGGAGTCCTTGGGACAGGGGAGAAAACCGCGGCCAGCTCACGGTAGAACTGCACATTCCATACGGACCCATCCGCATCCTCATTTGGCTCCTTTCATTTTGTGAGTAGTTTCTCGCAGCCAGGAGGGCACTGTTTCAGAGCCCATTTTAGCATGCTTCCCTAAGGGCAACGACCTACAGAAGTGTGCCGTGAACTGACTCGAAACCCCACATGATCCCAGCGCAGGGAACAGAGATGGTATCTTGTCCTTTTCCTTCTTTCACAAAGAATCATCTGAATCCCATTGCAACGCACTGCCTTCTATTAACTCTAATAAGTTGAATCACACGTTTAACGTTTGTTAAAAGATTTAACACCCCCTCCCCCCCTTTCCACTTGAACTACTCTCTTCTATGAATTTCTCCTGAATAAACAGTAAGCTAATGCATATAATTTTTTATCATAAAAAGTAACGGTTTAGTACAGTTTTATAAAACATGTTGACCAGTCTTGGGCAGGGCTACATACAGCAGAAGCTATGCAGGTACGGTTAGGCTGGCCATGGGCGTCGCCGCCATTAAATCTGAGGGGGACGTGTCGCCCTCACATTTCATAATGCTTCTGACACCCCTGAGGCTGGCGGTCCCTGCTGCTGCCGCTTAGCAAATGCATCTGCACCTATAGATGTGTGTGTGCACATTTTCAATACAGTGATAAATCAGAGCGTCTTCTTCTTAACAGAAAGCTCCCATCCTGAAGACGACAGTGTCTCAGCAACCAGAGCATATATCATATTATACACGGTGTACATGACGAGGTACTGGAGCACAAGTGACAGTGAAAACGACTTCTTCTGACTGACTTTTCCTCAAGCTGCGCGAGCTTCTGAGCTCAGAGTGTAATGGAGAACAAAAAGCATATCTTGTAAGCAAAGCAGCGAATGTGCCGTATCTATCAGAGGCGATGTCTCTCAAATAGAGGACACTGTTTGCTGATTCCAGCTCTCTAAAAACAGCGAGAGAAGCAAACCCCCATGCACACCATCAAATCCCAGTTAGGGGAAAACACAAAATCACCCTCTATCTACTTGCTCAACGTGGATTCCAGCAGCTTTGGTTCCACCGGGAACTGAAAAACGAGGGGAAAAAAAAACAAAAAAAAAAAAACTACCAACCGGGAAAAATATTTCTATCACTGCAGTAGTATCTCCATTCCTTCCAGCAGAAACTGGATTTCATTTGCTCTCAATTTTTAGAACAGGGTACCTTCTACCCCCAGTTCATTATGACATCCAATATACATTTTCGCATTACGTCCCAAGCGGTGAAGGAAACTGAAGCAAATTACCAGTGTTGTGCTTTACCTTTACATTTGCAATATGCTGACAGATTTGAATTAGTCCCTGTTGGTAACTTAGTCAGCTATCATAAAAATGCAGTGGCCATTTGTGAGATAGGGGTGGCCACAGGGGAGAAAAAGGCAGTTTGAATTTGAACAGCATGGGGGGGTGGGGGAACAAAAGGTGCTTTATTAATAGCAGGATGAAACATAAAACAGGACAAGGCTCTCTACAGCAAAAATAACAGTGACGCTACAAGCAAACAGAAAGACTGAAAATGGAGCCAACACAAAGTGAATGGAAGTTCTCAATGAAAAATTTCATTTTTTCTTTTTACTTGACTGGTCTTCACAGTTTAGAATAACCTTTCTTAGAGCGCAACCTATTTAACATACTTTACGCAATATATAAGTTCTTTTTTTATTTATTTATCTGTGGCAGACTGTCATCACTGCCTTCTGCTCTTAGCTTCCTGGGATGAATTCCACCTAAGGTTATTGAAATACATATACTTTTCTGTTAGATAATGAATATTACACCGTTTTGGAAGACCTCATTGAAAAAAATCTCTACAATGCATAGTCAAGAAGAATACAAAAAAAAAAAACACTCAAACCTAAGTGCCCAGCTAAAGTATTAGCTGTTGAGAGATGCCAAGACACTATGGCCAACAACCATAAAAGATCAAGAAAGCTCAGTGGTTGAGATGGGAAGAACCATGGATGAGTCAACAGTACCCAAAACTCTTCACAAAAGAAGCCAATATGGCTGACTGGCAATATGAAAGACACTGCAAAAAGCAAGTCATCTCAAAGTCGTGGTATTTACAACAAAGCACCTGGATAATGCAGTAAAGGTGCTGTGGTCAGATGACACCTAACTTTTGGTCTAAATGCTACGTTTGGCACAGATCACAGCGTAACACCAAGACAATGATTCTGCTCAGCAGAGACTGGAAAGCCTGAGGAAAATGGAACGCGGACAGGCAAATACGAGAGCAAAGTACAAGCAAACAGAGAATGAACCATTTCTTTTTGGACTAAATGGAGGAGAAAATTCACTTTTGTAGCAGGACAATGCCCTGCGGTACAAGGCTAAAGCTTCACCAAAATGGCTTAAAAGTAAGAAACTAAATGGCACAAAATTTCTAATATGAATCTTATTGAAATCCTGCAGACTCATTGTGCTGTTAATATATGACCCTCAAAAACAACATAGGAGAGGTCACCATAAAATACGGTCAAAAAATACACTAGACAAGAATCTCTTAAGTGTTAAGGTTCAAAATACTGGCAGTAATTGTACATATCTGTTTCAGTCACATTTTTCGTGGCAGCAATTGCAAATAAAGTATACATGATTAAAATATTACATAATTTTATGTGGTCCTTCCCAAAATTTGATACAATCAGATTTGAACAGGCCTGAACATTTTTATAAGGCACTGTATATTTTAATAAGCAGATTACAAAATAAATATTTGGGTGATTGGTACAGTTGGAAATTATTCCATGATAGCTTGAACAACTTTAGTAAATAAGGATAGATGTCTAATACAGGTTTTGATACACATCTTCCTCGACCACCACAGAAAAACCCAAAAAGACCATTTTCTAAAAGGATATTTGAGGTATCTGGGTCGCAGAGCTATGACTGAAGCCTAGAAACACGTAAACACGTTCCGCCTCGAGGTTCATGAGAAAAGGCTGGCCAAGCACCTCCTTTGGTAACATTCTTATATATATCAAACCATATATATCAATATTCATGTTTTTTTACACCTACTACACAAAAGCAAAACTGCACAAGGCCAACTACTCAAATGTCACCTGGTAACTACTCAATGGCCCAGAATCTCATCCACACCAGTATTTAACTAATTCTTAAAATAGACACGGGTACTTGTCACTAGGGCATGATGCAATACAACAATTAACACTTTTACCAATGTAATTAAAAGGACACTACAAAAGCATTGTTTGACTAATACAATGTAGCCCTCTGCTATATTTTCTTTTATTTCTATGTTGCATTACAAAATGTAGAAATGTTTTGAATGTACTATGCCAATATGTTTATTTTCTTATGGCATGATTTTTGTTTGCCCTTTAAAATATCTTGTGTTAGTTTATGTGAGTTTATTGGACGAGGGAAATAGTGACCTGTGAACCGGAACCCGCTGGAGAGGAGCGGGAGAGCGGCGATGGCTGACTGAGGACGGTTAGTCTGACGCTGCATGGAAGAAAGTTTAGAATTATACGGTTAATACCCACCTCTAGGCTTAGGGAGTGGTGTTATGCGAGAGAGGGTAGTTATCCATCTGATAACTTCTATCAGTGAGCGTGGATGTGAAGTTTGTTGGAGTTACAATGCTGCATGTGTAGTATTATTAAAAGTGCATCATAGTGCCTGGCCGCCATCTTAAGAAAAACGCGGTCTCCAGCAGCAGCAGTCAGCATTGTCCGGAGGTTCAGGGATTTTGTGAACTGAGCTGCGACTCCAGAGGACAAGTTCGTCATTCACCCTGAGAAGGTGGACGGAAGAGGACACTCGAAGCCGGTACAACGGGACAGGAGAACGGGACAGGACACAGAATTCCGAGCATTCCCCTGCGACGAAACCTTTCCTCTCGTCAAAAGCGGCAAGCGCCTGGTCCTGTATTTTTCCTTTGCTCACAAAGCGAAGCAGCCATTTTGAGGTTGGGCCTCACCGCGCCCAAGCAACGTATCAGGCCTGCACCGAGAGTGACAGTTTAGTTTAATACTGCCGGCATAGGTGTTTGTGAATTTAAATGATTTCAGTTGTAATAATTGTCATTTATTTTATTGAGTGGTAATCTAAGTTTAAAAGTAAAGGTATGTGTTTTCATTTTACCCTGGAAGACGGTGATTATCTAAACTGGGAGTACCCGTGGTAGTTGAGAGCGGCTGAAGCTCATACCAATTAGGGGAGAAAACAACATCTCAAACCTCCACTCACCAATTATTGTAAATAAGATAAGAGGACTCAGGGCGCCCCAAAGAGATAGTGGATAGGGTTTAGGAGTCATGCCTGTTACCGCGGCATGGGGGCGCTACATATGCCTTTACAAAATCAATGTTAAAGAAAAAAATCAAACTCAATCTCAGGATTAAAAAGAAGCAGTGCAGATGTACATGACAAGGGTAACCCTTCAAAACATGCAGCTCTTCCATCAGCAATTGTCTAGTGAATATGACGACAGTGGGCAACACACTCCCACAGCTACAATGCTAGGAAGTAGCCATCTACAAAAATAAAATTGGCCATGCCAAAAATGATCTCACCTGCTTCTCCCTGATGGACGAGGGCCAGTCCCCAGGAACTGGCAGTGTCTCCTCTGGCTCGGACGCTCCGTGAACATCGGCGTCAGCCAGGAAGGATGGTGCACAGTGGCTGTATTTATTCTGCTCTGCTGTGAGCAATGCTAATTGAACTTACTCTATACTCTATCCAGGTCACCATAAAGCAAGTAGTTCACAAATTGGATTTTTCCCCTTAGTATCAGAAGAGTTCACAGAAGCAGAAAGGCAGCACATCACCTCGGTATTAATTCATTGACCCAAGCTTCTGCTTTTCACTAATCTCTTGCTGGGTTAGGATGTGCGGGTGTCTTTTAAAGCCATGTCTTCTTTGTAAGCAACTGTATTGAGTAAGTCATACCGCTGCAATTAATCCTGGTGCTGCATCTTGTTACCTTATTTTCCATTTTCCAAGTGTCCGGTGAAAACTTTTGATGCTGGAGCAAGGAGAGGTTTGCAGTTGATACGTGGGGGGGGCATAAATTGCACACCACTGAGTTAATGGCAAGAGGGAGAGCAAAGCCTTTTAAATGTTGCTGCTGGCATACAGAATGTCGTTTGGCAGCGCTGCCAAAGGCTCTCTTGCTAATAATTTAGGGTCTGACTAATTAATGTATGGCATCAGAGACTGGTTTGACAGTCCAGCTGGATGGCCTTTTTGTCATAAAAGGTGCCAGAACATTAACCTGAGGTCTCATGATGGGGAGGGAGGTAGGGGGAGGGGGTGAGGAAAAAAAAACTAAATCTACCCTGTCATAACAGCAAATGTGGAGGATCAAGGTTACAATAGCAATGTGCCTCCTGGTAAATGATGGGTCACAGTCCAATTAGCTGGACCATGACAGCACCTGACGCCACAGGCACGAAACATCAACCCGTGGCCCGTCGTCATTAACGCTACCCTTCTGTTACAAAACAAAAACACAGACATGTGCCTGCTATGAAATCCAGCCTATGTACTGTACACGTATATATCCATTTAATTATCATCCCTGGAGTACTGTCATCATATTTCAAACTGCTCAAAGACCGAAAATGTTGCATTCTAACATACTATTTATTTTGCCGTTTCTACCTTCAAACAACTGAAACACACATAACGGAGGAAAAAAACCTTCTGTAAAACACCTTTCAAGGTAGGTTCCTTTACAGGGCTGTTTTCCCAGGTAAGACGGTCACGGAATTCCATTACTGCCGATGCTCAAGTCTTATATTTTTATTTGGCTGCAAGGCCAACCCAAAGTGGAAACGTAATGATATTCCGTTACCAGCCATCTGCTGCCTTCAGTGGGGCCACACAGACTTCCATTGTGTATGGAACCCTGTTACTGAACTATCTTTGGAGGGCTGGAGAGGGTCCCAGGTCACTCCAATTCACTGTCCCAGTCCCAGCTGACCACAACCAACCCCATGCACGCAAAATGAAAAGGTGTCTTATTACAGCAAGGCGTGCAACTTTGTGAAATTACCGGACTTTGCTCCCATGAAAATCCTTTCTGGTAAATGAAAATGATGTAACAGTGATGGTTGGAGAGCTGATAAAAGCCATGAAGGGTGTGAATGGGTTTGGGGGGGGGGGTGCATGCAACAATAATTGTTCAGATGTTCTCCACTCACTTTAACACAAAAGGCAATGGAGCCATATTTAGGCTAGGAGGTCAGAATTTTCTTTTTGTATAACCTAATGGCTATATGTCAAAAAATGCAGCTTCCATGGAGAACAATGTCAAGACAAAACCCAGGGGAGACCGCACCTTGCAGCCAGCTATGCTGTGTTCGTATTTAACGGCGCTCTGCCATCCAGAGTGGAAGAAATAAGTGCTTTTTTGTCATACCTGGGCCACAAGGCCAGGGGCAGATTGCGAGGCTATGTGCTCTAAATGTAATTGCGCCAGAGGTTTAGCAGCTTAGGACGCAAATAAACAGCAGCATCTGAGCGTCGCAATGGGCCTGCAGACACTTGGAATACGGTTATTCACATTAGAAGTACAAATAACACAACACTCAGCTTTAAATCTCACTCAGTGAGAGATGAAACATGGCTGGAGTCACTGCATTCGCCTTCCTTAGCAACAGCAAAGCGGAACTGTGCTTACAACATGCTGGCAGCGTAGCCTTTGCTAACCTCATTCAGGTCAGATGAAATTAGACTTATTCAGGATCAATAACACTGGAACAACAATAAGATGCATTCAGCTGCAAAGAGCCACAAATAGCAATCAGTGCATGCATCCTGCCACGTGCTTGCAGTAACAGGAGCAATCACTTGTTCTAAAGCAGATGCATCCTTTTAGTTGTCAAAAGCACACTGGTATGTATATGTCTGACACCAATCACAAAAGGCATGCCAGGAGTCAGAGCAGGGTGAACGCAAGAGGACGTGCAGAGGATGCAGCAACAGATGAAGTCAATACAAGCCGTGCGTGGATATTTTCCAGATTAAATGTGCCACTAAGGTTGCACCTGTCATCAGCCACCCCTGACAGGAGCACGGTGAGCATTAGGGCTATATCCCACCGAGGGGTGAAGATGAAGCTACAGACATGCAGGGGTCAGACAACTTCCATCACAAACGTAAATGAAGAATTTCACAAAGAACTTACTCTTGACTGTATGGATAAGCACAGAAGCACAGCTCGGGAGAACAAGAGAAGCTGCTAGTGATGGACATGTGACTGGTGCTCTCCTCTAGCATTTAACTTCTCATCAAATCTTAAAGTGCTTCAGTAAATATCCCAGTGCACTACGAAAATGCGCACCTGCTAATCAAATAAATACTGTATGAGACGGGCCTCCCATCTTCCGCCCATCCCAGTGACTGGAAATGTGGCTTTGGGATCCTGGATCCAGCTGTGGCGCAGTTACGCAGAACCCCAGGTGGGATGGAGAAATGCAGCCCCTGGAAAGCGGCAGGCAGGGGGCTGAAATGGGCTGGAATTAAAGTCGTTCTTTGCGATTCCACCAGTCCTCCTCGGATCCATCTCCACAGTCAGGGAGGGAGGGAATGGCAGGAGATGGGGCACCCAGGGCAAGATCACCCAGCCCATCTGTCTAACAGTTCATTTTGGGGAGTGAAATGCTTCCAG
>JAODLD010000113.1:25247384-25289610 GCA_026781065.1 Mormyrops boulengeri
TATATTTCAATCTTTTAATCAAGGTCACCCTAATTTATTTTATACCTCGATAACATTAACCCACTCCAGCCAACAGTTTCCTTCTCCCTGTAATCTCTGTACTTACAAATTACACGTAGACGTGCATGTTCCGTTTCTCTCATCCTCTGGAGTTCGCGATTACCTCCGCAAACGTCCTATTCTTCCGACGGAATACAATACGCGGCGAGGCGAATACAATCAACATTGCAACATAATCGCAACTCATCGGTCATCATCTACTCGGAATTCTGCTAGAAAAAGCACTGCGCCAAAACAAATGAATTCATTGAGGTTTTTTGGCATCGAAAGGTCCGGAACACGAGCAAGAAAACGGTGTTTGATATTATGAAACTGACACCTAAAACAACGTAAATATCTGCGCACCTGAAAGGTTCAAGTCGAACCCACATTTACTTGTGTTTTGTCTACATTTTTAGACGATGTTTATATGAATTTCGCGATTATACGTCACTTTCATGTAAATAACATGCATATTGCACGCTACTTCAAAATGACATTAGAAGCATTGCTATCACCACTTATGTAATATCTGGCGTAACTGTTATTTGCGTTTTAACTGTCAAACAATATTTCATAAATTCTGTCTAATGAAACATATGTTAAATGCAGCCTACCAAGGAAAACTGCATCGTTATCTTAAACATTTTATCAACAAATTAATGCTTAGACATGGATTTTAAATTGATTAACGGAGCCAGCGTGATTATTGTCATTAGCAGTCTACAATCTAGGATAAAAAAAATCATTAAATTACTAAGATGTTCCTTTCAGTTAGACAAGCAGTTATCTAAAGTCACCTTTTTAGTGAACAGCTTTGGTTCAAGTATGTTATTAATAATATTAAACGATTGACGAATAGCTTTATTATGTTAATTGAATTTTAAAATGTCGTGTTGTGAACTATTTCAGTTTAATGGGACATTTAAAATGAATTATACTGCAGCCTTGGGTAATATAACTGTAAATCACAAAACTTACCAGGATGATATTCGGCCCTGAGGAGCACGAAGGATGAGAAAATTAAAGACGAGATCCACCAACACGATTCCAGTAGACTCCGCATGTCACAATATTCATCGAGAGTGAAAGGCAACAGCTGACAAAGTGTAAAAAAATCACTACATAAAGGAAATTTTAAAAATCAAAACAAGTACACAGCAAAACAAAAACACAGCCGCCGTGTCAGTGTAATGAACTTTGTTATAAGCTTCGGTTTTGTTAAATATTTTAAATATCACCGGCAGATGAACAAGTTTTCTTCTCCAAAATCTCCCTAATGCAAGCAGTTCCTTCAAATTCGGAGATTAAATATGTCAGGCACAATCGTGCATGCAGCCCTTTCAGTTCGTTTAGCGGGGATGTAGAGGACAGTTCTCTGGTTAGCTGTGTTCGTCTATGCAAGACGGAGATGCAGCGCTTCTTGCAATAACAGAAAGGGAATTGTTAGAGCTGCGCTGGAAGCTTCCCATTCTTCCATCCAGGAAGTAACTAACATGTGAGCCAGGGTCTGGCAGCGACTTTAAAAAACCTAGATGAAGGGGAGGGGAGGGGATCGAGAATCGGAGCGCATCCCCAGGATCCTAGCGCCGAAGGATAATCGTGGCTGCACGCTGCTGCGTGTAGAAGCGCTCTATTTAGTTTTTACAGCCATGTAGAGAATCTATAACTGAAATGCATTATGTATTAATAGCTATAAATAATAATTATAACTAGGCATTAGGTTTGGGGAGCGAAACGTGAAACCTAGAATGATCCTGAAGCTGTAAAAATATATTTCTAGATGATTTATTCAATAAGAATTTACCGCAGTGGCTTTGATACCGAATTTGTTTCTGGAATTTCTATTTCGGCTACATTATGACAGATAATACCTGTACGATAAATGTGGTAAAATGGTATATGCGGGTCCATTTTATTTATTTATTTATTTCATCCATTCATTCAATCTTTGTAGTTTTGGCAGTAAACATTATGCACTTTAGAACCTGATATGAAAGATAAATTCACATTTCACTGTAAGCAACAATTCGGTGCAGAAAATCTTGTCAAGAATATTTTACATTCAGTCGAAATATCACTATGCCTATACGGATATATTAAAAAATCTACATTACTTGTACTCCTGCTTGGCTGAGCACATGACTTTTTATACCATGACCACGTACACGTAGCTAAATTTGTTTTTGACCTATGGAGACTTTTATGAAACTACAAAATACGTGGGAACACGCATAGCTTCAGTTTAATAGGACACTGTTGAAAATGTGTGACTTAACATTTACACCTAAAACTACAAATCTACGCTATACACCTAAATGTGACAAATGTGACAAAAAAGTGATTAAAAATAAGAAGAGAAAAGAATTATTGTCAGCCCCGTGTTGGCCTTCATTAGCTTGGCAGGTTCTGAAACACCACTTGGCTCAAAACTTTTGATATTGATGTGAAAATGTGTTGTTTTTTTCCCCAGAATCCTTTAACTCACAACTAAGAAACCCAAGGTCTTTTGAAGGTATTCATTCCCTTAAGAGAAAAAACTATGCTCTTTTCTAAGGACATGCTATTAGTCAAATTAACTTGTGAGAAATACAGTTTGTTTTTGACTGCTTATATCCATGCATTTGGGAAACAAAACTGCCTTCCAGTGTACAATAGTAGTAATTCAGTCTTTGGTATTTGAACCTGTGTTTGTTTGGTCATAAAACCAGAGCCTTTAACAAGCACCACCATCTGCCAGCCCACTACACCACCTGTTATCAGGTTTTCTTGACTCACAGAACTCCAGAACTGTGAAATGTCCAGGTTCTTGTTTGTAGGGTGCCAAATGCAACGGAAAAACACTTTCGTTTCTGCGGGTGATTTTTTTCCCTGGATTTAGACAAAATATCACATTTTATCTCACATTTCATAAGAAATTATGGGACTTATTCTATATCTATTTATACCAAGAACCCTGCCATAGCATTTTATTTTTTAACTTTTAAAGTTACCTGGAAAAGTAAATGTGTTTTGTACTCCATACTTCTTTGTCAGTAAATCATCTCATTCCAAAAACTTTGTGAATATTCCAGCAGGCATACATTGCTACACCATAACTTTTTAGGAATTTTTATTTCCATCTATCCATACTGTACATCTTCCAGCCTCATCCATTTTAGTGTCACAAGAAGCCTGCAGGTTACCCAAGCAACAACATAGGGTGCAAGTGATGGAGACCCACACAGTATTAGGGGAACATATGCTGAAAAGAAGGGGCAGGATTAAAATCAACAACCAAGAGCTATGGAGCAATAGTGCTACAGTGGTTCTTTTACAGTGCTCATTTTAATTATGAATGCTAGTTATTTGTGGTTTAGGAAGGTGAAGCATGTGTCTTTTTTTTACATAATAACAGTCCTGTACCAGCACTTGCTCCTAAACACATAAAATAACACACCCATCTGGCCAGCATTATTATTTAATGGTTTTCCTGTGTCTCACTATGCATCCTTGAATCTGAAAAAAATACTGCTAGTACCATTTTATATTTATAAAATATGGCATTAATATAAAGTTGTCCTCTGACCTCTCATGCTAAATGAATACAGTACACTAGGTTTTTTATTTTACATGTCCTGGTATTGCATCATTAGTCTATCATCTGTTCAATGGTGAGTCAATGTCATTTCATCAATGGAAATTCAGATGAATATGTGACTTATGAAAAATTCATTCCAGCATGTTCAATAACATATTTCTGTCCACAATACATGCATAGGATAGCATATATGGTTCGCATCCAACCTGTATACTGTAAATGCATGCAGGTGAAAAATTTTGGTTCTTTCATACAATTTGTTGTAAAATTATTTATTATATAAAATGGTTAATAGTGTGTTAGACAGAAAGGGTTCTTTGGGGAAAAAAGTGTGATGAAAAATATAGTTTAGTTAAATAACTTTATGAGGAATTAGCAAGAACATGCTAGCATGTGTGCCATCAATTGCATGAGTATACAAACTTACAACCTGTGGGGTCTATTCTCCCATCAGGTGCTTAAGTCAAAAAAGCACTTTAAAAGCTAAAAAAAAAAGAATTCCAAGAAATAAAGCCACAGTTGTGAAAAAGTGTCATAATTAAGCATAATTAAGGCTTCCATACAATTTACATACATATATCACTACATATTTTTTTTTATTTTTTACATATTTTTTTATTAATTCCCAGAATGGAAATTGAAGAAACAATTAATAATTATATAAAAGAATGTTTTGAGGGAAAAAAATTATTGATCTTCTTGGTCAGATTGTTTTATTTCACAAAGTTTCATATGAAATTGATAGGGTACATTTAAACATCTGTCAATAGCAGCAGACCATCTTCTGCACCAGTCTGCACTCATGTATATCATGCATGTGTTAGTTCAAACAAACCCAGACTGTTGGCGCTGGCATTACTTGAATGTGTTTCAGACATTTTATTACATACACCGATCAGCCAGAGCATTAAAACCACTGACAGGTGATGTGAATAACATTGATTATCTCGTTACAATGGCACCTGTCACGGGTGCCATTATATATTAGGCAAGTGAACAGTCAGTTCTGAAAGTTAATGTATTGGAAGCAGGAAAAATGGGGAAGTGTAAGAATCGGAGTGCCTTTGACTAGGGCCAAATTGTGATAGACAACTGCATCAGAGCATCTTTAAAACAATAGATATTAAGGGGTGTTCCCAGTATGCAGAGGCCAGTACCTACCAAAAATGGTCCTAAAAAGGCCAATTGGTGAGCTGGCGATGGGGTCCTTGGGGCCCAAGGCTCAATGATCACTGATGTGCGTGTGGAGCAAAGGCTAGCTAGTCTGGTCCTGTCCCACAGGAGAGCTACCATAGCAGAAATTGCTGAAAAAAAAGTTAACGCTGTCTATGATACAAAGGTGTCAGAACACACATATGACTCTTATTTGTTCAACATTGACCATATAGGTTTTAGTATTGTAGTGCCGGTGGGATGTGTCTATCCCAATAAGCTTGCGGGCAACTTTATATAGCCCTTTGTAGTGTTGTAACTGTTAATACTTCTACTATTGTGTTAAAAGACGTACTGGACCCGCACAGCATGCCCTGGAACGTTCCTGCCAGTCTGCTGGACACGCATCGGACACAGCGATGTCATCAAGTGAGGAAGGCAGGCTCTTCTGCAGATTCTGGGACCAGGAGGGAGCAAAGGCAGACCAGAGGGACAGGGAGCAAACACAGGGGACACTAAACCAGGGGGCAAAGAGGCAAAGGGTGGGGGGAACCAGGGAGCTGGACGGGAACCCCGGCGAGTGGAAGGCAGGAGCCGCAGGGGTCACAGGCAACCACAAGGCCGGAGCCGGAGGGACCCTCGGCGACCGAGAGGCAGGAGCCGGAGGGGATACCGAAGGGGGCGAGGAGGAAGGCGGAGGGACTGCTAGAGGAGGGAGGGGAAGGGAACACTGGAGAAGGTGAGGAAGGAGCAGAAGCCACGGCTGGCGAAGGCACAGGTGACCAACGAGGTGGAGCTAGGGGAACTGCAGGCAACTGATGAGGCGTTGGAGGCAGGACCGCAGGTGACCAACGAGCAGGAGCCAGGGGGACCACAGGCGACCGACGAGCAGGAGCCAGGGGGACCACAGGCGACCGCTGAGCAGGAGCTGGGGGAACTGCAGGCGACCGCCGGGCTGATGCAAGGGCTACTGAAGGAGAGCTGGGGGGGAGGGCAGGTGGGATCCGACCCCAGTGGAGGTGTCCTCTCCCTCTGCGGGACACCAAGAGTTGGGGACCTGGCCAAGATCTGCCATGCTGGGGTGGTGGTCGGGGTGACCCACCGGAGGAGTTCATTGGGGCAGTCATCAGCAAAATCCCAGCGGGGTCCCACTCGAGCTCCTCCTGAATCTCCACCAAAGGGGGAGGAGCGATAGTCCGATGGTCAAGGACCTCCTCGGGGACAGGAACTGGGGGCATGGGAACTGGGACAGGAGCAGGAACCACGGGGGCTGGAGCAGGAACCACAGGGGCTGGAGCCGGAACCACGGGGGCTCGAGCCGGGACCTAATCCACGGGGGCTGGAGCCGGGATTGGAACCATGGGGGCTGGAGCTGCTGGGATGAGATCAGGAACTGGGGGTTGTGACTCGGGTGCGGGCGCAGGAGCTGGACCTGTGGGTTGCGTCTCGGGTGTGGGCACAGCCGGGGGTTGCGTTGCGGGGGAAGCGGCAGCAGACACATCAGGCGCCCCCTTGGGCAAAAGTGTCCCCTGCCGAGGACGCTCACTCCTTCTTCCCCAAGTGGAGCAACTCCCTCAGGGTCTCTGCGGCGTTCTCCAGTTCTTGCGGCGAGGAATTCACAGTAACAGTGGCAAACTCTCGTCAAATTTGTAGAAGAAGCGAGCAGCCTCCGGAGAGTTCCGCATTTCTGGATCCTCCATCACCCGCCAGTACCCTGAAGGGCAGCGAAGCAGCGGGGAGACAAACCTCGGGCGCAGACGAAGCAGTGGGGAATCCCGGTGAGACAAACACCGCCGGGTCGAGAATTGAGAAGGATCCCCTTGATTCGCTGCCGGAGAGAAGACGGGGATCACGGGGGGACCCGGAGGGACTTCAAGCATGAATCTTCTGCTTCTTTTTTCTGCGTGCCGACGCAGCGTGGGTAGCAGAAGGTTCAGGCTGCCCGAACAGCGGGAGAGGAGACCCTCCACAGTCCAGGTACACCTGCCATATCATTGCTTCAGCGGCCCCGCCTCTTAATTGCGTCAGGTTCTGCCGCACCTCTTCCGCGCGGTGCGGGTCTTTCGACAGGGAGATCTCTTCCAGTATCTCCCTCAACTGGACAGCAAGGGCTCTGGCAGCTGGCTCCTCCCTCAACTTGGCTGCCGGAGCCAGTAGATCACCTCGTCCACCGGGCTGAGGTATTCTTCTTCCGTGAGGCGAGGCATCTTTTTCGCCAGTTCAGTCATTCTGTCACGTCCGCTGGGGCATGGAACGGGGAAAGAGGAGCAGGAGTCAAGGAGTCTTGTTATTCTGTCATGAAAGGCTGGAAGCACGGCGGGGAGACAAATGTGGAGTGCAGGAATGAGGGAAAAACTCAGGGTTTATTAGGGGTTGACACGATCAGGAGCACAGGAAACACTATCTAACAACGTTAATGATTAATGACTGGACTGGGGAAACATACTCTAATGCGGACTTAAATACACAAGACTCATTAACAACAACTAGAAACAGCTGATAACACAGGGATTCCACATGAGGTAAATGAGGGGGCGTGGCACACGGAAGGATCTGACGAGCAGGGCATGACATTTGGCATCTGACCTTCTTGTGTTTATTGGGTTTGGTGATTGTTGGGTGCCAGGTATAGTCCTCTTAAGGACTGTAATAAAAGACTGTGTTTTTCTCCTTCTTAAGATAAGATAATCTTTGTTGTCATTGTCACTTGACAACGAAATTGCGAAAGTGCAGGTGACTTAATGTGAGGCACCAGTAGTAAAAGAATATATAAAAAAATATAGAAATTGCACTGACTATACAAATTGCACTTACTATACATATTGCACTGGATATATAAATTGCACTTATGAATATATAAATCAACAGTTCTGTTTAGAGTTTAAGGCCATGATTGCTTTTGGATAAAAACTGTTCTTTAGGCGGTTTGTCCTGATTTTCATTGTTCTATATCTCTTTCCTGATGGCAAAAGCTGAAAGAGACAGTGAATGGGATGTGATGAATCATGTAAAATGTCCATAGCTTTTTTCCGGCATTGGGAGGTGTAGATTTGTTCCAGGGTGGGGAGAGGGCAGCCAATTGTTTTCTCTGCTGCCCTGATGACCTTGTGGAGAGCTTTCACATCTGAGGAAGTGCAGCTGCTGTACCACACGCAGAGTCCATACATAAGTACGCTCTCGATGGAACAGTGGTAAAAGGCAAGGAGCAGATTTTTGGGGAGACGGTTCTTTCTGAAGATTCTCAGAAAATACAGTCTCTGCTGAGCTTTTGTCAGCAGCTCCTTGGTGTTAGCACTCCAGGTCAGGTCGTCCTCCAATTCAATACCCAGAAACCTGAACACCGGGACTCTCTCCACATATGACCCAGCGATGGTGAGTGGCTGAATGTCAGTTTTATTTCTTCTGAAATCAATGACCAGATCCATTGTTTTTGTGGTGTTGAGGGGCAGGTTGTTGACTCTGCACCACTCTGACAGCCGCTCCACCTCATCTCTGTGTGCCAGCTCACTCTCATTGCCTGAGATGAGTCCGATCACCGTCGTATCATCTGAAAACTTAATGATCTTGTTGTTGGTGTGCGTGGGGACACAGTCATGTGTGTAGGGGGTGTAAAGGAGCGGGCTGAGCACACAGCCCTGCGGTGACCTGGTGTTGATACTGAGATCAGTAGAGGTGTGGGAACCCAGTCTGACCCTCTGGGAGCGACCTGACAGGAAGTCCAGTATCCAACTGCAGGTGAGTGATGGAAGTCTGCCAGTTTGGACACCAGCCGTTGTTTACTTAGCTTTCTTATATTCTTGAAGGCCCACCTCGACTTCGATCACCAGCAGCTCATCACGAGCAGAGCAGCAACCCCATGTTGGCCAGGGTAAGGGAGTGGCTGGGCAAGGGCAGGCAAGCCGAGATCGCCTCCCAGCCCGGAAACCAAGGTCTACTACTCCCAGTGGGACACCCTGGAAGAATGTGGGGGCTTGCTGTATCAGCATTGGTGATCGCCGGATGGCACAGGGGAACTGCTGCAGCTGCTGGTAGCCCAGAGCCTGCGCCCCGCCATGTTGAGGTCAGTACATGGAGCCACTGGGGCCGGGCACTTTGGTGTAAAGAAGACCTTAGGGAAGCTGCAACAGTGCTTCTACTGGCTCAGCTGCCGGCAGGACACCAAGCTCTTCATGCACTGTTGTGACATGTGCATGGTTTGGAGAAGCCCTTGCCAGCAGTCCCAGGCTACCCTGCAGCCGTACCTGTTGGGCACCCCCATGGAGTGTGTGGGGGTGGACGTCCTGCCCCCCCAGCACCAAGGCTAGGAACTGCTACAAACTCATGGCCATGGGCTATTTTGCAAAGTGGCCCGAGGCCTATGTGTTTCCCGATCAGAGCGTCACCATCACAGCGACTAAACTGCTTGAGGAGTTCTTTTGTTGGTTTAGGGTCCCCGAGAACCTGCACAGTGACCAGGGGAAGAATGCCAAGGTGCAGGTGTTCAACGAGGTCTGCCGGCAACTGGGGATTGCGAAGACCTGCACCACCCCCTTTCACCCTCAGAGTGATGGGCTGGTGGAGCGGTTCCACTGTACTCTAGCCACACAACTGGCAATCCACGTGGACAAACACCAGCGCGATTGGGACACCCATCTTCCCATGGTCCTTTGGGCATATTGCACAGCGGTGCAGGAAAGCAAAGGTTGCCCCCCAGCTGCACTCATATTTGGCCGTGAGCTGTGGACCCAGGTGGAGCTGGTGTTGTACTATTTGCCTTTTAAGGCCATATAAACACCAGGTATCGTCAATTTTTATGGTTCTCCAGCATTTTATGTAGTTTAAATAATTAAAAAAGCCAAGAAATGGAAAATGTAAAATGACTGGGAAGAGAGAGGAGAGGGGGAAAGTGTGTGTGTGTGTGTGAAAATGCTATGAACTACAGGACAGTACACATCTTAGCCTACTGTGAGTGCTGTACAGTACACTTACCGATTGCTTATGAGACATGATGGGGAAGAGAGAGGAGAATGTGTGTGTGTTGGTACCTGTAAATGTATTGTACAGCAATTAAATTACCCTGTAAAAGAAAAAATATGTTATTGAATATCAAAGCCTAAGGTGTGTACTCACTGATTGCTTCTTCCATTATGCTACGGTGCTCCTGGCAATGACGACGATGATGTCAATGACGGTGCTGATGAAGTGGCGATGATACTGTACAATGCCTATGGTAATGAAATGAATGTAGCTGAGTATGGCGTGTAGTTTAAACGTTGTTTGTGATTTTTCAATTTTTCCTGCAGTCGACCACGGAGATACCAGGGTACAACTGTACACCCTTCTCATTTAGCATGTCATTGTATCTCGCTTTCTATTTATATTTTAAATTTACTGTGTTTTTTAATATCTTTATTATTCTTTATTTTTATTATGGGTCCAAGCATGCAGTGTCGTAACCCATTGTATTTGGTAGGATTTTTCTTCTTCTTATTATTATTATTATTATTATTATTATTATTATATTTATTATTATTAGCCAGTGACTATTCATTTCAGCGTCTTTGGTGAGTGCTTTATTTGCCTTTCAGTGGACCTGCTCCCTAACTCCTACTTTGCTCAGGAGCCTTGCGGTGAAACTGATTACAAAGTCACTGTGTCCCACTTCAACTGGATAAACTTTTACTTTCCAGCCTTGCTCCTCTGTTTCTGCTGCAATGTTAGCATTTTGCAGTTTATTCCATTTGAATGCCTCATCCGCAGCATCCTCCCAAGGGACTGTCAGCTCAAAGATGAAGACACGCCAACAAGAGTTGGACCCACAGAACCAGATCCGGTCGCAGGTTGGTCATTGCAATTTTGAATGGAAAATTGAGTCTCTGGCCAAGGTCAACACATTTTCCAGGCCTTGGCTGTGTTCAGTGGGCATGAGTCAGAAGTACAGAGGTTATCCCCAGTTTCTCACCTTCCTAGATGGTGTGCTGTGGTGCTCCTACATCCTTACAGGTACTCTAAGGATCCCACTCTTCTCCTTGGAAGAGAGGCTTTTGACTAACTTGTAAAATACACTTCATTCATTAGAACATTTCGTAACACTTTACAGGGGTACAAATCATATTCTTAAGTAATGCTTAACTTTTCATGACTCCTGGTGATTTAATGGATGAAGTAATACAAAATGTATTATGAATTCCTGTTGCTCACCATTAACTAATAATGAAGTCACAATGGCTTTATGTGAGTACTTCACAATTACTAGAATATAAGTTAAGGAGTGTTAATTCACAGTTACGTCATTCATTAATTGATATGAAATTACACCAAATTGGCTGTTTTCCAAGTAATGGTAGCCAGCGAGTTCAATGAGTAAACCTCATTCCCTGACACCTTAAGAGACACGTTAGCGACAGACATTAGCACCAAATGGGTATTAGCACCCCTGCCCACCTCCCATGCCTGAGGTTGCAACTTTGAATACAGTGTGACATTGTGCTTGTCCAGACAATGCAAGTTACATCCACAAACTTTAATTTTGGGTCCATGCATTTGATTAGCCTGTCCGTAAGTACAACAATACCTATTAATTAGACATAACCGTAGTATACAGATTATTTTGTGATGTCAGATTATATAGAATGTGGTTGATATGTGTATTGGTGGATGTATGGGTACAGTCATTGGAAGAACAGGATGACGTGGGAGATGAGGCCTGCAGAGGTAAAAAATGTAACAAGGGAGAGAAAGTTTGTTCTCCCGCGGTGAAAACTAAAAGTCAATTAAAACTGGTTAATTCTTAATCTGTGTTAATACATATTTATTTGGCTACAAGGTTATTATGGACAACACCAACGACAGCAGCTGTTTTTTGTGTGTTCAAGTGGCTGTGCATTTTCCAACTGACACAACTCACTGCAGTTTACCGCTAACAAGTGTTACTGAGGTAGACTGGCCCTGTTGCGTGCTGCATGCATACTTTTTGCTAATAGGCGAGGTGGCAATGGCAGCAATAAGTACACTATTGGAGCTATGCAAGATAGCGCAAGACTATAATTACAGTGATACTTTAACTTAAATTTTGAGAAAATAATGACCAAATCCATTTGTTTATTATCAGAAACAAATCTCACAATCGACCCTGCATTGAAAATTTCGCTGTCAGTAGAGGCAGGAAGTAAAACGTGCGACACTTGCAAAATAAAGTTGCAGCTCTTCCGTGTCACAAATTGATGAGAAGCTCGGAGACCACGGTCACAGATGGAAGGAGCGATTTTGCTGAAATTAGTACATGCTACAGATGCAAAGGAGTGAACCATGCAGCAGTGGACTGCAGGTTTAAAACAGAAAAAAGTCATACTTGTGGGAAGATTGGCATATCGCGAGAGCCCTTTGAACAAAACAGAGTAAAAGTGGAGAAAAGAAAGTTAATAAAAGCAGTGCTGGAAAGGGGAGGAAATAAGAATTATTCCTATAAAGTAAAGGATGATGATAGTCATGGTGAATGTGATAGGCAAGATGAAGCATTCACATTGGCCTGTATTAAACGCAGTGCGGGACAGATGAACAATAAAAATAGTGAGAAAGTGGATCAAGAAACAGCTGACATGGAGGTCAACTGCAAAATAGTTTGTTTGGAAGTTGACACTGGATGCAATCTGACTGTTACGAATGAAACTAATTTCCAGGAAACATGGGGGGAAACAAAAGACCCACCACTGAAGATGACTGATATTAAACTTGAGACATATGCAGGTCAGCCTATTAAAGTAATACAAACTGCTGAAGTTGTTATTAACTATCTGGGGAAAAGAAAAAAAAGCCACTTGTGGTGGTCACAGGCAGTGGACCTAACCTCTTAAGAAGAGGATAGTTAGAAGAAATCTGATTAAGACGGGATCAGGTAAGACGGACAAAGCAGGTGCACCATGTACTGTAGAAATGGAGAAAGAGGCACTACAGCGAGTTCTGGCAAGCAATGACGAGGTTTTCAAAGAAGAGTTGGGTACTTTACGAGGGGTCCAAGCTTAAATTCATGTATCTCCTGATGCTGCACCTAGATTCTTCCGACCACAATCAGTTCCAGTGGAGTACTCTGAGTGGGCAGCTTCAGTGGTACCCATTTTGAAACTGGACAGATCCATAAGACTCTGCGGAGACTACAAGCTGACAGTGAATAAAGCTGCAGCCTTTGAGCAGTACCCCATACCATGCCTGGAAGATCTTTGTATGACACTGTCTGGGGAGATGCAGTTTTCATTACTAGACTTGAGCCATGCATACCAGCAAGTATGCAAGGTACTGTCTGTACTTAAATGCTGGGAGTATTAGAAACAAAATTCATGATTTAGAGGCTTATTTCATCAGAATCTTATGACATTACAGGTGATGACGGAGTAGAATATAATCTGGATGGTTACACGCTGTTCCGCAGGGTCCGGATAGGCAAGAAGGGAGGTGGTATTGCAATATATGTAAAAGAAAATTTGCAGGCAAGGGAACTCAATGATAATAATAGTACAGAAGCTAAATGGGTAAAAGTAGATGCTAAAAATTCAAATAGCCTAATTGTTGGTGCTTGTTATAGAGTGCCTAATGTAGTTTCAGAGGAAAGCAGAATGTTATATGATGATATCAGGATTATGAGTAATAAAAATGATGTGGTAGTTAGGGGTGATTTTAATTTACCTGGGATACAGTGGGACATAGTCTCTTGCTCTACTGTAAATGAACTTGAAATGCTAGAATACAGGGTTTCTTTTTTACTCAGTTTGTTAAAACTGCTACCAGGGGAGAAGCCATTCTTGATCTTGTTTTCTCTAATAACCAGAATAGGATTGGAAAAATTGAGGTTTTAGAACCACCTGACAGTAGTGATCATAACATGGTTAAATCTGAGGTTAAATTTAGTGTATAAAGTGCAAAGTCCAAAACAAAAATATACAATGTTAAGAAGGTTAACTTTAATGGTATGAGACTGAATCTAGATACTGTTATCTGGATGGAGTTAATTTGAATTTAAAAAAAAAAAAAAACACATTCTTGCAAGCGCAACAGGACTTTATTCCTGTTTCCAGCAAAACTAAATCTAGGAAACTGCAACCAAGGTGGTTTACTAGTGAAATTAAGAATAAAGTCAGGAGGAAAAAATCTCTGTTCCACAAATGGAAAATAATTAGTGACGTTGGAATAAAGCAGGAGTATCTAAGTCTAAGTAAAAAAATATTAGACTCGCTAAGAGGAATGTCGAAAGGAAGATTGCATTGGGGGTTAAGAATGACATTAAAAGTTTCTTCCAATATTTTAACTCCAAAATAGCTCTAAAAGCTGAAATCGTTAATCTGCAGGATAGTAAGGGTCTTATAACTGAAAATGGAATTGATATAGCTAATGAGTTTAATGATTGTTTTGCATGGGTATTCACTGTAGAGGACACAAGTAACAAACCAACTTTTATGCCTAACTCAGCATCGTCTATGACTGATATGCAATCAATGACAAAAAACGGTAAGCATGCAAAAGTAATGGTCCGATCTGGATGTAATTTGGTTCACAGTTTGAATTATTTCATGGTTTATTGTATTATTCTGTGACTCCGGTTGCAAAATTTGGTGCAGGTGTGGGATGTTCATGCTTAAGTGAGAGAGTTTGTACGGAATGTACGGATTATTTCGTGTTGTCATATTATATAGAATGTGGTTGATATGTGTAATTGGTGGATGTACTGCTACATTTGAACCACGTTGTGATACTTATTACTATAGTCACTTAATAAAAACTCACAAGGTTTTGCTAATTATGAGTTCACCATTACCTAATGATTAGTTCAAGAAAAATGTATACCTTCAAGTAGTCACGCAAAACTTTTCATTCATTATTAAGTCACTATTACTTCATTATCTGTTCACTGATTTGTGACCCCCCCCCCCAAAAAAAACAAAAGTAAGCCAATGCCATCCAAATAAAACAGTACTTTATTACAAATAAAATATGCCTTATTAGAAGACATAGCTGGTGGCCTGTTCTTTTAATCCATAAAAGGATTCACATTCACCTCACAGGCAGGCTGATCAAATGCATGGACCCAAAATGAAAGTTTGTGGATGCAACCTGCATTGTGTGGACAAGCACAATGCCACACTATTCAAAGTTGCAACCTCAGGCAAGGAGGCTAAAACTCATCGGCGCTAGTGTTTGTCGCTAAGGTGTCAGGGAATGAGGTTTACTCACTGCACACCACTGTACCTGGCTGGCTTCCATTATTTGGAATATGTCATGACCTGCCCGTCCAAACCTCATGTGACCATGCCCCCCTCGTTAACCACGTGTGGATTCCCCGTGTTTTCCAGCTGTTTTGAGTTGTCCTCATTAGTTCTCTGGTCGTCGGTTCCATCGACTCTGAAGACGACAGATCTGGCTGGGCGACCAGGCAGGAGGCGAAGGAACCAACCCCGGACCAGGACGGGGGGCTGAAGGTGGTGGAGGGGAGGAGGTGGGCAAACCGAATAGCTGTAATGGCAAAGAAGGGGGTTAGACTTGCTCTTTATATAAAACCTGGATCGATGTGATTGGACATGCTTGTATTCATTAGGTCTCCTTGTTTGAATTTTTGTATTCACTTTCATTTCAACCAAGGAGACCTCAGTAGATAGTTGACAGAGTGTTTATTTGATTAAACAATTTAAATGAGTATGTGAACAGTGATTTGGCGAAGCCCGTCTCTTGGTCATCGGTTCCATCGACTCTGAAGATGACAGATCTGGCTGGGCGACCAAGCAGGAGGCGAAGGAGCCAACCCCGGACCAGGCAGGAGGTGAAGGAGCCAACCCCAAAAGATAATAGTATAAAGGCGAGGAGTGAGAACACTGTATCACTCTAGACCTGTTGGAAGGAAACAGAGAACAATGTTTAGATAACATCTTGACTAATTGAATGTGTGGAAAAGTGACCTTAACCTTTTATAGCTGCTGAAGGACTATAGAAATCCATTATGCGTCTTGAGAGCAGTATGGAGCTGCTGGTTTCATGTAAGACGGTGTGGAGATGCTAAACAATTTTGAGAGTGGTATGGAGCTACTAGTGTAACAAGAAGGCGTTATGGAGACGCCCAGCGCTTTGCCAGCAGTATGGAGCCACTATAGTAATGCAGGGGCGTTATGGAGGCGCCAAGCGCTTCTATAGGGGTAGGCAGCTGTTGATATGACGAAGCGTTATAGAGACGCTTATCGCTTTGCCAGCGGTATGGAACCGGCATATTAATGCAGGGGCGTTATGGAGACGCCAAGCGCTTCTATAGGGGTAGGTAGTTGTTGATACGACAAAGCGTTATGGAAACTAAGCTTCGCTCCTCAAGCAGGACGGGAACGCAATGGGCGACGAGGGCAAAGCGAACGCAGAAGGGCTCTATGTACAGCAAAATGTCGAACCAGAAAGCCGGAGTTCAGACACGACCAACCGCAATCACAACGTGCCCGTCGCACTCGGGTGAAGGCAAAAGCAACGAAACCAGACCAATGTCCTTACCCTGGAGGCTGCGAGATTGACCATGAGAAGGGACCGCGGCGGAGGGAGACACGAAAAGTCCACCAGAGCACACAGCCGGAACAGCGGAGATTAGTGAGAACTCCGCAGCGGCCGGCCCTGCATCCGGCACGACGAGCCTGTCGGCCGGAATAGGCTCCAAGCGAGCCGGAAGACTCACCGAGGACCCCCAGACGCGCAGGCAATTACCCGAGGACTCCAAGGTGCGAATCAGAAAAGAGATTGGATGAGCGAGGGGAACCTGAGATGCAGGCAGCCCAGCGGGCAAAGAGAGCGCAGCCGGCGAAGATGCAGCGGACGACGGCGAAGAAAAGGCAGCCCATGGGAGCATGGTCGATGGCGATTCGAGTACTCCGGGGAGGTGTAGGGAAACCTGTGGGATTCCTGAGCGCGAGAGATCAGGAGCTACAAGGACACCCGCCTTCTCCACGAAATCCCAGAGTTGCCGATCAGACCACGGTCACATGTCCCGGCCCAGAGACAGCAGAGAATGATGCGTCTCTCTCCGCATGGGACGCAGAGAGCCAAAACCTTCACCGAAAGCGGTAATTACATGACAAAACAAGAATTTGGAGGCTACGAGACAATAGGACAGAGGAAATGCTGAAACAACACCTTTCACTAATTGAATGGTCTCACTGGCTGGGTGATAAACACAGACATGGTACCCTTGGATGCTTGATGAAAGACATTAGCAACCAGTATCCAGTCTAAAGAGGTGGTATAAGCATGATTTTTGTTGCCATTTTGCTCTCTCTCTCTGTCTTTCTTTCTAATTCTAGGTCTGTGTGTGAGTGCTTGTGAAGAAACATTTCACTTAACTGATATAGTTAATACATTTAATGTATTTGGGTATTCTTTGTTTGATCCCTGTCTTTTTTGCTGGTTCTTTGCAGCAGAAAAATTAAGGTAATTTCTAGACTGTAATATGGACAATTTCATTCATTTTGCTGGTTGTTTGTTTTCAGCAAAACGTTTCTATCCTCCAATAATCCGGAAGTGGCCATCCATCTGCCACAGCCAGGTATTACATGGGCATCCCCTTGGCCTGGTCCAGCCGGTTGGGTCCTCAGCAATGAGGATGCAGCAAGCCAGATCATCTTCAGCGAAACACGCCACATGCCCGTAGTGCCATAACTGATGCTCCCTTACAATGCAGGTAATGTGTCTCATTCAGGACTCCTCTAGAAACTGCTCATTCGACACAAAATCAAACCAGCGGTACCCAAGGATTCTCCGAAGAGACGCAGTACCGAAGGAGTCCAGTCTTTGTCTCAGGTCACTGAATAGCGTCCATGTCTCACAGACATACATCAAGACAGGAAGCACCAGGACTCTAAATACTTGAACCTTTGTCCTCTGGCAAAAATATTGGGAACGCCACACATCCCGTTCCAGCGACCTCATGACCCCCCATGCTCTTCCAATCCGTCTGCTGACTTCATAGGAAGAGTCACCAGAGACATGAATGTCGCTGCCGACGTAGGTAAACCTCTCGATAAGGTCTTGATCTTGGAGTCTGGCTAAGTCCAGCCTCGTTCTCCTAGTAAGTGGTAGCCTACTGGATCTAAGCTGAATCTTCAGAGTAGCAACAAGAAGTCTGTGGTCAGAATTCACAAACTGGGCACTTCTGTAGACCCTGCAGTTCTGCAGGAGCCTCCAGCATCTGCCCACGAGAATGTGATCAATCTCCATCGCTGTACCACCAATATTGGCGTACCAAGTCCAATGATGCGGCTCAGGGCATTGGAACCAGGATCCAGCGACTCGCAGTCCCTGAACTGTCGCAAAGTCAAGGAACATGGAGCCACTTTCACCACAGTCTCCAGACCCATGGGGACCAACACAATCCTCATAGCCAGCCCTGTCAGTGCCAGTGGTCGCACTGAAGTCACCCATGATGAGAAGAGTGCCACCTCGTGGGTACCCTTCAACTGCCGAGCAAAGTTACAAGTAAAATGACAAGACATCACTCACCACGGTCAGAGCATACACTGAGACAACAGAAAAGACACCCAAGGTTTCTGCATAGCTCAGTGGGTTGAGCATGTGGCTCAGAGCCTGAAAACTCTCCAGTTATGGGTTTGAGGCTGACCAGGAACCAGCCTCACCGGTTTTGTTTGATTATTGGTTTTCTGTTTTTCCCAAAGTGTCTGTTATAATTTTTTTCCCCATGTTAAGCTGTGCCCTGCTTATGTACTGTTCTGCTTCTGCTTAATTATCCTTGCATTGTATCCTTAGTATGTAGATCATGTTTCCTAGTATTAGTGTCTGTTCAGTTTCCTAGTTTCTGTGTTCCCTGTTTCTTAGTTACTGTTAATTGTTTCTGATTCCACCTGTTGTTTGTTGTCCTGTGCTTTCATTGATTAGTTAATTTGGTTATTATTTTCACCTGTCATCATGTCTTGTTAGCCTTGTGTGTATTTAAGTGCCTGTTCCTGCTCTGTTATCTAGTCAAACATTGTGTCATGTTACTGTGTGGTTGTTACTCTGTTCCCCAGTTGTTTTTCTATGGTTTCTTGTAGTTAGTTGTTTTTTCCTGTTTGCTTTTTTTTTTGACCCCTTGTGGTCCGTTTATTTTGTGCCTTCCCCATTGTGTTCAGTTTCCTTAATAAACCCCTGTTGTCTCGTGAGCAGTTCCATGGATCATCATCTTTTCCCCGCCTGCACCATGCCCTGCTATGACATAAGCAGGTCTAGGTTAGGTGAGTAGGATTTAAAAAGAACTCCCACATCATTGCACCAACCTTGATTAATAGAGAAATAAAATCCAGTGACGCAGTCCACTTTGCACAGTGCAAAACTAGATTAGTCCACTGCAGAATCGTGAAGTCAGTTAGCATTGTTTTCATAAAACAAAAAGTGAAAGAGAGAGCTAAGTGCTTGTCGCAGCATATTAACAGCTGTAGCTCATTGATTTTGTTAGAGAATTCCATGTTAGAAAAAAAAACACCCATACTGAAAAATGGCGTTGTTCTTATTTGGGTACTACTTAGCATTTATGATTATGCCTGCTTTCATATATGGTTAATATAGTACATACATGGTATATGATCATACATGATACATATTGATATATGGACGTATTTGGATTGTATATGTATTCTCAGTGCGACATACTAAACTTATATAGTGAATGTTAAATAAGAGTCATATGTATTCTTAAGACTTTTTCATATGGGAATATCCATGATGTTGTCAACTCCCAGGATAAACCACAGCCACATCTTTTATTAAGCGACACCCATTCCAGATACAGATACAGATAATTTTGTTGACCGAACACATACAGATAATCCTTGCTTACTCCTAATTTTTTATTCCTCAGATTCCTCAGCCAAAATTGTATGCAAATCCCAGGGTCAATATTCAGGAAAAGGCAAAATTGAAAATCCAGACATAGGTTCAGAAAACACAGGTAACAGAGACCAGAGAAATAACAAAGGAACCACTCAGTATGGAGTATAATGCACAATTTACTACTGATATGTTCGAAACTGAGGCATAACATCTGAGGCTTGTATCGTTTTTAGAAAATACCTTGATGACAAACAAAGCATCGCTTCCAAAAGGGACATTTTATACATTTGCTTTGAGTTTCGAATTCTTGATACAAGGAAGTGAAGTCACACGTTTTATGGGGTAGGTTTTGTTGGTTTGAGGACTTTGAGTGTTGTGTTGCGACTGATACTGAGAGCTGCAATTTTTGAGGTGTACATTATATATATACACGCGCGCACACACATGTGCACACACAAATGTGTTAGTCATTCAAATAAAACCAATTGTCTAATGTATACCTGCATGCCTTTTGTATATGATAGAGTAAACCAATTAAATTGTTAAAAGAAATGATTTGATGCTTTATTTTACAAAGATGTGCTAAAATAGTATGGACAGATTTGTTGGTACCCCCAAAGAGGCTATTTATCCTTGTATTATAGTCATGTTTCAAACTAAGTGTTTAACCTTAATTTGTGTCACAGTTTCCTTCAGTTTTTCATCAGCCATTGAGCCTATTTAAAGGGAAATATCATTGTTTGGTATCATTGTGGACCACACTGAACATGGACCAGAGAAAGCAAAGGAGAGAGCTGTCTGAGGAACTCAGAAAGAAGATTATAGATAAACATGTTAAAGGTAAAGGCTATAAGACTATGTCCAAGCAGCTTCATGTTCATGTGACCACAGTTGCCAATATTATTAAAAAGTATAAGGTTCATGGGACTGTAGCCAACATCCCAGGATGTGGACGCAAGAGGAAGTACAACCCCAGGTTGATCAGAAGGATAGTGTGGATGGTAGACAAAGAGCTAAAGAATCCATCCAAAACCATTCAAGCTGAGCTCCAAGATCAAGGTACATCATTTTCTGATCACACCGTCCATTGCGTTTTGAACAATAATGGGCTCCCTGGCAGAATACCCTGGAGGGCTCCACTATTGACAGAAAAACATAAAACAGCCAGAGTGGAATTCACCAAAATGCATGTTGACAAGCTCCAAATTTTCTGGGAGAATGTCGTTTGGGCTGATGAGACAAAACTGGACCTTTTTGGCCAGTCACATCAGCTCTATGTTTACAGAAGGAAAAATGAAGCTTTAAAAGAAAATAACACCATACCTACTGTGAAATATGGAGGGGGCTCGATTTTGTTTTGGGTCTGCTTTACTGCACAGGGAACCTTGAATCTGTGCAGGACACAGTGAAGTCTCAAGGCTACCAAACCATCCTGGAGCGAAACATACTGCCCAGTGTCAGAAAGCTCAGCCTCAGTTGCAGGTCATGGGTCCTCCAACAGGATAATGACCCAAAACATACAGCTAAAAGCACTCAAGAATGGCTGAGTAAAAAACATTGGGCTATTCTTAAATGGCCCTCCATGAGCCCAGATCTTAATCCTATTGCACATCTATGGAAAGATCTGAAAATTTGCAGTGAGGAGACACTACCTTTCATACCAGAGACAGCTTGAGCAGTTTGCTCAGGGAGAGTGGGCCAAACTATCTGTTGGAAAATGCAGACGTCTCATTGTGAAGTACAGATGCTCCTCTACTTACGAATGAGTTACGTTCCAAACGGCTGTTCGTAACTTGAAGTGTTTGTAAGTCATTATGCAACATCATTCGTAGGGTATACGCAAGTACAATGAACTAGGATGCTGGGAGTACATACACTACGCTGCTGTGCGGTGGGAGTAGCAGCCAGAAGTCGTGCTAGATGGAATTGGTACGCAGAAAAAAAACTGATGTTGCAGACAGGAAACAGGAGCCCAAGGACCACAATTTGGGCTTACAGTCCTCTTCGTTCGTATGTCTGAAAGTTCATAAGTAGAAAGTTTGTAAGTAGAGTACCATCTATTCTGTCCATCCCATTTTCATTTGTTTAATTAAATAATCAAATCAATAATCAAAAGCAAAGTCCAATTTCTGTTACATATGGAATAAACTATAAGGGATGCCATTAAACTTTTGTCAGTTTCAAGTTATTTCAGAGATAGTTGTCTTTTTTGTGGGGTACCAACAAATTAGTTCACATCTGTATATAATGTTTATTAACCTACTGATAGCAAAGAGTTTCACATCCTTTTTGATACTTCAGTATCAAAACACTGTCCTGAAGTCCATATCAAAATGACACCATAGTGAACAGGGCTTCATAAGCTCACACTGTTTTGAAACATTTCAGTTGTTTTGCTTCATTCTGTCTCAGTTGAACAGATTTCATTGCTTATTAAAAAGACTTGACATAATTACATATTTTTTTCTAAATTTTTTACATATAACAAGTATATTGTAACAAATGATAATAATCATGCACAATCTTCAAAACTATAATTATAAATGGATTGCATTTATATAGCACATTTTTGCTACTCTTCCAAGCACTCAAAGCGCTTCACAGTTATGCCTCACATTCACCCATTCACACACCGGTGGCAAAGGCTGCCATGCAAGGCGCCAACCTGCACACCAGGAGCAATTTGGGGGTCAGTGTCTTGCTCAAGGACACTTTGATGGTGTCAGGAGGAACCAAGGCTCAAACCTACAACCCTCTGGTTGCTGAACGATAGCACTACCTCCTTCACCACCATCATCCCCATATTATAAGCTTATGAAATAATAGACATTTCACATCCATCCATTCATGCATTTTTTTGTAACCACTTGTCCTATTCAGGGTCGCAGGGTGCAAGGCAGGAAACAATCCAAGATGAGGCCCCAACCCATCGCAGGACACACTTACACATCATTCACATCTAGGGCCAATATGGTAACTCCATTTAATTTCAGCATGTTTTCTTCGGCTGTAGGGGGAAACTGGAGTACCTGGAGGAAACCCCACAATGACAAGGGGAGAACATGCAGACTCCACACCTATGGAGCCATGGCATCAGACCCAGTAGTATTCAGTTAGCATTTATTGAATATGCCTTTAATAATAGCACATGCATTCTCTTTTGCACATCTCTCCAAGACAGTATCCATTCAGGCCACTATATGTTTCTGTGATGCAATGGTTTGAATTCTTTGAAAGAACAAAATTGTTTGTAAATCATTTGTCTCAATTGTCTCTATCTCTCAGAAGCCCGATTTCTGCCATCACTATATCCACCAGTAAGTGTCACTAGTGTACACTGTGTTAAATGAAGCTTCAATTAATGAACTTTTTGGCAAAACATTTGGCTGTAAGCCTCAATGCTTCAGAAAGAGTCATTTCACCATCACATATTAAATATACTGATCTGAGTCTAGGGGATATTTCACTACTTGTGCAGGAAACAGATAGCAGGTGAAGATAATCTTCGAAGTATATTTGGTTGCACTGAAGATCCAGACAGGCTCCTGGACACTGGAGTCGGACATATGACACTAGCCAGTTTTACAAATTAGTGAGCTAACATTTACAAATACTTCCGACAGTAATACTGCATTGTATTGTTATTTAGTTATTTATTTTTTAGTTCTCATATTTATATATTTATATCATGCCTTAGATGGCTCAAACTAACGGGATGGTAAAATCAGCACTGGAATTTAATAATTTTGCTACTGGGCTCGTTCAGTAAAAAGCAGTGGCTGACATGCAATTTGTTTACTAGTCAACTATTCAGTTTTTTGTACTCGCCCATCATTTAAATAACCTGCCTCAGACAAGTGGGCAAGCTTAATTTCCAGCCAAAATGAGTTATCTATCCATACATCTTGCAACCCCTTTTTTGGGTCCAAAAAATTTTATTTAAAAATATCTCTAATAAGATGAAAATTTAGGGACAAATGTAATGGGCAGCATCTTCACTGTGCAGCTACCCTCAGTGTCACTGGAATTGCCCCTCCTACTCACACAAAATACATTTTAACATTCTAACAGGGAATTCATTTCTGAAGAAGGATAGCGCAATGACCAACAGTGCAGGATTGTCTCCAGTCCCGTGGCAATTACAATGAAAAAAATATATTACAATGGAAGACGCATGCAGGCATTCAAGTGGAGAGTTTTGTTGTGTCATACAGCACCAGTCATTCTCTGCACAGGAGAGAGACTCTGACCCCGAAGGCCAAAGACCAGTAAAACACCACCACATGGGACTGCCAGGGATAAACATAATGTAAAATCACTAAGCTTTCCTGAAGTGTTTGACTGCTCTGGCTTTCTTATATGCCAAGGATGTAGCAGAGCTATGTCAATATTAGGCCCTTAAAGCTATACCTTCAGATTCTGTCTTGCTTGCCAGATAATCCATGGTGAGTCATCAGGTCTCACAGATCTGGCTAGAAAAATAAGAACATAATGGAAAAGCGTCAATTAAATCAACCTGACATGTACTCTTTTGATTATGGCTACTTTGTATGTTAAAAAAACAAGTTTAACACAGAGACATTCCAAGGTGGATGCCTTTTTTCCCCTTTTTTCAATTAGAACCAGAGTGATGCTAACTTTCATGAATGTAAGGCAAAAAAAGATTCTTATAACTTATTAATATATGCTGAATACATGGAAATACCTACAATTTATGTGCATTGGCATTTTATTCATGACTCCCAAGGGAGCCATACAATCTTTTTTGTGGTGAATATATAAAAAGTGTCTGTAGTTCCCACACACAATGGCTGATACATAAGTTATTTCAACAGTATTGACATTTCTCATTGGCATCTCCAGATCCTGCTTGTTATGTGCCAGGTCATGGGCACGTACTCTGGCGAGGTATGTTGTTGTTCTGTGTGTGTTCTTGTTTTGTGTTTCTCCCCCCCCCGGCTGATGAGGAGTGACATCACCTGTACCTCATTGAGAAGTCGGGTTGCAGGTGGGGTGGGGCGGGGCTTCCTGTATAATAGTGCTCTGGACCGGAAAGATTTTTTTCTTCGGCTCTCCTGCTGTTGACCTTTGCTGGTTGATATGCTTTTGGGTACGTGCGGGGATAAGCTAGCATGTGCGCGCACCTACATACCTCCCATAGGGAAAAAATTTGTTGGATACACCAGGAGTAGCGGGCGGGCGCCAATCCATGTATGTTTTGGAGGGTCAGGTAGCCAGCTAGGGCGTATAAAAGTTAGATCAGAGGTTTGTAGGGCTAGAAACTTTTTGTTCTCTTTGTTACTTTAGCGCCGTCCATGTTCCCCGCCACAGTATGTTGTTTCTGTGGTATTGAATAGTGTGAATAAACTATTAAGGTGTTTGCTACACTAACATGGCCTTCCCGTGGTTACTCACAGCACCAGCAGCACACACGTCACTACCACCTTTGTTCCCCCCCTGACCCTAGACAAGGGGGTGGTTTGTAACACTGCTTAAGAAGTAAATGTAGACACATTATCATTACATGTATATTTATGAATTAAATGTACAATTGTCAACCCAGATCTACTCTTTGAAAAACTCAGGACTCTGAAATGTTCCGCCATCTCTCTGTTACTGGATCCATGTCTTCTTAACTGGCAGGAAACAGGTCGTGAAGACAGGCAATCACATTTCAGATCCCATCCTCTTCAGCACTGCTGCCCCATAAGTGTTCTCTCTCCCCCGCTTTACTCCTTGTACACCAATGACTGTATAACACAAAATCACTCTGTAAAACTCCTCAGGTTTGCAGATGATACCACCCTGATTGGACTGGGGATGAGTCCAACTAGAGAGAGAAATAAATGATCACTGACTTCCGAAAAAAAACCCAACACCACCTCCCTTAGTCATACGAAACACTACTGTTAGCTGAGCTGGAACCATCAAATTTCAGGGCACCACCATCCAACAAGACCTCAAATGGGATATGAACATCACCTCCATCACTAAGAAGGCCCAACCTATACTTCCTGCATCAGATAACTAAATTTAAGCTGTTACAGAAGTTCATGGCTAAATTCTACATTGCTGCAGTAAAATCAACTATTACATCCTCCATCTGTGTCTGTTTGGCTCTACAACATCGCATTCTAATAGGAGACTACAGCATATAGTGTGATGCGCGGAGAAGATCATTGGCTGTTAGCTCCCCCCGTTTGAAGCCCTGTACTCATCTTGGATGAGGAACAGAGCCAAAAAAATAACGTGTGTCCCCCTGCATCCTGGCCACCCTCTTTTCTAGCGTTTTCCATCCCATCAAAAGCAGAGAATAAGAGCCCTGAGCACAAGGGCAAACCATCATCTTAACAGCTTCTTCCCCCAGGCCATCGCCCTTCTAAATAAGGACCCATGATAAACTCTCATAATCTAACCACCCACTGCACAAGTTTCATTAACTTATAGAACTGATTTATTTCTTTATTTATATTGTAGCACCGGTGGGGCGCATGTCCTAGCATGCCCCGCGTGCAATTGTACATATCCCTTGTTGTTGTTGTTAATGCTAATGATTACATTTCCCTATTGTTGTGCGTGTGTTTACCTCTGTCTTGTGTGTATCCTGTCCGAACTTCGCGTGTATTTAGCTTTGCGTAAATCTCCCACCGTGTGTGCATTTTACAGTTCGATGTCTGACAACTTTCTGTTTCCCATCTGTGTATAGTGGTACCTCGGTTCATGAACTTAATTCGTTCTAAGACTCAGTTCTCGACCCAAATAGTTCACGACCTGAATCAATTTTTCCCATTTAAAATAATACAAATAATTTGTTCAAACCTCAGAAACACTGAATTTTTTCAATTTCTTATGTTTTTCTGTGACCAAGAATATAGACTTATATTAAAATAACCTTAATTATACACAAATAGTACTAAATTAAATAAAACAGTACAACTGAGCATACTCTTGTTAGCGGGCTGGTCACTGGTAAGACGCCAAAACATGGAAAGAACCACAAAACATCCCCCCAAAAAAACTAAACAATTAACATTAAAGGACTGAGTAACAGTCAAAAACAATACAGTAATTTCGAAAATGTGATTTTTTAAAATTATACTGTACATTATTTTCATATGCCTAAAATTTCTATGTACATTTCGTGATGCGACACGTTGTATGCCGATGAACTTCTTTGTTTGCACTGTAAACAAACAATACGCAGTTGCCACTACAGTATGTGTGAATGGAGATGTCACACGGGGCTGTAGGCACGACCAGAAGGGAAGCGCGGGAGTCCAGGAATACTGGTATAACTCGGGATTTATTGGAGGGATGACACAAACGGGAGTACGGAGAACCATCATGGACATTAAGACTTCAATGACAAGACTAGGGAAACCAGGTATACCTGGCTGAGGCGGCATTACGGGGCCACAACACAGTGCTGCTCAGCTGGGAGGAGGCGTGTCGCAGTTTGGTAAGCCAGCTGGCCCAGAAGCGCCACGAACTGCTGTGGGTGGAGGACCAGCACATGAAGGAAATTTACAAGTACCGCAAGGAGGGGGCCCACCTTGCACACCTGCAAGAGGCCATCCACCTGGAGCAAGAGCAGCTGTGCAGGGCCATCCAACCCTGCAAGCAGGAGGCCCTGCAGCAGGACCCACCTGTTGCACAACATCAGGGCCCCTAAGTGGGGTAGGACCCTAAGTGGGGTAGACAGAAGGGCCAGGGCCAGGAGGAGGCCATACCGCTGGAAGTCTCTAGTAGCCTTGTGCGCTGGTTGTCCCCGGAGAAGGGAACCTGGCTGTGGGAGTCACTGGGCGTGGGGTGCTCCAACTAGGTAGACCCCCTAATAGCGGCAATACAGGTCCCTGTATGAACGGAGTAGAAGCTTGGTCTGCATTGCCGGTAATAAGTTGGACGTGTTCTCAGTGCGGGTTGGGCTCCGCCAGGGCTGCCCTTTGTCATCGGTCCTGTTTATAATTTTTATGGACAGGATTTCTAGGCGCAGCCAGGGCTTGGTTGTCACTTGCCGAATGGCAGCGGCATTTTTCCTCCCGGGCATGCCTGTATTGCAGGAAGATGGGACATTTCGTTGCTTCGTGTCCTGTAAAAGGGCATGCCCACCAGTAAGGTGGAGGGTACTGGTGGGCGTGGCTTCTGGTTTGCCCTCTTCTCCTCAACGTACCATATTGTCTGCCGTACTGTCATGGGGGAACCAGCAACAGTTGTTGGCTGCCCTAATTGACTCTGGGGCTGAGGACAGTTTTATAGATGCCGCCCTGGTCCAGCAATAGACTGAGAGCTTTGCTTTCCGGCTCAGTTCTTTCTTAGCCACAAGAAACTGGTTAAGCACCTGCAAAACTGCAGACGCCGCTCCGATTCGTCTGTCCAGCTCTCAATCTCGCCTACCCTCACTCGTGAACGAGACCCCGAGATACTTCAACTCCTCCACTTGACGCAGTACCTCTTCCCTGACCTGAAGAGGGCAATCCACTCGTTTCCAGCTGAGAACCATGGTCTCAGACTTGGAGGTGCTAATCCTCATCCGGCTGCGAACCACCCCAGAGCACGCTGGAGATCCCCAACAGATGAAGCCAACAGGACGACATCGTCCACAAAAAGCATACTCCCGAAGCACCCCCCACAGGGTACCTCATCGGCACCCGGTCGTAAGCCTTTTCCAAGTCCACAAAACTCCCAGGCCCCCTCCGGTACCATCGCAAGGGTTTAAAGCTGGTCCAGTGTTCCATGGCCAGGATGAAAACCGCATTGTTCCTCCTGAATCCGAGATTCGACTATCGATCTTACCTTCCTCTCCAGTACCCCGGAATAGACT
Organism: Mormyrops boulengeri; assembly: GCA_026781065.1. NCBI lineage: Eukaryota > Metazoa > Chordata > Actinopteri > Osteoglossiformes > Mormyridae > Mormyrops > Mormyrops boulengeri. The sequence goes on from JAODLD010000113.1 coordinate 25,275,788, forward strand.
TTCCCAGGAAGGCTGAGAAGTGTGATCCCCCTATATTTGGAACACACCCTCCGGTCACCTTTCTTAAATAAGAGGGCCACCATCCCGGTCTGCCAATCCAGCTACACTGTCCCTGACCTCCAAGTGCTGTTGAGAAGGCGTGTCAGCCGTGACAGCCCCACAACATCCAGAGCCTTTAGGTACTCCGGGTGGATCTCGTCCACCCCCGGGCCCGGCCACCACGTAGCTCTTTAACCACCCTGGCCACCTCAGCCCCAGTGATGGGCAAGTCCACCCCATCCCCCTCGGGCCCCGTGCCCTCAGATGTCTCGAAGGCAGTGCACACAGATGTATCAGAGGTAGGGTTGAGGAGGTCCTCAAAGTATTCCTTCCACCTCTGGATGATGTCCCCAGGTGAGGTCAACAGCACCCCCTCCACACTATAAATAATAGAAACCAGGAGCTACTTCCCCCTCCTGATATTCCGGATGGTTTGCCAGAACCTTTTTGAGGCCGAATGAAAGTCACTTTCCATGGCCTCACCAAACTCCTCCCACGCCTGGGTTTTTGCTTCCACAACCGCCCGAGCCACGTTCTGCCTGGTCTGCCGGTATCCGTCAGCTGCCTCCGGAGACCCATGGGCTAATAATTCCCAGTAGGCCTCCTTCTTCAGCTTGACAGCCCCCCTCACCTCTGGTGTCCACCATTGGGTACGAGGGTTACCGCCATGACTGGCACTGACCACCCTGCAGCCACAGCTCCGTATGGCCGCTTCCACAATGCACCGAACCCCTCACATTCCCCTTGTGGGTGGTGGGCCCACCTGGGGACAGTCCCACGTACCTCTTTCGGGCTGGGCCTGGCCGGGCCCCATGGGCCAAGGCCTGGCCACCAGGCGCTCGCCTCCCCCAGGCCTGGCTCCAGGGTGGGGCCCCGGTGTACCCTAGTCCGGGCGAGGGAAACGAGACCTTGATAGACTTCTTTGTCATAGGGGTTTTGTTGGATTGCTCTTTGTCTGGCCCCTCCCCTTTTTGGGACCTTTTTGCCTTGGGAAACCCTACCAGGGGTTATTGCCCCCGACAACATAGCCCCCAGGGTCACTGAGGCACGCAAACCCCTCCACCACAATAAGGTGGCAATCCAAGGAGGGCTTATGTTCTAATTTCATAATTTCTGGTATTTCAGTTTTACTTCTCTACCATACTAACATGCTCTGCAAGAGTCAATATTATACACGGAGCAAGAAAGCTATGTCCTGACTCTCGTGTGTTTGGCTGGCTGTCTATTTCTGGTTCTTTAACACCATTCGGAGGACAGCACAATGACCCTTGGTGGGGGCTTATGGGTTGTGCTTCGGAAGTATGAGGTGCTGGGCCCACTGCTACTGGTCATTCAGTCCCTGCATAAGTCAGACTCATTCCTGGTGGGTGCTGGACTCTGCCAGGGCTGCCCTTTGTCACCTATTCTATCCATCAGTTTAATGGACAGAATTACTAGACACAGCCAAGGGTTAGAGGGTGTTTGCAGTATATCTGTGAACTCAGGATTGCATTTTTTTCTTTTTGCAGAAGATCTTGTCCTGTTGGCATCATTGAGCTCTGACCTTGAGCTTGTTCCAGAGCAGTTTACAGTTGAATGTGAAGCGGCTGGAATGAGGATCAGCACCTACAATCAGAAGCAATTGGAATGGGATAGATTGCCCCTTCCAGGCTGGAGAGAGCTACTGCATCAAGTGGAGAAGTTTATGTATATTGGGGTCTTGTTCACAGTGCTCCTACAATATTGGTAGGGACATGTCCTTGCCAATCTTACACAAATCTATGCCTTTGGATGGCTGGATACACATACACACACACAAACGCACTATATGGACAACAGTATTGGGACACACCACTCAATCACTGAATTTAGGTGCTTCATTCAGACCCATTGCCAAAGGTACTTAGTGATGCAGTCAGGTTTACAAACATTTGTGAAAGATGGCTTGTAGGATGCCACCTTTGGAATAAGTCAGTTTGTGGAATTTCTTCCCTGCTAGATATTCCACAGTCAACTGTGAGTGGTATTATTGCAAAGTGAAAGTGTTAAGGAGCAGCAGTAACTCAGCCATGAAATGGGAGACCGCATAAAGTAATAGGACGGGGTCGCCAAGTGTAACGGCACATAGTGCATAAAAGTCACCAGTGCTCCACATGCGGTAACAAGGGGGCGTGGCACACAGGGGGATCGAACGAGCAGGCCATGACAGACAGACATGCTTAATATGTTGAACCTTGTTGTCCAAGTAGATTAGGATGTCATCAATATAGGTGTTCACAAATAGGTTTAACATGTCTCTGAAGGCATCGTTGAGCCTGAAAGACAGACGGGCTGTTAGCCAACCAATAAGGCATCAGTATATATGCATACTGACCGGTACTGGTAATAAAGGATGTCTTCCATTCGTCTCCTTCTCGGATCCTGATGAGGTTCTAGACACTTCTCAAATCCGACTTGGAAAAGATCCTAGCCTTACGGAGTTGTTTCAGTTTAGAAGGGATCAGTGGGAGAGGTACACGTCTTTTCTTCGTGATGGCATTCAGAGCCCGGTAATTGATGCATGGGTGTAGACTTCCGTCCGTCTTTCCTACAAAGCAGAATCCGGCTGCTATAGGAGAGATAGAGGGGCGGATAATACCTTGATCCAGCGCTTCGGATATATATGTCCGCATTGCCTCCTCTTCTGGAAGAGGTAAGGAGTAGAGTCTACTCCGTGGGAGGACTGCCCCCTCCATGAGCTCGATGGCGCAGTCTGAAGGTTGATGCAGTGGAAGAGCATATGCCTCCAATTTCCTAAATAGTCTTTCGAAGCAGCGGTAGTCTTCGGGGATTTTGGAGTGGTCCTCAGGAAGTGGACTCTCTAGGGTTGACACTTGACAAGGAAGAGACAAAATACAAAACATTCTCCAGACTAGGCTTGAATGTCTCCCATTCTCCACCCAATCTGAGGATTATGCTCCCTTAATTTAACCAAGGGAACCCGAAAATAACAGGATTCTTTCTAGAGGAATTAACTAGGAATTGGATTGTATCAGTATGACAACCCTGACTTTAAGCGTGAGTGGTGCGGTTTGGGAGGTCACTCGTCCCGAAGCCAGGGGTATCCCATCCATGCTTCGGACACATCTGGGTTATTGAAGGGGTTCTAGTGAGATGTGATGCTCCTTAATGAACTCCCAATTGATGAAGTTGCCTGCAGCTCTGGAATGCACTAATGCTTGGTTCCGCACTCTGTAATCTCCCCAACTAAATTTAACCGGAACTATCATCTGCGTCTGGGTTATATATAATGAGGAGAGAGTTTCCTTACCTGAGTCTCTCCCAAGATTCGTCAAGGTGGTCAAACTGGACCGTTACAAAGAACATACCCCGTCTCTCCGCAATAGACATACAAGGCTTTCTGTATGCGTCGCTTGTGTTCCTTGGCTGAGAGTGGAGCTTGTCTAATCCTCTGTGTGGGGTGGTTTGGTAGCCAGGGTCCCTTCTAGATGGTGGGTCAAGCGCCGCCGTTCTTTAACTATGAGATCCTGTGTAATAGGTAGTCTCAAGTACTTCAAAAGTGCAAGTATCTCCTCTGCAAGTCAGCTCTGCTCGAATGGATGGTGGGTTATGTACAGCCCACATTGCATCAGGAATGATGTACAGTCATCAGGACTGCCATTGTAGCGGCTCGGAAGGGCCACGGGCACAGAAGCTTGGGGGGGAGAGCTTGGGAGAGGTACGGGGGCGGCTTGAGCCTGGAGTTGTCGTCCAACTATCTAACCGACATAGAGCAAACTTGTTCCTGCACTTGTCGCACTTGCTCCTGCACATCATTTTTCTGGCGAGGTATTCTGTTACACTCACACCAAGACACTCGGAGAAGTTTACTAAAGCAAGCCAAATCATAGTCTAAGGAACAGGTGGGGTCAAAACCAGAGATCAGTCCGTGCCATGCGTCAAAACAATCGTCGGGATCCAAGAGAGTTGTTGATGAGTCAGGAGCAGGTAAGTCGGGAAGCCGGGAGGTCAGTCCAAAGATGCGGACGGGAGACACAGGGAGGATCAGGATTAGGTCAAACGGGAGTGGGATGGTTCTGATCCAGGGCTTGCGTGTGCTGGCTGATAGTGTCGTTGCCAGACTGGAGATAGTCATAGCAGGAGGGACTATGGCCAGATCTAAGCTGACTGTATGCTCCAATTGAGCTGTATCTAAAAATCCCTCAATGTGCTTAATCTCCACTAAGGTACTAATGCACAGCTCCATTGTGCAAAACCTGTCCTCCAACTCCACTATGATTAACACTTCTGGCATATGATACTGTCAGAAATGCTGGAAGGACAGTCTATGCTGTACTTGCCACAGCAACTACAAAACACAGGTGCAGAAAACATGATCACGACATACCATACCGTTTTAATTACAAGTGGTTGTCAGAAGTTGTCGGTGCCCAGGGAAGATGGTTGATCTGTCAGAATTTGGAGATTAACTTGAGGAAGATTATTTAACTTGTCGAATTTTCCTTCAGATTATTTTATTCTAATTATTATATCAGTGATATCTAAAGTTTGAATGTTCGTGTGCTACCAACCAGTTTTGCCCTTGCAGAAAACACTGGAAAAGCATAAATGAGGGAAGTCAGATCTCCCACTCCCTTCTTCCCTCACTCCTGAATAAGAGCCTAAGATACTTAAACTTTCCTCCACTTGAGGCAGCAACTTATCCCCCAGCAGGAGAGGGCATTCAACTCTTTTTCGGTAAAGAACCATGGCCTCAGACTTGGAGGTGCTGATCCCCAACCCTGCCGCTTCACACTCAGTTGCAAACTGCCCCAGTGCATGCTGCAAGTCACAGCAGCATAATCAGCAAAAATCAAAGATGTGATTCTGAGGTCCCCGATTCAGACCCTCTCTGCCCCTTAGCTACAGCTGTAAATTCTGTCCATAAAAATTATTAACAGAATCGATGACAAAGGGCAGCACTGGTGAAGTCCAGGGTCCACCGGGAGCAAGTCTGTCTTACTGCTCACTATGCAAACCAAACTATTGCTCCATTTATCCAGGGACCTGATGACCCACAACAACAGACCCCATACCCCATACTCTTGAAGCATCCCCCACAGGAGCCCCCAAGGGATACAATCGTATGCCTTTTCTAAGTCCACAAAAGACATGTGGACTGGCTCCACTATCCTTGTGAGGGTGAAGATCTGGTCCACTGTTCCACGACCAGGACAGAATCTGCATTGCTCCTCATGGATCTGAGGCTCAATCAACAGGCAGAGCCTCCTCTCCAGTACCCTAGCATACACCTTCCCAGAGAGGCTGTGGATGTGATCCCCTAGAAATTGGAACACATCGTCTGGTCCCCTTTCTTAAAAATTGGGACCACCACCCCAGCCTGCTAATCCGGTCCTGGGTCGCTGTCCCCAACCTCCATGCAATGTTGAACAGGCGTGTCAGCCAAGATAGCCTAACAACATCAAGAGCTTTCAAGAACTCAGGATGAATCTCATCCATGCCCAGATAATTCCTAAGTATTTTTTGACTCCTTCAGTAACCTCAGCCTTAGAGATGGGTAAATCTAGGTGGCAGTTGAAGGCACCAATCATTGGCTACCAAATTTGGCTCTTGGCACCACCAAGATTATTTTTACTAATTTGTTTACTGTTTGTGTAATATCTTTGCACTTTGTCTGTATTGTATTAAATATATATTTTCCCACACTGTGGGTGAACAGGCAAATGAAAAACTACATTTGCAATGTCCAGTTTTCCTAATATAATCCATGCAATCGACTACAGGAACATTGTGGTAAGGGCATCTCAAATCAAATCAAAGTTTATTTATCAAATCCACAACAGTACAGCATACATCAGTAGATGCAGGCCATGAAATTATTGCTAATTAAGCTACTTTTGCAAATCTAAAGAGTTAGGAGCAGTTGCAATCCAAAGGCAAGGTGTCTGTCGATGGGTCTGAATAATAAATTTGAAAAATAAATTTGTAAAGTAAATTTAAAAATTGAATATAAGTCTGCATCCCAACAATCATAATGAACTAAATAAATTCTGGATTATCTCCTACTGAGTATGGTTGCATATCTGAAGCAATAAACTCGCCTATATCCTATATTTATCAGCATGAATTTCCTCATAAATGAGCCTTAAATACCATGGGGAGACAAAATGTAGGAGAACCCACAGTTTCTGCCTTGCTCCAGTCATAGAGACACTCAAATGATGTCATATCAAATGACGCTGGATGTGTTTGCAGCAGTATATTGGAGTTCGGTATAACATAACCAACAGACAGTCTTAGTCTTATCAACTACTCTCTCTATATGGCTGGTGCACTTTATTGGGAATCCAAAATGTTCCAAAACCGCTGATTATGACTAACTGTAACTAGCATTAGCTGTAACCAACTCACAGACTGAACTAGCATAATGTTTTCTGTGTTGAACATTTGTTTGTGAATTTAGGTTCCATGTCAATAAATGTATTCATCCATTTCATTATGTGGGCACAACCAAAAATGTTGTACCAAGAATACACTATGGAAATGTGTACTGCTACAACTCTAATATTTAGCCTAAATGACAGGTCAGGTCAGGTCGGGGAGCATGCATTGGTAAAGTGCATTCCTGCACCCACCTCATGACTGTTATGGCACGGCATGGCGCAGGCAGGGAAAAAGGGTGACGATCCACTGGTAGTTCCAAAACAAAGGAGTTTATTAACTTAGGTGAGTGAACAAGTCTGCTCCAGACCAGGGTAACTGTCTCGCTATATATAAATAAACAGATAAACAGGGTTGGGGTTGCAGTATTAGCTGAGACACAAAGGCAGTATATTTCAGCAATAAATAAAGTTTTATGTTGTATATATATCTCAGCAGATTTAAGCCTGGTCATGCTGAAAGATTTCCCATTGAACTGAAAGGATGGATGACATTTTGCGCTATATCATTCAGGAAAAAATGATAAAAAAATACTAAATTTTAAACAAAACATTACAATATGGAAATAGTGTTTCTGTACATCCAAACCCTGCAAAATGTGATTACGCTGGTACCTATTGTATTTATACAGTATATAGAACAAACAAAGAGACACTTTTATTACCAGGTCACTATGGAGTGATAAAATTATGTGTGGAGCATTTAAATCAACAGTTTTGAAGAGAATAAGATCTGTAAGTAATTTACTACAATGAAACAGAGTTGAAATTTTTATGAGGATGGAAAAAAAGAACTGAAAAATACTTCCATACTGTATGTTCTATATGAATTGTGATATTTGTTTTTTGTCTTGAATGAATGATATAAAACTGAACTACAGTACTGCGTAAAAAATATTAGAACCTTATTTGATTTTTTAGCATACTATTTTTTGACATTCAACTTTTTAAACCATCAACTAAAACCGAATATTAAATAAAAAATGAACCCCAAAAAACAGAACAATTTGAGTTGGATAAATTATATATTACAAGTCCTTTAGCAGAAATATTTTCCACACTTACTATTGTGCCAAATGTAGAAATTTAGGTCAATTTTACATGCAGAACTGCTTCAATTCAGTAATATTTGGGGGTTTATAGGGATATATTGTTCACTTCAGTTCCCATGACATCCTAATGGATTTGGATTTGAAATTTGAGTAATTGGTCCAAAATTATATTTTTCTTGTTCTCCAATTCATGTAGTGTATAATTGTTAATGTGCTATTGAATCATTGCATGACCCTTCAGCTCATTGATGGATGGCCTGACATTCTCCTGTAAAATTCACTGGCACAGATCAGAATTTACGGTTCCTTTCAGGTCCTCTTGCAGCAAAACATCCCCAAACCATAACATTAACATTGCTGTGCTTAATTATGATGTTCTAACTGTATAATTCAGTGTTTTTATCAGACATTGGGGCTTAGAGTACCCTACAGAATTATTGGTACCCTTTGTAGAAAAGACAAATAATTATAATTATTTTTTTTTGAGAAAATATTTTTTGAGAAAAAAAGTTTGCTTTTCTTTTCTTTGAATAGATTTACCCCAACAGAAGGATACATTTCTCTCATACTTTTCTCACAAGCATAAGATCAAGTTAATTAATATCAAGTTAATTAACAATAATGGCATTTCATTCTATTTACTACCTACACTGTCATAAATGTGGATGATCAATATGTCCAGGGGATGGGAACAAACCCACGGGAACGAGCAGACTGGGATTAGAGAATGAAACCAAATAAATATATTGTAGGACTTAAACAACAAATACATGGCAGACAAAAACAGAGAAGTCTTCTGAGAGCAAGAAGACTGAACAGAGCCAACTGCACAGTCTATAGATGGAGCAAAACCTCCAGTTTCAATTAAGGCCCTCAGGTCCACTGCTATTATTCCTATTGAATTATATATAACGTGGAGGGATATATCATGGGTTTAAGCTGGTAAATTTTTCCATGATTTGAGTTATATTAGAGGATAGTAACTTTAAAACAAGAATTCAAGCTTCATTATCTTACAAAATCATTTATTTATTCATCCATGCCTGCATATATGCATCCATTAATCCATCCATCACTTATTCACTCACTCATTCATCTAATACAGTGACTCTATAATATTTTACCCAATTAAATTTGAGAAATGTATAAATATACTGAAATTTCTGGCAGGGGGTAGTACTATTTCCTGGCACTATTATAAACATTCTTTGTTAAAATTGCAGCAAGAATTCCTCAAGGAGCCACTGTACCAGGCTGTCACTTATAAAGCATTTAGAGCCTTTATTTAAAATAAACATTCATCCATTATTACACTCTCAAGCCTTCTGTGGTTGTGACATGGCAAAGAAATGCTTCGTCATATATTTTATGTTGTCAGTCCCATTACATGTCTAAAGGAGGCTATGCAAATAAAATTAAAACTGACTTTAGACAAGCTTAAAGTGCTCATAATTTTAGGATCAATCCACACTATTAATTTTTGTTTATTAAATGTAAATCCAAATATGCGTACATCACAGCAGCAAACTCAGCTTTATTATATATACCTTGTTTATTTAATATTTTAAAGTTATTACTATAATAATTTTTAAATGCTAGATATCCACTCAAAACTGTATTATCTATCTATCTATCTATCTATCTATCTATCTATCTATCTATCTATCTATCTATTTGCCAAACTCAGGAAGCTATACCGCTGCTGGATTCTATCACAACTTGGCATGGATCCTCATTGCTCTCTTGATGGTCTAACGGGATGTCAAGTCACCTTCTTGTCTTTCTTCTGACAACAAACTGTCCAAAATCAGGTCAGGCAGCTTCTACTCCTAGACAGTGTGAAAAGGACAGCCAGCCCCGCGGCAAATCTCAAACACCCTGTGCAAATGTAAACTGCCACAATCAACATTATAATGTAATATGTCCTGACATGTTTACTTTTAGTCCATTTTATCTTTATTATTGAAAATGTAACCTAAACCAGACACTACAGCACATATTGTCCATGGAATTGACATTAGGTAGTACTACACCTTGCCATGAAGCTTGCGATGGATCGAGAATGCAAACTAATGAAAGTCTTGAGAGAAGGGAATCCAGCTGGATTTTTAATTTGAAGAATGTGATTAAATTCCTGAATTAATTACTTGGGTCCCTGTGGTGCTGTTTGGGACAGTCACACAGGCAAGCCTTTTACAGCAGACCATCTGTCTTTTCTTTGCATATTCCTCATGCATGTTTCCCTCCTGCTTTTTTCCCACTTCTGTTTTTTTATCTCTCAGATGGTCAATCCTCGTTAGTTCCTATACATTAATTTCCACTTTCAACTCACCTGTCTCAAAAAAACATACAAACAACAAAAAAATAGTACATACAGTACATCTGACAAGTCACATTTTCTCTTCCATCATGTGGATGGCCGTTTGTGTGTGTGTTGTCTTCCAGACACGTACTGTTTACCTAAACAGTGTTGCAGACATAGTACACCCTTTCATGGCAATGATATTCCCTGATGGCAGAGGCCTATTTCAGCAGGTTAATGCGCTCTGCCACACTCCAAAAATTGTTCAGGAATGGTTTGGGGAACATGAAAAAGAGTTCAATGTGTTAACTTGGCCTCCAAATTCCACAAATCTCAATCCGATCAAGCATCTGTGGGATGTGCTGAACAAACAAGTCTGATCCATGGAGGCCCCACCTCGCAACTTACAGGACTTAAAGGATCTGCTGCTAAGGTCTTGGTGCACGATATCAAAAGACACCTTCAGAGGTCTTGTGAAGTCCATGACTGGACGGGTCAGAGCTGTTTTGGCGGCAAGAGGGGGACCTACACAATACTAGGCAGTTGGTTTTAATGTTATGGCTGATAAAAGTATTTATGTGTTGTAAGTTGTACCCTTTTTCCTGATCAGGAGGAGACAGGTGGTGAAATACTGATAACTGATAAAATAATGTATTCTAAGTTTCCCTCCTGAACTGCCCTCCAATGATGCTGCTGTCTGTGTGCCTTTTTTATTTCTGATGCGTTTTGTTTATTTGCACTACACTAAACACGCACAAAATGAAACATGGTGTTGTACACTATTCATATGTTTTATTGTATTGTATTGTGAATGCCATACATATATTTATTGCATTTGTATTTATGTGAGGCGGCATAGGGGCCCAAGGGTACCGGTATTTCAATGCAGTGTGTACTTGTACATGGATGTGTAGACAAAAAGAACGCTCAACTTACCCCTGAATACATTTTTGGTTTTTCTTCCTCTTGTCCAAATGGATACAATGTGTATTTAAAATCTGGAGATGAAAACCATTTCTTTACTCTAGTTAAAGGATAATGCTGTTTTCAAGGGCCTCTAGGCAATCAATGCTTGAATGCAAACAGAAAACCATAAGATATTTATAAGCTATGGAGTTCTACATGAGGTAAATATTCCAGCAAGTACAGTCAAAAATGATTTCAACCACAAAGGCAGTTAAACAATCACCCATCCAAGAGCACAACAAAGATGGTTCCATAATTTAATGTCCCTTCCAGAAAGAAAAGGAAATTGTTACCAGAAACAACTAGAACCGCTAACAGCAGAATCACACATTTTTTGTCGGAAATATCCAGTATTTTGCTGCCCCATTCAGTGCTCCCTCCTCATTTCCGCTACTGCCACTTCTTTCCTGTCAGAACTCCTAATTCAGGTGCTGATGCTTATGTGGTCCTCAGGCTCTCTAAACTTCTATCCTTTGACCTCATTAAATCTACATTCCTGGGGTTAGCCTATGGGGCACTCAGAAGGACCTCTACTCAATATTTATATTAAAAAAATCATCCTCCGTGACTTCAGCAACCTTGCTCACCCTACCCTCCGTGTCACCTCCACTAGGCTCTGACTCACCCTATCAACAGCCTTGTTTTGCTACACTGACCTTCTGGGTCAGCTGAGATCATGGAGCCAGCACCTGTTCATGATGTTTAAGTATTTCCCAGGGAAAAATCCCTTTTTAAGTAAATTTTGTTAAACATTCTTGAATCCTCAAAAGCAATTATAATAATCAAAGTAATTTTCACTGGGAGTACCTGATAATGCATTTATTTCACTCTGTGTAACCACTAGTGTATTTTATGCCTGTCGTATTGCCTTAGTGACCAGGAAGAGAGAACCTCATGTAAGCAGTAATTACAAACATTGAAATGAATAATAATGATAATCTTAATCAGTTAATGGTAATTTAAATAATAATCTCAAGTGCACAGTCATGTGTGGCTCTGCTAGTTGGTCACTTGGTTTATGACTTCATGCCAAAATGCAAATGCTGGTTTTCAGCCTCCATTAACTTCAGCTAAATTATAATTAGGGGCAATCAGGGCTAAAAGTCACAGGAGCAAGATGTCACACAGTAATTTATTTCTTTGACTAGAGGTCACCGCTGAAAAATACTGTTACAGTAAACCAGTGTTTCCCAACCCAGTCCTCAGGGAACCCCGGACAGTCCACGTTTTTCCTCCCTCCCAGCTCCTAGCCAGTCAGGAACACCGAATACCTGGTACAGGAGCTGAGAGGAAGCAAAAACGTGGACTTTCCGGGGTTCCCCGAGGACTGGGTTGGGAAACATTGCAGCAAACTACACCTTTCCTGTTGTGATATTGTTGAGCTTGTTCATATTTATGGAAAAGGAAGCTTTGCTATTTAAATAACTCATCCAATTCATGTAAGTCATAATAGCATGTTGTCAGGATTGGTCCCTGTCTTGTCTTCTTGCCTCGTTCAGTCCATCATTTCCACATTTGACCAGCAGGTGTCACTGGCCATTCCATTTTCCTGATGTTTCCCTAGGTTGCCATTGTTCTACTTCCTAGTGTATTCCCATGTTCCCTGGACAGAATGTGGCTTAATGGGCTAAGTGGGCAGCTATGAACTGAACATCCATACTGTGGCAAGCCTCAACATTATTAGACATTTTGAGTTTTGTTTTTCCTCTGGTTATTATGTATTGTATATCAGTATAGCTCTTTCATTTGTATCCATGTTTCTAGTTATCCCTCCCTGTGTCTGGTTTTGTAGTAACGTCTTGTTTCACATGAATCCCTAGTGTTTCAGTCCTTAGTCTTTGTTAATTGCCCGCACCTGTTCCCTGTAGTTCCCAGATCCCTTGTGTGTAATTAGTAATGGCCCAAACCTGTCCCTTGTCATGCCGTCATTATTTGTGTATATAAGTGCCTACCCTTGTCCGGTTCCTTGGTTAGTTGTCATGTTTGATTCCTGTGTGTTCTCTGTATGTGTTACCAGCTAGTGGCTTTCTTTGATTGTTGTAGATGTTTGCTTGTTCCCTTTACTTTCCTACTATACAATTTCAGCTCGCTCTTGTCATCATTTAGCCATCCTGCTTTTGTGGTCCCTTTTGTTTCTGGTTTTCTGTGTCTTCAATTCTGTTAGCTGCACTGGGAACAGCCTTTATCCTGCCCCAGTGTAACAGCAAGATAAGTTAGCGAGATAATTGAAATGTATTTGAATAATATCTAATGTAATGTTTTCGATGAGTAATTTCAAATTGCCTGTGGATTATTGCCTTAGAAGAATATTCATAAACATGCAAAGCATATTAAACCACTGTCTTTATTTTGGTATAGTTATGACAATTCCACAATGCTGCATTTTCTAATTTTTGGATAACTTAAATGTATGACATGCCCTGGTCTTCCCTAGTAAAACAGCTAAAACGGTGAGTCATAATAAATGACAATTAACATAATCTGTCACCTGTAAAGGTGGTCTAACAATCGGGATGTAGATATGTTGTTTCATATGAATCCGATACAGTTCTGGATCAACAAATTTTTACAGTAATAAGACACAACCCACAACTAACAGTTATATATCGGTCAAGGAACTGGTGTCTGCAGCACAAAATCCAGATCCCTCAACAATGGTAAAAGTAACATGAACTCAAGACATTTTTCACCATTTTTCTTACATCTGTGTCTATTTCATGTTTATGTTTGAAAGACATGCTTTCGACCCAGAAAGTTTTGTTGCCAGCTGTCACACCATGGTAGGGGAATAGTATTGGCAGCCAACTTGGGAGTCAGTAGGTCCCATGATTGTTCTGTGGGCCTTTATAATGGCCAATGAACATGAGGCAATTTCACAGAACCAGGGAAATCCTATGGTGCAATTATTGTTCTCTCAAACACACTGATAATACCAATTGCTTGTATCTTCTTATGTTCTTATCTACGCGAATGATTCCTGGTCTTAGAGGAATGTCGTATGAGGAGAGGTTAGCTGAGCTGAATCTGTTTAGCCTCGAGCAAAGG
>JAODLD010000113.1:25299443-25310776 GCA_026781065.1 Mormyrops boulengeri
CCCCCCCCCCCCCCCCCCCCCCCCCCCCCCCCCCCCCCCCCCCCCCCCCCCCCCCCCCCCCCCCCCCCCCGCTTTGGTGCCCAACACTGACATCACTGTGCCAACCCTGAGACTCAAACCTGCAACCTTCCAATTACAGGTACATGTTAACATAACATACTGGAAATTATACAACAAATGAAAAAGGCATTAACAAAATTATTGGGGCCCATGAGGGCAGACAATTTGGATTTTGTTTCAACAAGTGGAATGGCACCAATTTGTTTCTACTGTAATACTGTACCTATGACTGCAGATAATGTATTGAGAATAAGCAATGTGAGACCCTTATCTTGTCAAGAATCCTATACGAGCTGTAATCTATGGTCAGAAAAAGAAATATTCATCAGAGTTCCTCATGTAATTGTGTCTATAGCTGCATGTCAGCAATAAATAAATAACATCAGTTGAAAACAGTTCAGAGGAGCTGGCATATTGAACACTAAGTCTTCCTGGTCAAAGATCACCCATTTTGAAATATAGAAAGATATCCCTTATATCAAAATTGGTCTAATATAACACACAGTTTCTAGAATTTCCCCCTGGTTCATTGGTTTTTCTTATTTCTTATCTCGTTTGGAAAATCTGAATTGTGCAAAATGTTTGCTATTTTACATAAAGTGCTGTTTTGTTTTTTCAAAATATATACCCTAGAAATAGAAAAATTGCCACAAGGACAGTGTAGTTCAGTTCCCTGCCCTGATCACACATTCTGTATTTTTGTATATTTGGAGCACATAATCATGCTGGAATACTTTTCATGTTTTATGGAGTTTAAGCCAGGAGAACTAGTGGGAAAGAACAAAAAAGGATTTGCTGGCCTACAACAGGTGGTCCCACAGTTGGATTAAAACCCAGACCCTGAAGGTGCGAGGCTAAACACCCAAATGATATGCCTGTGGGTATTTTACATTTAGTCCAGCAATGAGTCCTACTTTACCGGGGAGAGAGCATAACCAAAATTCAAAATCCCATCAGGGAGCATGATGGCTCATATTTCCAGGGCATTGTGGGCATTTGAGCTAGATAAGTCAGTGGGTCCCTGTGATTTTTTTTCTTTTATAACTCTGCAAATAAAAACAAAATCATGTTATTTTGAACTGGTGCCTGTTTTCTAGTGAGCAGTGGAGGCACAACAGTTTTAGCAACAAGGATAGGGTCTTCTTGATATGCAATGGGCAACATGGGAGAAAGGGATCCAAGGCAGATCAGGGCTGTCTTGGGTCCAGAGGTGAGACTGGGCACACGGCGGGAGCAGAGGAATGTGGTGGGGTGGAGGTGCTGGCACACAAGGCATGCACAGGAGATTGGGCTCAGACGATGTAGGCATCACTATCAGCCAGGAGAATAGGGGGATGTGGCGCCCTGCATTCGCTTGCTGTGTGAGCTACGCTGTTCTGGGCAGGCTTGAGGAGGGACACATGGAAGGTGGGAGAGATCCTGTACATCTGAGGCAGTTGCAGGTAGTAGGTGACTGGGCTTACCTGGCGGAGGATACAGAAGGGCCCAATGTAGTGGGGTGTTAGCTTATGGCACCTGGGGAGGTGGAGGCTTTTGGTGGACAGCCACACTCATTGCCCAGGTTGCAGGGAGGGAGCTGGGCAAAGACGTTGGTCTGCCTACACCTTCTGCTGCCGGAAGCAGGTCTCCAGCTGGATTTGCCTCCATGCCCTGCAACTTCACAGGAACCAGTCCTCTACTGTGAAGATGGAGCAGAGCAGTGGATTCCAGGGAAACAGTGGTTGATACCCTAGGATGCACTGCAAGGGGGAGAGTCTGGTGTCTAGTGGTGTGTGGGAGTTCAGGAGGTACTCCATCCAGGGCAGGAAGCGGACGTTTACCCATTTACCCATTTACCTAGGAGACAGAGTGCTTTTGAGACCTCCTGGTTGGTGTGCTTAGCCATCCCATTGGTCTGCAGGTGGTAACTGGAGGAGAGACTGAGTGAGATGTTTAGGCAGGAGCAGAAGGCATGGAAGGCCCAAGAGGCAAACTAGGGATGCTGGTCTGAGACAAGGTCCTCTGAGAGGCCCGTGAACTGAAACACTCAGGCCAGCAGGATCTCGGCTAACTCGGTCACAGTTTGTGAAGGGGCACTAACCAGTACTTGCGGGAGAGGTGAGGATCTGTGAGGATTACCGTGTTTCCCTGGGAGGCAGGTCTGGGACAAAATCCAGGGCCAGATGGGATGAGGGTAGCTGGGGCACAGGTAAGGGCTGCAGAAGGCAACTCCCGGTTTCCCACATCATAGTTGCACACATCCCTGGGTAGCTGCTGGGACAGGACTGCCCCCACACCCACCTCAGATGTGTCGGCCTCCACCACAAAGGTCCGTGACGGGTCAGGCTGTCGCAGCACTGAGGCTGAACTGAAGAGATCCTTGAGGGAGTGGAGAGTGAAATCAGCCTCTATGTTCCATGGGAAGGAGGTACGACGATTCTGGAGGACAGCGGTGAGTGGAGCGGCCACAGAACTGAAACCGTGGATGAAGCTCCTGTAAAAGTTGGCAAGCCCAAGGAACCATTGGAGCTTTTTAATGATGCGAGGCCGGGGCCAGTCCCTGACCACCCTTACCTTCTCATTGTCCATCCCTACGCCCCTGGGATGGATGTGGTAACCTAGGAATTTATTTTATGGCCTAGTGTTCCTCGGGGGAGCGGGAGTAGATCAGGATGTCATCGTTGAATATGATGAGAAATCAGTTAAGCATATCCAAACCATAGGGCATCACTCAAACTGACCTGTGCTGGTGATGAAGGAAGTTTTTACTCATCACTGGCCTGGATACAGATCAGGTTGTAGGTACTAGGGAGGTCCAGACAGGTGCAGATGCGGGCCCTCTGCAGCTGATCCAGTGCCGAGGAGATCAGGGGCAGTGGCTCCCGGTGTTTCCTCATGATGGTTGAGCTCCCATTAGTCAATGCATGGTCTGAGGCCCCCATCCTCCTTCTTTACAAAGAAGAAGCTGGATGAGATGGGAGAGGTGGACAACTGGATAATAGCTTGGGTGAGCGCTTCCCGGACATATGTCTCCATGGCCTCCACTTTGGGCTTAGAGAGTGTGTAGAGGCCTAGCCCAGCTGGTAAGGAGGGAGATGACAATGTGAACCCTGTTCTGTTCATCCGGGAACATCTCAGGGTGATGGTCGATATACAACCCACACTGTAAGAGAAAAGTGAGGCACTGGTTGAGGTTCCTATCGATGGCGATCGGGGTGCCTGGCACCAATTGTGGAAGGAGAAGGTGGAAGAGGAGCAGCTGCCGCAGCACACTGCTGCAGTTGCCTGACCAGCGCAATGAGCTGGTTGATGTGATTGCGAGCATCCTGCAGTTGGGCCAGCATCTTTGCCAGATACATTGTGTTGCTGAGGTATTCTATTGGACGACAGAAAAATTGGGGAGACTGAATGAAGAAAGGTTCCCCAGACGGGGCTTTATTTAACACAAGCGGTGCACCAGAAAAGGGGGAGAAAGGGATCTGAGGCGGATTGGAACTTTCTTTGTTCTGGAGGCGAGACTACTTTTACTCACTGAAGAGTAACTTGTTTTGGAGATATACACTTTTCACAACCATCGGCAACAGGTGAGGGAAACCTTTAGAGAATACGTCGCTGTTCTTAAGGGCCATGCACTTTGTGAACAGTTGTGAGATCAGTTTGTGTATGAGATAGCAAGCAAAAATCTGCATAAATAACTGCTGCAAGTTTCCGGCAAGGGAAGACTGAGTTGGGTGAGAATGGTGGAAATAACTAATGATTTTGAGTCTACCACCAGTGGGTTACAGTTTATGCAGAGAGGCACACCAGCGTCCAGTCTGAGAATCAACCGTGTCGGGCAAAAGGGCACAAAGATTCCTCAAACAGGCCAGCGGAGCAGCAGGCAAATGCTATAGGTGCCTGTGTAACGGACACACACCAGGGAACTGCCATTTTAAAAACTTCCAGTGTCAGGGATGTGGTAAGACTGGACATTTGAAGCAGGTGTGCGGGGACAATCGTTCCAAGTTGTAGGCTAAGGACACAGTGAGCCAGAACGGAAATCAGAAGTGAACTTCTTGGCTCCATGGGAAACCATAGCTGAAAGGACTGTGTCATCATTTACAGAGAGTGATATGGGACTGTATACTGCGAAAACAGAAAGTGAGCATGCGAAACCCTACAGATTAATAATGCAATGTAACAGAGTTAGGCTGTCCTGGGAGATGGATGTCGGAGCTGCCATGTCAGTCATATTAGAGAGTCCATACACAGTCAATTTTAAAAATGTCCAATTGCAACCAAGTGATGTTGCCTTGAAAACAAATATAAACCAGCCTTTACTAAAACTGATGTGTGGCTTGAGTGTGGAAAACAGCGCTTGCAGTTGACCTTGTTAATTTTGCTTGGAAAGGGGCTATCACTTTTGGACTGGAACTGGATTCTGGTGCTTCAGCTACACTGATCTAAGGTGGACCACACCGACAAGGCCAGTTGGTGTTTGTAACTGGATTGGGTTGTGTAAAGGAAGTATCCACTACTCTTCATGTCTTGGAAGTGAGACCGATGCTGTATGAGCTGTGTGAGGCCATAGACCGGAAGCTGGTGCACCTTGAGCGGCAAGGAAGTGATCTCATCCATGCTTTCATATTCCCAAAAGGGACAGGTCCACAAATGCTACTAATATACGGTTGCCATAGACCCGTACTTTAACGTGGACCAATATCTGCTCCCAAAAATGCAATACATATTCTCTACCTTACGTAATGTAAAGCAATTAGCTAAAATATCTCAAGCCTAAACTCAACTGGAATTGGACAATGAAAGTAAATGGTTTTTGACAATTGTGCAAGAATTGTGCACAATCCGCAACAGAGATTGTATTTATACAATTGGTACCATACAAGGTCAGTAGTGTGCCGGCTGTTTTTCACCATATTGATGGTGGTGTGTTACATCTATGATGAGTTAATCACCAGTAAAGACATCTGGACAATTTGGAAAAGGTATTGCAAAGATTGGAGAAATATGCCTAAAAGTAAATAAGGAGAAAGGTACTTTTTTCAAAGTAGCGTGACTTATCTGTGGCACGTGATTGACGCAGAAGGATTACATCCAATCAAGGAGAAAACTGGAGCCATTTAGATATGGGCAACTGAGGCCCCAGTTCCCAAAAATGTAACTGAAATGAGATCATTTTAGCTGTCGGTAACTACTTTGGCAAATTTATATCAAATTATTCTAGCGAAATAAAGTTATGACCAAGTTGCTGCAAAAAGACTGAGAATGGGTTTAGACTAGTAAATGCCAGAGTTCCTTTGAAAACACTCAACATACGTAAACACTAAAGATAAACTTGCTACAGCACCTGTGATAATGCACTGTGATCCAAGGTTGCCTGTGGGGCAAGCTTGTGAAGCCTCTCTTTAAATAGTCGCTGTGGTTATATATCATAGGTCAGTATTTCTCAAACTAGTCCTTGGGGACCCCCAGGTAGTCCACATTTTTGCTCTCTCAAAATTCCATAAACCAGTTTGAGAAACACTGCCATAGATTACCCAATGAAGTTGAAAATCCAATAGCATATGCTTCTTGCATGTTGATCAGAACAGAAATTATTTTTTTTTTTGGTGTGACCAAATTTCAAGAATACTTGTTTGGATGGAAATTTACCTTTCTCACAGATCACAAGCCGCTAGTGAAAATTCTTGGTCCCAAAACTGGTGTTTCTACATTATCGGCAGCTATACCGCAAACATGGTCTTTATTATTAACTGCATCACAGTACGACACAGTACAGGCCTTCACTGCAACATTAATTGTCCACCGAGCAATCCTAATTATAGGGTGTCATATTTTCAGGTGAGATTGCTAAAGAGACAAATGTGAGTCCAGTTGACAGTGAATTGAAACCATGGGCATCAATAGGTGTGACCACTCAGGGATATAGCCCCAAGTATTTTAACCTAACCCTGAGTATTTTTGCTCTGCTGCCTGTCTTCCGGCAAAAAAAGAAAAAAACGCATAGCCCCGATCTTTCAAATAGCTATAAATGCTCCTGATTAGAAGCATACTTTGTCAAGAAACACAGCGTTAACTGTTGATTGTGACTGAGTTATGTGGAGTTTTTGGGTCATTATTCTTGAGGTGTTATGAGCACAAACTGACCTGAATTTTGTTGCAATGCTAAAAACAAAGTCTCAAGTATGCTAACAATGTGCCTAAGCTGAAGTGAGGATTACAGTTATATGAGGGAAAGGAGAAAGAGTACACTCTAAAATATCGACAAAAAAATACTGCATAGTAAATATGCTACACTTTTCCACAAATTACCGCAAAGTAGGTTTGTTTAAACGAGCATCACCACAAAAATGTGAGTAATGCATTGTTCTATGATGTCTCTAGGTGATAGGAATTTTTCAGCTCCATTATAATCTTATTGGACCATTATCATATATGCTGTCTGCCGCTGACTGAAATGTCATGATGTGGTATATGACTGTAGAGATGTTGGTTCTGTGCGAGCCATTACAGTGCCTCATGGTAAATCAGCCAATCAGAGCAGACCTCATCAACATATTAACGAATCAAAATAGGGAAAATGACCTGTTTTATTCTAGGGCCAAATAATAGAGTTGTAAATGTGCCTGTAAAACCATTTCTGGGCATTTTTCAAGCAAACCACGTTCGCATATCTTTTATTTAGACACCACAGAATAATTAAAAATGCTGAAAAAATGCATTCTCTGGCATCTTTAATGTTGAATCAGCTGCAATGAGAAGGATGGCAGAGGTGAGGAAGAAGTGGTTCGTTCTGAAATTTTACCACCAAAAACAGTATCACAGCCCACAGATCCCAAATCCATGCCACAGGGGGCGGCTCAAGCAGTCAGTAGTGCCTCAGGATGGTGGATTAGTTGCCATCATTGGCAAAACATCCCTAACAGGAGCAGTAGACCAACAAGTAAATGTTGCCAAAAATTCATTGTGCCAGACACATCAGTTGTCTTGTAAGCATATAAGTAGAGATAGCGATACATTATTTCTTTTGGCCTTATATGATTTTGGAATGGCAACTTGTTATTAGCATGACCTGTTCGCACATACATTGCATGGACATGACTAGATCATTGTATTTGTCAGTTACAGTAAGGTTAATAATTAAGTGGCATATCTAGAATTTGGCGATCAGTGGTCCTCTGTATTTAACCCATTTGTGACCTCGCGACATAGCAGGGGGCAGCTAGTTCAGTGCTCGGGGAGCAGTGCTTGGGGGTGGTACCTTGCTCAGGGTACCTCAGTGGTGCCTTGCTGGTCGGGGATTCAAGCCAGCAATGGTTAGGCTTCCCTAACCATTAAGACACCACTGCCCATGTTATACTGCATTGGGAATGTGATTGCCTGGGATCCTGTGTGCCGATTAGTCATCTGCCGCTAAGGGTTTGTGCATGTGCTTGGTCACATGTGTTCAGAAATATATGGACATGCCTACGCACATTAAGAAATTTATAAATACCATTTTATGCATAAAAATGTGCATACACACCGTTTACAAAGAACTGTTCATACACACAGCTAACAAATGAGACCCCAGAGATCTTAAAAATTATGGTTTCAGTTTCAGGGGAGTAGTTTTGTGTATAGTTTTAATATGGAGATAAAACTTAGTTTATAGATGGGAATGTAAGCAATGCAAGGGTTAATTGTTATTCGGAACTAAAGATCATGTCTGCCTTTGGTTTGGAAGTGCATGCTGGGTAACTGCTGTATAAATTGATTACAGAGGAAGACAAAGTGGGAGAGTGTCAATCAGGATTGGGAATGGGCATTTGTGTTAGATGAGTCAGTGGGTCTCTGTGATTTTTTTTCTTTCATTCACTGTATTTGTTTGAACCCGTGTCTGTCTTTTTTTGTGAATGGTGCATACATGACAATACATAATAAATCAGTTTATTAAGGATTATATAAAAAGCTAATTTTGAAATTTACATTTTAACTATTAAGGCTTTACACATGTAGTTCTGTCATTTGAGGCCTTACATAAATGCAAATGATATGAAAACACACAATGAAAGGTGAAACTCTTAAGCACCATTAAAAATAAAAACATGCATGCATTTTCTATGCCCACTTGACCTATGCAGGGTTCTGGGGGTCCACAGTGTTATGAAATGGGACATGAAAGCATTACACAATAAATCAATATTCTATGAAAATCAATACACATTATTCTGTTTACTGAACACTTTAGATAAAACCATTATGACTGGTCATGTTTATTTCAACATTAATTACAGAGGAGAAACCAAACAGAACTCATGCAATCGGAATCTCCAACCCATGACCTCCTTGCATTGAGGTGATAAACTACTTTTAAGAGACAGATTTCAATAGTATAATGGAATCAGATGCTATGCAACATTCACTTTGAGACTCATTTGAAATCCTAATGCATTTCAGTAATATTGATTTAGGATCAGCCAAGATCCCTTATCTCTTCCTGACAGAGGCAAAATACTATGCTGGTATGGAAGATGAGCTCACTTTCAGTCATGACGATGTGCACTATACTCAGACTGATGCTGTATGTTATGCTTCAAAGTAAATTTGCTCTGAGTACGGTACAAACATATGCTACATTAGTACTGTTAAAGTTCATACATATCATTAATTTAATAGTCATAACATGTTGTTTCTTTGAGTGCGTTAATGCATGCAGTATTTTGATACCCAAAAGAGAATGGGAATTAGCATGAGCAAAGTTTTTAATAGAGATCTATAGTATTTTTTCCCTGGGTGTAAACAGTGCTAGAACTTTGGTCATGACATTGCACAGAATCCCAGAATTCACAGCTAAAATCAAAACATTTAGTTACCATTAAGGAAGCTGATGGAGGGGAAAGGCAAAGAAACACTGTTACTTGATAAATGTAATATAAAAAATTTAGACAACTGAGAACATAATATTGCAATTTGCAATATTTGTTTTATTTTATTCAAGGGAATACCTTAAGGATCTTTCCAGTTATAAAGTATGCTTTCATTGATTGGCAGTCTTCTATTTTTAGAGCCAATTTGCCCAGAAGAGCAATTAATAGACAACTTTTAGCTGGTTGATAGTCTTTCATGAAACACACAAGTCACCAGATTCTTTTCTTTGTAGAAGTAGCTCTCACTGAAAATAAGGTCGGAGAGACCTGTTTTAGATTTTTAATCACTGTCAGGGTCAGTGCCCATCTGACCCCACCCTTTGTGCCTTTTCCCAGTGTTGCCTAGCAGGTGTCACTGGTCATCCTGCTTCCCTCCTCCTTCATGTAGCCTTCAGCCCTAGTGTGTTTCCAGGCTCTCTAGACCGCCACCACCAGATTGTTAATCCTCAGGTAAGGGACTTGGGCTGGCCGGAGGCTAGTCCCATTTGTTATTTTGTATTTATTGGTTTATCTGTTTCCCCAGTGTTTATTATTTTTTATATGTTTCACTGTTGTAGATTTGCCATACTTATGTCCGGTTAACTTCTCGTCCTGTTTGTATTTTTGTTCCTTGTTAATTATCCTGGTCTAGTATTCCCAGTTTGTGGTTTGTGTTTTCTAGTTTCTGTGTTTGTTAGAGTTCCTCGTTCTGTACTAATTATTATAAGTTACTCCACCTGTTGCCTGTTTCCCATTGCCAGTGCTTTGTAATTGTTCCATCTGTTGCTCCTTGTCCAGTGCCTACAGTGACTGGTTAATTGTCTTATGTTCCACACTTGCCCTCTCATTATCCCAGTTGTTTGTGTGTATTTAAGTGCTTGTTTTCACCCTGTTCTCTGGTGTGTGATTGTTCATGTTACTATGTGTTTCATGTTCTGCTTACTTGTTTATTTAGTCCTGCTCCATGGTTACTCTGTTTTTCCCCAGTTGTGTATTATTATTAGTTTAGTTTGTTCTTTATTTTTGCTCTTTGTTTGACCCCCTGTGAACCTTTTGATTTTGGTGTTTTTCTGTAGTATGTTTCAGCTTATTCAATATACCCCTTTTTTTCTTGGAAGCAGCTCAGTGGATTGTCACCCTCATTTCCCCACCTTCACCATGCCACACAGTGACAATCACAGGAAACTGTGTGATTAATTCATTTAAATTGATTAGTTTTTAAATCAATTCATAGTCCTTAGGATTGATAGAATGTCTTTTTTCTTCTATCAAGTATGTTTTTGTACACTTCTATACAGAACCCCCAAAGGGACATGGGAGATCTGCAAGAAAATTTTTGCGTTACTATTAATGACTGCGTTCTGTCCCTTCAAAGTGCAATGGGTAGAATTAATGGACTGATACGTATAAAACTATATGATATAGACATGTCAAGTAAAGTAATCTTTAAATAGACTGTGGAGGAGAATGCACATAATTTAATCTTTAGATTGTGTATCATTATATGTACACTTACTGACAAAAAAAATGAAGCACCCAGAAGTAATGGTCCTATTTCGACGTCATTTGGTACACATGCAGACCAGCGATGGGTATGTAAATGATTCAATTTGCAAAGAGGTGGCACGTCTAGTCACCAGACACAGAGGATGCGTCATAGATGCATTAGACGGCTTTACCAGCACTTGATAGAGTTTGGTATGGGTCACATTGTGGGTTTGCATTAGGCCAGGTGGTCGTATTGTGCAATTGCCTGGCATGTGGGGCATGCAGATGTCACAGTTGCCCGATGTTGGAACCAATGGGCACGTGAGGGCACCTACACACGTTGTGAAGGTTCTGGTTGTCCAAGACAGACCACACCAAGGGAGGATCGTTGTATTGTGTGCTAAGATGAATCTCAGTTCTGCATTACCATGGATGACTATTGTGTATGTGTATGGTGGCGCCGAGAGGAGTGGACCAATCCTGCAAATGTTGTAGAGAGACACACCGACGTTACTCCTGGCATCCTGATATGGGGAGTCATAGGGTATGTCTTCAGGTCATGTCTGGTAGGCACAGCTCTACGTCAGTGATATCTTGCATCCGCATGTCTTACCCCTCCTGAGACAGTGGCCTAGTACAGTCTTTCAACAAGACAACGTCCATCCACACGTGTGTCTATGAACTGCCTGCGTCATGTTGAGGTCCTCCGGTGGCCAGCCAGGTCCCCTAATATATCCCCCATCAGACATGTTTCGGATCAGCTTGGACATAAACTCAGACCCAGTGTCAATCTGCAGGCTCTCAAGGGCCAGATACAACAACACTCTATCTCCACATATATCCAGGCCCGGGGGGGGGGGGGGGGGGGGCAAAGGCCGTTTACCACCGGGCCGTTGAATTTAATTACCCCCAACCCGGGGG
>JAODLD010000113.1:25328459-25339161 GCA_026781065.1 Mormyrops boulengeri
ATATTTGTTCACTTACATTTTGCCCAGTCTACCTTAAATCCGATAAGTTACCCCGATAAGCCAGTAACCCCCGCTTCGTAGTACAGGCCACTGGTCCATTCTGATTTTCTTTGTTTAATAATAATTAGCAAACTAACACTTCTTTAATAAACTTAGCTTTCTGCAAGCAAAATATTTTAAATAACCCCTTTTAAATAAAAATATGGCTCTGTAAGTGTCAAATTAAATTGATCATCCCATATGTTTTTGGGGTAGTTTCTCTACAGACAACTTTTTGTTCAAATGTCTTACACACTCCTAGGTCAATTCTCCCATCAGGCACTTAAGTCAAGAAAGCACATAAAAAGTTACGTGTTCTAAGTTAAGTTTATTCTACCCTCATCAGCGTCGTTGCACGCACCTTGCGTAAAATGAAAAAGAAGGCGTGGCTGTGTCAGAAGTTTGATAAGATTACGCCCTCAGTGATTTTGGAAACAAATATAAAGTGGAACATGAACTACTTCATTTGAATTGTGAGACTAATTGAACACACTGAAACCCTTTTATTTTGAAAATGACAGCATGGCAGTAACCTACTACACCTGTTGTTGGTCATTCTCATTGGCATGACGATCCTTTGACAACAAAAAAAAAAACAGTTACCACTTAACTTAGGTATATGGAAAAAAGATCATTTTAAGCTCTGATTTTAATTTTCAATCGATTTTCCTAAATTGGCACTACCATTGCAGATCAAATAACACGGAAATAGATTAGATGTCTTTAAGTCTTTCAATTTCATTGCATACAATTCACAATAGACAATCAATTAGTATTCAAATTTCTTCAGTTGTTTTGTATTACCCATTCTGGGAAGCCCAGTGCAGTGCAAAACGACTTTAGTTGTCCCTGATGTTTCTAGATCTTGAGTTTGCCTTGCTCCCTGGCTTTTCTAGACCCCAACTTTGCCTTGCCCCTGATTGCTTGTTAGGCGATTCCACAACTATCACCTGTTTACTGACCTATGCCTTCTCCTCCCGTTTTGGATCCCATCTTTGCCCTCACTGGTTTTAGACTCAGACTGTTTTCATTTCGATTTTTGCCTGTTGGCATAAACTCATCTGATCTGCATCTGATCTGCTCCTGAGTCCTCTTTCTGATTGCTATAATTTGATTAAGAATGAGTCCATATACTTTTTGAGCTTCAGCTTTCTAGTTTTCTCCCAATTCTACAAATAAGCAAGTATGTCTAGCCAGTAGATATGGTGTAAATGTTAGTATTATTAATAGACTGGACTGAAAGTTGAGAATGCATTGCAGAGAAAATAAAAACGCAATCAACTTCATAGTCCAAACAAGCTTATACACTATACTGTAGGCTGTGATGTATTATTCCAAACCAATTGCTAGTCACTGCCACTAAAAAGTCACATAATTAAGTGTAGAATTGTTACCAATTCAGTAAGTGTACTGATTGGATTTTTTGTTGGTCCTCAGTCAATCTTGTGCAACTGGGGTCATTTAGTGTCACCCTAGTCATTGTACTGTTGTTACTAAAGAAAATTGGGATTTTTGGGCCCAAACATAAATGATACAACTGATCAGCTTTGTAAAATGGTACCTGTAATTAAACAACATGGTTAGCAGACTCTACAATAAGCATACAGATTGCTTAATGACCAGTGTATTGCATCATTCATCCAGCTCCCAACCTCTTCTCCTGGTCACTCTTTCTTGAACCTATTCCAGGCAGGATATATCACAAGGCAAGGGTACACCCTGGATGGGAGGCCAGTCTATCACAGAGCACACACAGTGTTCAGCATAAATGAATACACCCCTTTCGAAAAGTAAGATTTTAATCAATATTTCAATGAACACAAGAACAACTTCCAAAATTTTGACAAGACTCAGTTTTATAGAACATTTGCTTAACTCATGAACATGAAAGTAAGGTTAATAATATAACTTAGATTACAAAACCTTCAGTTTCACTCAAATCAGGTGATGCAAAAATGAATACAGCCCACAACAAAAACTACTGCATCTAGTATTTTGTATGACCTCCATGATGTTTAAGGACAGCACCAAGTCTTCTAGGCATGGAATGAACAAGTTGGCGACATTTTGCAACATCTATAGTTTTCCATTCTTCAAGAATGACCTATTTTAGAACCTGGATGCTGGATGGAGAGTGATGCTCAACTTGTCTCTTCAGAATTCCCCATAGGTCTTCAATTGGGTTCAGATCAGGAGACATACTTGGCCACTGAATCACTTTCACCCTGTTCTTCTTCAGAAATGCAACATGCAGAAATGCACGTGTGTTTTGGATCATTGTCATGTTGGAAAAGTGCATGACGACCAATGGCACGGAGTGATGGTAGCATCTTCTCTTTCAATATAGAACAGTACAGTACATCTGTGAATTCATGATGCCATCAATGAAATGCAGCTCCCCGACACCAGCAGCACTCATGCAGCCCCATATAGGGACACTGCCAGTGCCATATTTCACTGTAGGCACCATGCATTTTTCTTTGTACTCCTCACCTTTGCGACGCTATACAGTTTTGCTGCTATCAGTTCCAGAAACAGTTATCTTGGTCTCATCACTCTAGAGTATAGAGTCCGAGTAGTCTTCGTGTTTATCAGCATGGGTAAAGTCTGGCCTTGCTACCATGTTAGGGTCGGTACCGACCCGTTTGTAAGTTTAAGATGCATAAAAGCACCACATAAATTTGTGTGCTACATCAAGGCTTTTTGACTTTGTCCAGGAACCTCTATTTAAACAAAATAAATTAAAACAAAAAAAAATTTCACTAGGCAAGGCATGCCCATACATGTAAGACAAGATAAGACCAATTCAGTTTTATTTATATAATTCTCTTGAGTTCTCTTCTATAATTCTCTTCAGTTTATTTATATAATTCTCTCCATAATTTTTTTATTGAAAACAAGAGGTATGCTGTCAAAAGAAAGGTTCAGAAAGCCAGACCAAAAATATTAAATCTTTTCATGGATAAAGAAGCCTAACAAGGTAACCAAGAGGTAAGAAACAAATTGTTTCCGGCACTTTAACCGTGCAGATTTTGCGTCTTTGATATCGCTGCTTTTTTGCTCGCTATTCCAGTTTTTAGTGTTATATTTATTTAATTTTTTGCACGTATTTGAATTTTATTGATCACAGTTTCCTGCTTTTGCCTCTACCAATCATAAGGTACATATAATTATTTTAATATTTTGATTAATTTTCTTATTAATTGAACGCTATTTGCACATTGGCGAAGGTTGTCCACCGTCTGTGTTTATTGGGTATTTTATGGCTGATGTAAGACACGGGTCGGCACCGACTCGTTTAACACAAGAGATAGGAACAGAAAAGTAACATATAACAAAGGCTAGGTGGGCTTTTTATGCATGGGCTTTAGGAGAGGCTTCCTTCGTGGACGACATCCATGCATGCCATTCCTCTGCAGTGTACGCCATATTATGTCACAGGTCTTCCCAGTTTGATTTTCTATTTCTTTAGCTAACTGCAGTGAACTTGCATGGCGATTTTCTTCAACCCTTCTCATCAGAAGACGCTCCTGTCGAGGTATTGACTTCTGTGGACAGCCTGGGCGTCTCTGTGAGATGGTTGCAGTTCCATCTTAATTTTTTGTATCACTTTTGCTACATTATTTTAACTGATAAGTACAGTTTTACTGATGATCTTGTAGCCTTCACCTTTCTTTTGTAAAGAAAAAAAAAATTCAGATGACTTTTCTCTTCCATGTGGTGCCATTGCTTACATCATGGAATGGGAAGGGTTTTTTGTGGAGTAATGCCCTTTTATAGTCAAAATGCCTGTTTAATGAATAATTAGACTCACCTGTGGTTGATTTCTTGTTAATTAGAATTATGTAGTGTAAAATTTAGCTTTGCTCCTAAGACTTTCAATGGGGTGTACTAATTTTTGCAACATGGTCTTGAATGAATTTGTTAGGATATTTACTTTTTTTGTGTGAGCAAATTAGCAAATCTTGCTTGCAATCAATGGCCCACATATCTGGGAGTATTTTGTAGTATGCAGTAGTATCCCATAGAAAATGTTGATTCTGAAAGGAAACTAAAGGTTTTCTGACAAATCTGTTGGGGTGTACTCATTTATGCTGAGCACTGTACATGCACACACTCACTCAAACTCTATGGCCAATTTAGATGCACCATTTAGCCTATGTGTCTGTATGTGATTAAACTGAAAACCCATGCATCACAGAGAGAACAGGCAACATAGAGTAGAGACAGGAACTGAATTCCCAACCCTGGAGTCAACAACCCATGAGGCAACAGTGTTAGCCACTGAGCTACTGATGGCACGATCACAGCACTAAAGTTCAGTGGTTTGTCTAAATACTGAACATGTCAGACTCTTTACATTTGCAGGAAATGGCTTCACCTCAGGCCACTAATTTACTCCATAATTATGTGTGTGTGTGTGTGTATATATATATATATAAATGTATATATATACCTAGATGAAATGCCATTGATTGCCAAGCAACAGTCAGTCTGTGATCAAGAAACAGGAAATGTTATCTCTATGAATGTAGTTGCTTGCATTTTAGATGAAATAATCTGCTTATATTAGAATTAAATTGGCATTCGTCATGTCTGTCAGCGGTGCTTCTCAAGTCTTACCAACCATTCCAAAATACAGCAAAAGGTTTCTTATTGTCTGGTGTATAAGCACCATATTACGTAGTGCTGCTAATGCTATGCTAGTAAGTTTGGCAAGGAAAGCCTTTTAGGAAGCTCTTTTGTCAGATGGCCCAGTCCTGACAAAGGTTGATTTTTATTTTTTGCTGTGTTTTTTTTTTGAAGACAGCATGCTTATGTCAGAGGTGGTGTCGTGATGGGGGTGAAGCTGGACCAAACTCACCCAACCATGTCTTCTTTATAGATCTTGCTTTGGTGCACTGGGGCACAGTTAAGCCAGAACAGAAATGGGCCTTCCCCAAACTGTTCCCACAAAGTTGGCAGCATAGAATTGTCCAAAATGTCTTGATATGTTGAAGCCTTAAGAGTTCTCTTCAAACCCAACCCCTGAAAAACAACCCCATACCATTATCCCTCCTCCATTCAACTTCACCGTTGGCACAAAGCAGTCAGGCAGGTAATGTTCTCCTGGCATCTGCCAAACCCAGACTCATCCGTCAGACAGATTCGTCACTCGACACAACACGTTTCCACTGCTCCAGAGTCCAGTGACGGCGTGCTTTACACCAGTCCATCCAACGCTTGGAGTTGTGCTTGGAGATGTGAGGCTTGCATGCAGCTGCTCGGCCATGGAAGCCCATTCCATGAAGCGTCCAGCATGCAGATTTTGTGCTAGGATTAATGCCAGAGGAAGTTTAGAGCGCTGCAATTACTGAGTCAACAGAGCGTTGGCGACTTTTACAGTACGCACTATGAGCCTCAACACTCAGCGACTCCAATCTGTCACTTTACGTGGTCTGTTGTTGCAATAATATCACTTACAGTTGACAGTGGAATATCTATCAGGGAGCACCTGAATTCAATGATTATGAGGTGTGTCCCAGTACTGTGTGTGCGTGTGTGTGTACATGCATGCGTGTGTGCATGGATGTGTGTGTGTGTGTGTTGTTTGGAATGTATTAGGACATATTGAGAATTCAATCTGTCCTTTTGCAGAGCATCCGGTTCTTTGACAAAAGCTACATTTCATAAAATAACTGTTAACGCCATAACAGCCACTGAAGCCGAAAAACTTCTGATGCGTGAAAGTGAGAAATGTTTTGGTTGGCTGAAGTCTCTTAACTTCATTAACATGCAATTTATTGCCAGGCAAAATTTACATCTTTGCTAAAATAATAATTCAGTGTTAATTATTTTCACTGAAACTGCTGGGTGGAGTGAAAAGTTGCCATCTGGAGACAGAAGTTAGTGTTGCTGTGTTGACTCATTGTCATAAATTCATTAAGTGGAGTGTGGAGCTACTGCATTTAATGGCCGTGTGGAGTGTAAAGTTGCATTGTGGAGCCAGATGGTTGACTATGCCTATGTGTGCCTGCATGCAAGCGTGTCTGTACTAATGTGAGGCCATTTTGAGATGGGATAGTGCACAGAACCATGTGACATGGGGATCAAACCACGAGAGACAGATTTTTTAGAGCCAGGCTATTCCATTCTGGGCTACAAGTGATTAACATAAATAAAAACACAAGGTACTAATTCGGGGAGGGGTTAAGAGTGTAATTAAAAAGTAGAGAATGAGCCAAGGGCGAAACCTGGCACGGGTCTAGGGTTGTACATATGTTAATATGTACGTACTTACGTTTGTTAATATGCTATCACCACTTATTTCAGGAATGATGGAGGCGGTGAACTTAATTGTTACTGATAGTTGAGGTCAATGGACTATCTCTCAAAAGACATAGTAGCCCTATACCTGCCTTTCCTTATCATCCAACTAAATTTGAAAATGACCAATGCATCATATCCTAAATATTAACATAATCAATAAATCTGTGGTCTTTCTACTCAGTCATACAATTTAACCTCACGGTTTAAAAATAGTTTTTACACCAGCTATTTCATCTCTGTACTTAATAAGTTTATAGGTGTGCTTATTTACTGTTTACTTGTGTGGAATTGTTTTGTAATATTTACCCACTGATTCCTGGCATAAGGTATGTACTCTGGAAACACATATACCCACATATCCAGCACACTAAGAAAGCAGGGCAACCAAATGGATGTGTTTTATGTCACATGTTCAATTATAATATGTGATAATGTCAATCACTATGCATAGCCATCTGTAGCTGAGATATTGAATTTGAGTGAACAATGGCACACAGAACTATGTTGAACATGCGCTGGCATTTTTACAAAGAACAGGGGACATCTTTTCCACCGAGTTTGACACCTGCATAACAGATTAAACACGTTCTTATGTTCATCAGAGAAAAACTGGTCCTGTAGAAAAAAATAATAATGTATAGTTTCGAACACTTAATAAAAATACACTTTTCGCTGGATCCCATGGTAATATATTCAATCACAACACAAAACATGCTTCAATAAAGTAATTTAGTAGCTTAAAGTAAATAGTAGTTATTAAGCTACTTATAGGAGGTTGTCGCATGCTTTTATGTACAATATGTATTCTAATAATCATTTGGAGAAGCACTACAAAACAACAAAAATTCAAAATTGATTTAAATGACTCACCCAGAACCACTTTGCACATATTCCCTCCCATATGGTTTTTTACCTCAGCATAAAGTATGCTAATAATTTTAAATCTGAAGTGTTTTGTCTCCTGGTTATATTGTTAGCTATTGGCTGTCACCATGGCACTTGCCGAATTGTATTTTGTTGTCTGTACCCAGAAGAAAAGCAATCTAATTAAAGGAAGGAAAACCTCAATAACACTGTAAATTAAATAAATGATTGTCTTGTTCTTCCCCAGTCACTCAGCCCTGTGGGTATGTTCTTTCCTGAGGTACATCGCTTAGTACACACCAGAGATTTGAGGAAATGACAGCTTTGAGTGGCTTTGGTTCACAGGCATACAAAAACAACAGTATCATATTTATAAGATCCTCTAAATAAATGGAAATGCTGGCAGCCTGAGGGTAAAAACCTACAGCTTGGCACTTATCAAAGTAAAATTATGGAGATTAACGAGTTGATGGTTATTAAAAAATGCATGACTTTGTCCCTGATCCTCATGAAGCAAACAGAAAGGGGAAAACAAACAAATAATTATTAACACAAATGTTTACAGACACAAGAACTTTGCTAATCTGTATCTGTATTGCTGCCTGATCGGAAGTTTAAAGTGATGTTTCACCCCCCTGCTAAAGAAATTTTCAAGAAATGTGAGGAATTTAGCATTGAAGCTGTCAACTGTTGTTTTATCCTTATTAAAACACTATGTGAATATCTACCAACACCCTGATGATGTCTTAATAATTAAAAGTAATTTAATTGATCCATTTTGTCTTTCATTTTTTTTCTTTTGCCAATGTGTGATCATTGTAGCTCATCTTTGACTCCTCTTGAGATGACATAATTGTGAGAACTAGGTTAGATTTAAAAAAGGAGCCAATGAGGCCTCTTGTCAACAAACTAACATCTTATTTAAAAAAACAGCCATTAGGTGTTTTTGTTCTTTTCCTTCTAGCAGCTGGTGGCTTGAATGTGGCATTTTAGAAAGAGAAATTGTTGCGGGCAGCCGGCAGAGACGTGTACCCCTGCCACCTTCAAGAAGATGCACCTGAGTGTGGGCTTATGGAGTCAAACAATGTTCAGGTGCAGCCAATTAAAAGCTGTGAAATAATTTCTACAGAGCTGAAGCAGAGAGCACCGGGGTGTTCAGACCAAACTAATCTTTATTGATGTAGCTGAAGAGGTGTTTATTTTTCCCAGTACCAAAAAAAATATTTTTTTTGATTCACTTAATTGCCCCTTACATAATGCAATACCTTATATAACTAGTAGTATGTACTATTTTTCTATTTTGAACTTAGTTGCTTTACTGTTAAATGCAATTGTCTTAAAAGAGCTAATCTGAAAAAACATGCATATGTATGATATATTTATTATTATATAATAATATAATAATATAATACTATTGATTAATTCTTATATATGCATATACAAACAACAACAATGGTATTGCTATCACACACTTATATAATCTTTATTTGTTGTATCCTTGTATAAAGAATAATTTCTGTTTAAATATGTGTATAGAATTTGTTTGCCGGAGTACGCCACATATTTGCCTAAAGATTGTTGATTCAGTTAACTTACTAACGTCATATTGTTAAGTATTTATTGAGGAAAAAAAAATGTTATTTTAAAAATACACATTTTCCACAAGCAGTACTATTTTACATGTTAAGCAATATTAAGCACAAATATTTCTAATAATCATGATAGTGCTGGGTATAATGTTAAACTGCATCCAGCCTACAAGTGGTCCTCCAACTTGCAGGGAAAAATTTGGGGGTTGGTGGTGGGATTTGGCGTGCCAGGCACCGTAAGAACTTCACACAACTCCAACCAGGCAGACAGGATGCTTTTCTGCTCTCTGCAGGAGTAGCTCTGCAGTAGGTAGGCTGCACACATCATTAAATCAAAACTGCTGGAGAACTAATAGAGTCAGGTCTGTTGGGGACTGGAACTGGTGTGGTGCTGAGGCACAGCAGCACTTGGGTCTCAATCTGAGGCGGCCCATCCAGGTAGGCACTTGAAACGTCTTGTCTCTCGGGCGAGATGACTTCCTCACCTGGTCTCCATCTTCCTCTGCTGTTGGCGGGGTTTCGTAAAGTCCCCATTTCAGTTGCGACACTCCCTGAGGTATGCAGAATGGGCAGTGACCAGATCTCTGTAGGTGGATGCATCTATTATTGATCTGGTCATGCTGATGGCTGCCATATTTACTGTTACTATGGCAGATCAGCTCCTCCCAATGGTATCCAAAGTCACTTCTGTCAATGAGTGTAATATAAGATTATAAGAGATTAAGACACTCTCTGGGTGCTTTTTCTGTTGTTACAGTACATGCTCCAACTGCACTGAGTGAAGGAGACATTTTATTTGCAACTTCGATCTGAGGTCGATGGGAGCATATGTCATGGATGACTGACATATGAGGATTGCATCGGTCCCCATGGTTCTGGTGACCATAATGAAAGTGGTTCCATGTTCCCTGACTTTGCAAAACGTCAAGGGCTGCGGATTGCTGGGTCCTGGTTCCAGCACCCTGAGCTACATCATTTGGTGATCAGGATCCTCTTTGCTGATGACCCGTGTGTCCACCTGGGGAGTTGCCAACTGGGATCCCGAGGTGTTGAATCATGTTGTGGGTGCGGCAACACACTGCACCAGTGCATGCTCCCCAACCTGACCTGACCTGTGATGTAATATCCTACAGCCCTACTATCCATCCATCCATCCATCCATCCATCTTTGAGCAGCTTATTCTGCGTAGGTTGCGGGAAAACTGGAGCCTGTCCCAGGCAGTATAGGGTACAAGAATGGGGTACGCCTTGGATGGGATTCTATACTTATGCATTAAAAAAAGCAGTTTTCAGTTCTGCAGTTTAGATAAGTTCATTTGCTTTTTTTCTTTCTTTCAAGAATATTTCAGAATAAATTAGCACTGGAAAAATGAAGACTGAATGCATGTTAACAACCTAAGGAAGATGTCTAAATTTTCTTTAAATGTTAAATTATGCACTCTGCTTTCATGTCAAAGCCTTCTGCCTGCTTATCCTCCTACATCTATGATCTCATCCAACTAGCCAAAGGTGGATTGTTGCAGGGTACTTCAGTGTTTTATGCTTTTGCTGATTTGCATGTACTCCGTCCCGTGATTAGTCACAGGGACTATGAATCTGGCTGTAGGTTGTCCACTCGAATTGGTTTGAGATTTCCATTAGTAATGTGATTTCAGATGAGGTGATCAACCAATGACTGCGGTTCATTTTGTTTGGGTAGAAGCTGTTAATTATACCTAATAACTCTAAATAAATTAAGTTAATTTTGTTGTGATTTCACTTTATTTTTGTGAATAAATAACTTGTAATTCTGAACTACTCATGACATTTTAAAACTTGACTCTCTATAATAATAATAATAATAATAATAATAATAATAATAATAATAATAATAATAATAATAATAATAATAATAATAATAA
>JAODLD010000113.1:25339261-25367500 GCA_026781065.1 Mormyrops boulengeri
AATAATAATAATAATAATGGTGGTGGTGCGGTGGTTAATGCTACTGCCCCAGAGCAAGAAGGTCCTGGGTTCGGTCCCAGGTCCTTTCTGTGTGGAGTTTGCCTGTTCTCCCTGTGTTTGCATGGGTTTTTCCTGAGGGCTCCAGTTTCCTCCCACAGACCAAAAGCGTGCAGGATAGGTTGATTGGTGAGTCTAAATTGGCCCTGTGAGTGTATGTGCCCTGTGGTGTGTTGGCGACTGCCCACGGTTGGTTCCCGCCTGCATCCATTGTTCCCAGGATAGGCTCCGGTCCCCTCTGCGACCCCAGTTGAGATGAAGCGGTTTCAGAAAATGGATGGCTGGATAATAATAATAACGGCATTTCCATATGTGGAAAAAAAATACCTCAGTGTTATTTTTATTTTAGGCCGATATTCCAATCACACACATTGTATATATATACGCCACATACTGACGTTTCAGACATGGATGGACCACCCATACACATGAATCCATTTTCAAACATGCTTTGCTGCTAGATGTATAAAAGTATAGCAGATCAATTATGTACAGTACAGTACTTAATATTTGACAGTGATTATAAATATCGTTCTAGTTTATATATTTACTATACTGTACTTGTTATTTTGAAATACTTTTTCTAGTTATAAAAATAAGTTTATGGTAGTTTAGGTGTGTCGTGCGCTGTACCGTCTAGGTTTGTGTAAGTACACTCCATGAAGTTTCCACAATCTGGAAATCAACTTTCGATGCATTTCTCAGAACGTATCCCAGTGGTAAAGTGGCATTGTTTTACACCAACATGAAGCTGATTTACTTTTACTGCCTAACACTTTTGCTCAACACTGTATGTATGTGTGGGTATGGAAAATTTTTCATGCTAATGCAAAGTGTTAAAGTCATAACGTGTCATTAT
This sequence comes from Mormyrops boulengeri, assembly GCA_026781065.1. Lineage (NCBI taxonomy): Eukaryota > Metazoa > Chordata > Actinopteri > Osteoglossiformes > Mormyridae > Mormyrops > Mormyrops boulengeri. The sequence goes on from JAODLD010000113.1 coordinate 25,340,178, forward strand.
TTTTTAATGGAGTTGACACATGCAGCATATTGATACCCAGATCGGAGAACAGTCTGAGCAAATAATGTAAGAGTTTAAGTTATGACACTGCACAAAATCCCGGAATTCTGAGCTAAAATCGAAAATTTAATTTAAAATTTCATGGGAAAACTGTTATTACTTGGATTTTTTCATTTAAAAAAAATGCCACATGGAGGCATACATTAGTGAGGAGCCTCATTAAGGAGGAGCCAGGAGGATCAGGCGGATATGATAGGCAGGGCGTAACACAGAGCTTGTCAGGCTTCTGTTTTTAGAACCATTTGCCAAGTAGGTCTAAGATTTTTATGGATAATGCAGTCGAAATCAAATAGTGTGTTGATCCACCTGTTGAGTATCTGTGGTTATATATGCATATGATATATGTCTTTTAAGTGCCTTTTTGAAAGCATTGTAATTCAGCTTCTACTTGCATGCAAGTTCCGGTAGTAATTTTGTTGGAAATGAATAATCTGTATATCACAAAATGAAGTTATGCCATCAAGCAAATGTGAGAAAATCGGTCATTTTCAGGATTTTGAGAATTTTTCGGGGAAAAAAATGTTGCAGTGCAAACAGTATTTGATTTTTGTGTAGAACAATTGACATTAAGTTTACATTCTAGGTATATTCAAATTGTCATTTGTTGCTCTAATTTGGTGATTTTTAACCATTTTCACAAAATAGCTAGGCAAAAATCAAAGAATACAAAAGTAGATGATTTTTTTTTTAACCATTCACCTTTATGGCATGGAACCCGCAATATACAATCAATTTGTAATATAACATTTTTTGCTCAAGTTTTGGTTAGTTTTGTCATTTTTTCTCATCTCTCTTTTGTTTATTACAGAGATAAAAGGTAATATAACAAAACTACCCCAGGGGCAAAATCAACAGTTTAAACAATGAAGTTGTATAATTTGAGGCTGTCTTCAAACTAATTTTGAAAATCAGGAAAATTAATTTAGGGATTTAATGTGTAAATATTATTGATAATAATCTTTAATGTTAGCAGTGATAAATCTTAATTACTCACAAAAAACTATGAAATTAGCAATTAGTTTTTTATTTTTTTTATCGATTCACTGCTGTAATACATATATTATATAATTCTTGTTTGGAAAAATTTATTGTGGGCGAACCTTCCCCACTAGCCGAAATTTATCATGGAGTAATGTAATCGTGTCAGTTAGCCATAGTTGTCGTCAGCACATGAAAGAACAGGCACAGATCTGGTGAATGGTATGACCAGGGGTTGATCCGAAATGGTGTTCCGGCACCTTCATTTAATTCAATTCAATTCAATTCAGTTTTATTTATATAGCGCTTTTACCAACGGTCATTGTCACAAAGCACTTTACATATAACTGGCCCGAACCCCACCAAGCAAGCCTGAGGCGAGGAAAAACTCCCTCTAGCAGGAAGAAACCTTGAGAGGAACCTAGACTTGGAAGGGGACCCCATCCTCCTCTGGGCAACCGGGGAGCATGAAACAGTATTTACATTGACAATAATTACAGTCTTATTTAATAAATAAGTAATTCTTGATTGGCAGCTTCATTGTATCAAGCAAATTTATTTTTTGTGTGCTGTAGCCTGGTGTTCCTTCCAGATGACACCATCAAGATACTCAACCAAGTAATGTCATCACACGCCCCTCAACACTCAAGACTTCAGTGGGTTTATGCGTACAGATAAACCTGTGATTGTGGCACTAGCTAGCTATAGATTTTTTGCTATCTGCTATGTTTGTCATTGACAAAATGCACTACGAGCGTATTTAAAAAGTATTTTTTAACAGTTCTTGTTATTTTGCATATATTTGAGCTTTAAACAATGCTGAAATGTTAAGGAATGGTTGCTTAAAGGAAGATATCTCTTTATACGTAGGTTATACTACTGTTGTTTAATGTCTGTTTAACTTACATTTTTTTTTGAGAAAATGGTAAATATTAATGGATAAACACCCGCTACTCTGATGTCTCTCTTGTTTATTAGTATTACCTCTGTGTTCTTGACAAACTACTTTTAGAGCTATTGGGATTTCTGGTTTACTGTTGATCAGTTGAGATTACGGTGTTCATTTGCATTTTTTTATTGTATTTTTTATGTATTATGAATGCTTTATGAAGCTCTCATCTATAATGCACTATAGATACTTTTATAATGCATCATAATGGCTAGTATATGATGCTTTGTACTGCATCATAAAGGTATCTACATCGCTATTTGTAAAAAAAAGTTTGGGAAAAGCTATTATTATATTAGTTATAGTTATATTGGAAAAGCTATAGTTATAGCTAGTAGCCGCACTACTGATACAGTATGGGTTACATAAAGATAAAATAGACATAGATTCATATTGCATTTTGTAATATTCATGACATTAAAAAAGCTCTACCTCAGGGAAACGAACATCCATGATAAACTTTATTTTATCTCCAGGGAAGGTTAGGCATGTGTTTGTTCATCATCCTCAAGGTATACAGGCATCTGGTTTTGGCTTCCAGCCACACAGATGAAATATGTCTTCCAATGATGTCCTAAATTTGTATAATGTTATTTCATGATTTATAACATAAGATAAAGAGGTCATCTAAAAAAAATACACACACACACACACACACACACACACGTATATATATATATATATATACACATATATACATATACACGCACACATATTTTATATATATACACATACATGCATGCATACATATATACATACATACTTACACAAGCATGTTACATTAAGGTTGGTTTAAGTGCAAGTGTCTTCGAACTTTATGTCAGAATTAATGGATACAAGGAACACCTTTTGTCACATTGTCTGAATAATTGTCTTTTTGCAAAAGGGACAGCGGTAATGAGCAGCATGGCTGCAGTCAAGGCTGCACCTATTTATTATGAATTCTGTCGAGGAAATTTGACAAATGAATCCATTTTCAGTGTGTAAAATTATATATTATTTAGTTAATTTGACAGACCCTTTTATACAATACAACTTACAAAAAGCATAGAGTTGGTCAAGAGATCAAAACATACAGACAATGCATTGCATGGTACAACAAATAAACACTGTAATGAGAACATCAAATCTATGTCATTCATCAGAGATTAGGAAATTAAAATGAAACCTAATTTGGTTAATATAATTACACAAACCAAATAATTGTGCGATTAACATTCCTTTCAATGAATTTCTGTTTTTTGCTTATTAGACTACATGTCTCTGGGCTCATTGTAACATTGTTGGCTTAAAATGGCTACTGGGCATTGCAGCCAATGGAAATGATTGCAACAGTTAGCACATCTTGATAACTGAAGTGCAGTATGCCTTTTCCAAACTGACTTGTGCATCTGTTGGTCAAAACTAAATGCAAAACAATGTAAAAATGTGTATGCAATTATGATCTTTTGAACAAGAGAGATTAATTGAATACAATTCAGCAAAACAGTGAGTGATTTGAGTCAGGCTAACGTACACTTACTGTTTTTATGTAAGTGTGAGTGGTATGGCAACACTGTTCAATAGACAAGAGCAATCCGTACGTGATAGTGAATTAAACTATTTACCGATAGCAGTAACAACCTAAGCACAAATTGTGTTTTGTAGCAGCCGAACAATAGCGAACAAAAACCATTCCCACACTTCTAAACATAGCAAACAAAAAAGTTCCCATTCTTCTTCAAGAACTATTATTTGAATATATTTAAACAAATAACTCCAAACTACACTTACCTTTCTACTTTCCTTCTCCATTATCTTGTTATTAAACAATGGATATGTGCTGCTACCGCTTGTGAGTATAGTATCCTTTTGGAGTCCACCAGCGGACTTTCGATGTACTGCACAGTGGATATAATGTGACTTCATTTCCGGGCCCACAGTTGATTTCCTGTCTGTCAGTGGATGCGCCTCACAGTGGATGTCTGCAACCAGACCCTTCTCTACAAGGACCCTCCTACCCTGGTCTGTCTGCACTCACTGTCAGCATGGACTGCCCTGGTCATACTGCTAATATAAGGTTACATCCACACTGCTACGTTTTGTTTTAAAATGCAGACATTAGTCTCCATTTCTGCCTTTAATCCACATTACCCTAGAGTTGTCAACCATCTATTGGTAAAGTGAACGGAATGTCACATTTTCAACACAGATGCACGAGGGGTGATCAATAATTTATCTACCTCAGTAGGAAAGAAAAGTTTTCAAAAAACATATTTTCAATATAGTCCCCTGATAGCTCGATACACTTCATCCACTTTTCCTGCAATGACTTTAACCCCTTTGACAAAAAAATCCTCTGCTTGAACTTCAAACTAGGACATCACAGGTGCCCTGACGTCTTCATCACTTGAAAGCCATTGTCCATGGAGAGATTTCTCCAAAACTCGGAACAGGAAATAATCTGAGGGAGCCAGGTCCGGACTGTAGGCTGGATGGTTCAGCTGCTGAAACCCACATTCTCGGATGGCAGCCTGTGATTGACGTGACATGTAAACCAGTGCATTGTCGTGAAGAGGCAGCACACCTGCTGTGAGTTTTCATCGTCTTTTCACCTTGATTGACTCCCGCAAAGCAATCATTGTGTTGGTGTAACTCTCCCTAGTTATAGTTGTCATGTGTGGCATGAACTCCAGACGCAAAAGTCCTTCAGTACCCCAGAAGACAGCTGCCATGGCTTTGCCTGCAGATTTTTCTGTCTTGAACTTTTTTGGGGTGGGAGATCACTTGTGCTTCCACTGCATTTTGGACTCAGGATCTTTGTGATAGCCCCAAGTCTCATCTCCAGTCACCAAACAAAGAAAAAAATTCACTTGGTCTTCACAGGGCATCTCCAAGTTCTCCTGAAAGCACTGGAGCCTTGTGGCCTTCTGACATGGCGTCTGAATTCTTGGAACCCATCTTGCACTGACCTTTGACAAGCCCAACTTTTCATGAATTATTTTCCAAACTGTACCCACCGAGATGCCCATGTCTTCAGCTATTCAGAAACCTTAATTTGTCAGTCTGACAAAATTAAATCCTCAACTTTCTTGCACATTTCTGTGTAAGTTGCTTCCACAGGCCATCCAGTATGAGAATCATATTCAATGGACTCTCTACCCCACTTCAACTGCTTGCTCCAAAATTTTACTTTGTAGGATGATGGAGCAGACTCACCATAAACTGCAGTCATCCGTTCATGGATCTCCTTTGGATTTTTCCCTTCTTTTGTGAAAAATTTTATCACTTAAAATTGTTCCAAATCTACCATTTTCTTACTGGATTCACACGAGGACTCGCCTGATATCCTGTCTCATCCTGAATGTTAGACTGGCATTGAGCCACAAATGTACATGAGTAACCTTGAGACATGAAGTGAAGTGAGTGAATAAAATGGCTCTAATTTATTCTCTATTGACTACCTTAAGAGTGTTTGTTCGTTACCATTGCTGTGGATAACAAAACCAGTTCCTAAATGAAGTCGGTATAATATCAACACTAACTGTAGTCTATGGCCAATGAAACTTTATGTTGTTGTGTTTTTGTTTCTTTGATGTAAAGCTATAAAAGTAAAGTAGATAAAGTATAGCTGCACATGCAAATGAATGCTGCTTCAAAATCTCCATTAGTCAAATGTTTCAGTTTTGTAATCTAAATAATCCAAATAACACTTTGACATTGCTATTTCATATTTATTTGATTACCAAAGTTTATAATCTTGTGATCAGTCCAACAAAGTAAGAGCCGACAATGACAAAAAGCCTTTACCCACTTTTATATTTAATTATCTATCCATCTTATACAGAGCAAGGTGTTCTTGAGGGTGATTAGCGTCGGATAAAGTACAGTCATACAGCACCAGTGCACACTCTTTAAAGAACACTGATCAGTCATGCTTCAGAAAGTACAGCAGGTGATACTATATTCTGTATAGTGTTAGAAAGATGGCTCTTGCTTCTCTTTTCTCAGATTAAATGTAAGTACTGTTTGTACATCAGTGCTGATGCTGAGCTATAGCCCACTTAGATGTAATTAGGATTTCAGCTGAGTGACCCAGGTCTGCAGTAGGGGCATCTTCAATTGTTTGTAATACAATTCTGAAATAAAAATACAAATAACTGGTTAGGTGCACATCCCACTATATAATTCCATTTGTTAATTAAACTGTAAAAGTTATAGATTAGTCTGACTGTTGAATATAAAGTTTACACCCTGAAAGTGCACCCTGCTCTGTTCTGCTGCATTATTATTGCATTAAAAATATTCTTCTTTTCAGCTGAAATTATAATGAAACATTCAACACTTTGTTGCATGCATCTGAATTATATATATTTTGTACCTACATTTCCGCAGCAGCATGACACAGTCATAAAGCCCATACAAGCCAACCATTCTTGTTTCAACTGCCAGTTATATAACCTCCTCCCACCTGCCTGACATGCACCAGTGGACTGTGAGTGAGAGAGGTGTTGCTCCTGTGATCAGAACTAGCTATCCTGCATGCACCGTGTGACCTGCAGCGTCTGAAGCACTTTTCACTTTAATGTTGTGTTTGAAGAAAGGTATCAACTCAGAAGAGATGTCACAAGGGTGTTCCGAGTACATGTGCAGAATGCCACCAAACCACTAAAGGAACTCACAAGCAAATATTGAACTCCACAAGGTAAGTGCAAAGAGGCTTTCCCCAGAGAGTTCCTTAACTGGAAAGAGCCATTCAATATAAGACCACCAGTCTAAGAAGTCCTGCAGTGTGTAAGATCTAACGGAGAGGAAAAATGACAAGCCGAGGTAGTCCCTGCAAAGATTCACCATAATCTCAAGGAATTACTTTAATGACTAAGCACAGTCAGAGAAAACAAGTCAGCTCAAATACCTGCCAAATGAGCAGGTCATAATCAGCAGGTGTGGTTACAGGGCTGAGCCAGAAGACTACTGCTTCTGGCTGCTCAATGAAGCTTAGGCAGCTGAAGCATGGGATGTAATCACATGTTATATATGTACATTGAAGAACTTTAATGATCAACCAAGGAGATGATTAAGCATCTATTTTCCATACCTATTTGTTGTATGTGGGGTTTTGGGGGTGTGGGGTCTGGAGCCTCTCTTGGAATTGTACAGACGCAAGGCAGGGAAAAGCCCAGGATGGGGCACCAACCCATCACAGGGCACACAGACACACACCATCCACACCCATGATTCACCCCTATGGACAATTTGGCAACTTCAGTTTACCTTAGCTACCTTAGGATTGGGGGAGAGACCAGAGTACCTGGAGGAAACCGCACAACAACACATGCAAACCCCCACACATGTAGAGCCAGGGCAAAGACTTGAACTCCAGAGGTGTGAGGTTTGATTGCTTTATGGTGCAGAAAAAAAATACATGTCTATAATAACAATAATATTTTAATTGCCCGTTTTTATCCTTTGGGAAATTTTATATACATTACAATACATAATATGTACAGTATATAGTATGTAATTAATTTTATACATACATATATATATATATAAATTGTATATACAGTATATATATATATAGACACACACACACACACATTTTTGCATGGGAGCAGAAGAGGCTGAAATACTCAGTGAAATACACTGCGGAAGAGTGAAGGGAGGTGGGATTGAGAACCACTATTTACCCGGTAGAGGTTGGCTGCCGTGGTTTTGTGGGGCCGTCAGCTGTCCACCTCCTGAGAGATTTGGGCGTCTGCGGGGCAAGCCAAAGACCTGGCAAAGGAGGCAGAGAAGAGTAGCTTCTGGCTGTGGCTGAAGAGGAGGAGACGTCCCTGTCGCTGCCCCGCCACCAGGAGACGTTTCGCCCCTTTTAACCCGGAACGTCTCCTGGTGGCACCCGGCTGATGACCCTGCAGCAAGCCAACCTGTAGGCACCGCAGGAGGTGCATCAGGCAGCAGTGTCTTAGCAGACCTACCTGTTTATATTCTTATCTTTTAAATGAATTTTATACATACATATATATATATATATATAAATTATACATACAGTATGTATGTGTATATACTGTATAGACACACACACTTTTTTGTGAAAATATGACATTTAACTTATGATTTATTTAAACATTATCTTAATAGGTCTGAGTATATTAAATAGTGCATTTTTTAAAGCCAACATGTACTTTATTAACCCATATTCTCCTGTGTTAATTAAAGAATAGAAGAAAGTAAAGATTTTATTTTGAAATGCACTACATGATCAAATGTATTTGGACTCGGGCGGGGAAACTCCTTTTCCCAGGTATTCAAATTTTTATTATATAACAGATTTATCATTGAAAGAAATTTGAATATTAAATTTAATTATACTACAGACCCAGTACATCATCACGCTATAGCCTGCTGTCAGGATGTTCTACCGACCGTGAAAAGTGAAACCTGCTGTGTTAGCCTACTACTGTCTTAATGGTAATACATAATAACACATTTTCATTTATTTAGCTACACACAGGACAGAAATGGCAGCAGTAACAACAAAATTGTCTAAATTGTGGTGTAAGTTTAAACTATCAAACAACGGCCATTAGACAACTGGCATAGGGTTATGTGCATAAAATAGCTTAAAACTGACAATCAATACCATGCCAAGATCATGCCATCAAATTGGTTTAGGCTACGTATAACTATGTGCTTGGGCAATATTTAATTTATCATACCGTCATACTGTCCATACATTGTAGCACTTGGCAGACTGAGGCATTGCAGCAGCAGCAAGAAATGAGGAAACTTATTTTACCAGAAAGATCACCCTTTTATTCAAGCCCTTAAAAGGACTAACACAGGCACCAAAGAACCATCGATACACATGACAGGGAAATGCAGGGAGGTCAGAGGTTGGACAGAAAGGCACACACATGGTGGGTAGTTTATACAATGGCTAAAGACCCACGAGGATCAGACAGAATTTGCATATGCCAGACAAGGACACATGCATCAATAGGAAATACAGCACAAGTACTTACAATATCACACACAGGGGCTATTTACAATACCCGCGGAGCATGTCAGGAGATGTTAATTAGCCCCGCTGTGCAAAGCTATCCCACCGGCATTACCCCCCTCCCCTGCCTCGGCCTGACGCTTCCGGTTGTTGCGCTCTCCCTCCCAGCTGGCCAACTCCTTGCACAGTGCGCCCGGTCCTGCTGGCTCTGCCGCCACTGCTCTTCGAACTCACCGCGCTCCTGAGCCAGCCTAGCTTCCAGCATGCGGCATGCCTCCTCTCGGCTGCTGAGCCGAGAACCACCACCAGCCAGCGAACGGTTGTAGTCCCTGGAAGCTCCCGCCTCCCTTGTACACAGATTTCGTCTGTGATGGGGGACCGGCGGGCTGGCAGGGATGTCTTGAGGTTGCACTGCACAGGTCCAGGGCACTTCAGTAGAACAGGGCAGCGCCTCCCTCACTCATCCCCCCGCTGGTGTGGGCTTCTGGGCAACAGAGTGCCTGGTGCCGCTTCTCCTGGCAGTACCAGCAGATGAGTTTCTTGTCCTGAAGTGTGTGATCCCAAGCTGTCCTTGTCTGAGAACCGCCATCGTTTCTACTATACCGCTGCTTGCCAGAATGAGCGTGCAAAGAGCCCACTCCAGGGCCACCAGTGGGGCTGCTTCTTGCATCCCATTTCTGAAAGCAGTGTAGCTCACGGCAGACTACGGTATCACAGCAGCGGCAAGAGACAAGGAGACTTATCTTAAGGGAAAGGATGCCCTTTTATTAAACCCTTTAAAAAGACTAACACAGACACCAAACAACCATCAGCACACATAACGGGGAAATGCAGGGAGGTTGAACAGCAGACAGAAAGACACACATGGTGGGTAGTTTACACAGTGGCTGAACATAGGCAAGGATCAGACAGGATTCACATACTGTATGACACAGACAAGGATATACATGACAATAAGGAATACAACACAAGAATTTACAATAGCACATGCAGGGGCTATTTACAATACCCACAGAACATGATGGGAGATATTAATTAGCCCTGCTATCCTGCCAGTATTACAGTATTTTGATGGTATTTTGATTTATTCATCAAGCAGGGGGTCCTACAATAAAAATTGCCAGTGAAGTCACTGTATCACTGTATTCTTATTCTGATTCATACACATTATTTGAATAGTGTCCTTGCTTGTTAATTCCAGCCATTTTGGCTAGCTCAATTAATTTCTGTAAGTCTGCCCCTAGTGGCTGATCCTGTATTCTATGTTGAGCAACAAGGGAGATTAGGCAAAACGAAAGTGAGGAAACGTGTTAGATGACTTAATTGTTGCTTACATAAATCTTTAAAAATACAAACATGGATTTCTGCCATTGAATATGTAAATATTTTTAAAATTCAAATTTAATTATAATAATGAAGTTCAACCTCCCAGCCCTGGTTAGGATACCACTTTAATTGGAGAAATTGGGTAATTAAGCCACACCTACTGCTGACACAGGTGTATAATTAAGCACACAACCATGCAATCTCCATGAACAAACACTAGCAGCAGAATGGTCATTGTGCAAAACCATTAGTGACTTTCAACTTGGCACCATCATAAGATGCCATCTTTCCAACAAGTCGGGTTTGCCAGGTTTCTACCTTGCTAGAGCTACCCTGCTCAATGGCAAGTGATTTTATTGTGATGTGAAACTGTGTGGGAGCGAGTTCAGTTATGAAATGGTAGTTTACACAAACAGAAAGGGAGCTTATCACCCAACATCAACACCAAGCTTGAATGGTAGTAAATCACACCAGCTGTGTTCCAGCATCTAATGGAAAACATTCCCAGAAGAGGGAAGTAATAAGGTAAAAAAAAGAGCAGATCACATTTATACTAAAGTTTTTCTTTGGCACATTTTTCAAATGACAACTATCATTTACAAAATAGCGAGTGTAATCCTCACACTGTGATATCACTTCTTCACAACTAAACATTTCTCATTGTGTCATGCAAATGCCCAAGTGTTTCAGTACATGTATGCAAACGTGTTGTACAATTGTCATCATTTGCCATCATTTACAGTTTTTTTTTATCAAAATGGATTATATACTTTCTTAGTATAACAAATTTACACCTAAGACTACAGTATATATGTAAGTGATCATCATGTAAGCCACTACAGGCAACATAGTTCACCAAACTTTCACAGCGATTCAAGACTGTATTCCATAATGTATTGCCATTTTGCTGTTTTTGCATTATAAAGTGCTGTGTGACTTTGGTGTTATACTGTGTCTTGAGATCTGAAGAAGTTACATTTGCATGCGAATGCTTTCTCTTGCCAGTGAACTTTACATACTGCATTGTAGAGCCTTGCAAATAGCAACGGGTGTCATTGACATGAATGAAAATGTTTACTAAAGAAAAATGATCAGTCAGTGACTTTGATAAAGTGTGAAATGACTATCATTCAGAACTGTGTAGTGTAGGAGCATACTACACTAGCATACCTATCCAGACATTTGGACATCTCTAAGCATTTTGACTCATGGTTAAAACGATGGTGAAGGTACTTTTCATTTTGGTGACACTGACTAATTCATTTATAGAATTATTTGCTTTAGAGACATGAGTTAATTGTTTTAGGTGAGTTTACAGCCTTATGCAGCTTTACCATACTGTTGTGCTATTAGTATAGACTGTTTTGAGAAATTGTCTTAGACGTAAAAATGTTAAGTATTTTTCATGAACTGTGCCAAAGCAATCGAGGAAAAACGGTATTACCAGTTTTGAAATTAGATGTTGGATAAGCTTGTATCCAAATCTTTTGGCCATATAGATTATTACATTCATTCGAGTTTCACAATGCAGGGGTGTGGGGATTTAGAGCTTTTCCAACTCCTGGTGTAAGGCAGGGAATAACCCAGGATGGGGTGCTAACCCACTGCAGGGCTAGTGCATTATATATACATTTTATTTTCTGGTTTCCACATATTACAGATTACAATTGACTTTACAGATCTTTACTAAGAATTATCAGAAAGCCCAATCTAATTTTATTTATGTAGTCAGTTAGATATATTGACTGGGGTCGCATCAGGCTTACAAAAAATTAACCTACCACGGTCCTAAGTATTCCAACCTTAGAATAAAGTAGTTATGCCTCTACTGAAATTCGCAATTGCCGCTTTAGTTGAGTTATTTATAACATTTATTTTTTAAAAAAAAAAAAAGATTTGAACTGAACATGGCCACAACCCTAAACACTAGCAGGGATAACCAAAATAAAGACACACAAGAGGAACTAATACAGAAATACAAGAACATAAACATGGGGCAAACTCAAAAGTCCAGTATGGTTGAGGTGTGGATATATAGTTCTCAAGTGTTCTCAGGTGCCCTATTAACCCATTCAGCAACACGGTGGCCCAGGCAGCTGGCAAACACACTAGTTGCTGAAGGAGCTACAACACTGAGGGAGGAACGGGATGGCCAGCAACACCTGCTGGCCAAACAGGGAACAGACAGAACACGACAAGGCAGGGACTAATTCTGATAGTCTCAAGCTTTATAACGATATAAAGCTGTCATCACAGTTTTAATATATAATAGAAAACACCATGAAAATAAAATACTGTGAAAATAAAAAAGGAAACTGGGCAAAAAAATAAAAAATAGCAGTGCTGGCAGAGGGATGGCCAGAAATTCTGCCGCCCCCCCACAATAAAGGATACCTTAAGCAAGAAAACTGAATGATTAGGCAAAAGTCATGCAGAAGCAGGGTAGCCAAGTGTGGTGGAGACATGTAATGCCTCACAAAGAGCAGACTAAAGTTATGGTTCTAAAATACCCCTCCAGGAATTCAGGAGTTCATGAGCCACAGGTGCATGGCGGATTGCGGCCAAGCAGTCGGCAACTGAATGGAAATTTGGCTGGATGCAGATGTTAACATTAACCTTTTAGATCAAATTTTAATATGATTTTTTAATGTTCTGGTTACAAGTTAATTAGCTGTATAAATATTCTGAATATATAGCCAGTACTACAATTTCAGTTTTCAAGTACACTGATATTAAAAAAGCTTTGCAAAACAATATTGTGGCAAAGGGCGGACCGAGGCATCGCGGGAGCAGAGAAACATGGAGACTAACTTGCTGGGGAAACACACTCTTTATTAATAGTCCTGACAAGGACTACATCAGGCACCCAACGAGCACCAAAAACCACACATAATAGGGAAACACAGGGAGGTCAGTCACTGAACGGTAAAAGTCACACATGGTAGGTAATTTATGCAATGCTACAGACACGCCAGGATCGGACAGGGTTTATGCAGGACACGGCAAACACATGCACAACAATAGGAAATATAAGCATTAACATTAACAATAAGAACACAACAAGGGCTATTTACACTTGCACACGGGGCATGCTGGGACATGCGCCCCGCCAGCGCCACAATATCATGTTAGGGTTACAATTTCTTCAGAACTTAATGTTCCCTATTCCACCCAGATTGTTAGAGAACGCTACGTCAATATGCACATCCTCCACTAATAGGAGGCATCACACATTACATTAAAAAGTATTATAAACCATTTTTACACTTTTTGTTAGAATTTATGACTTTCATATATATGCATCCACTTATATTTAAATCTCAGGTTAGACTGTTATATAATTCAGTGCACAATGCACCCAGCATCTGAATTTGGCAGCCTGTAGCACACACCTATGATTAAGCTCTGACCACCCTGCCCTCACTGAGATCTACACTCACTAGCCACTTTATTAACTACATCTGTTTATCTGCTTTTTGAAGAAAATATCTAATCAGCCAATCATAAGTCAGCAGCACAATGTATAAAAATGCAGATACAGGTCAGGAGCCTAAGCTAATGTTCACATCAAACACCAGAAGGAGGAGGAAAGGTAATTTAAGTGAATGTTGCATGGTTTTGGTGCCAGACGGGCAGGTATGAGTATTTCAGAAACTGCTGATCTACTGGGATTTTCACACACAACCATCTCTAGGGTTTACAAAGAATGGGCCGAAAAAGAAAAAAACGTCCAGTGAGCAGATCTCTGGGTGAAATGCCTTGTTGATGGCAGAGGTCAAAGAAGAATGGCCAGGGGCGAACTTCCTGATGATAATTGATCTTGGAGAATAACAAATAAGAGAACAAATGACATAGGTAAAGAATGAATGAGATTTGGGAGTGTTTCCCAAACTCCTTCATTATTCAAGATAACAAAAGAACTTCTGTAGTTCTGTGTTGGCTTTTCCTCAGCCTATGCGTGAGAAAAGCACAGACTGTCAATTACAGGAAGAGGAAGATCGATTCCACACATTTTATTAGTGAAATATGTTAAATTACTGTCACATCAGACAGTTTTTTTGTTACATTGACAGGCTAATTAAAAAGCATCAATAAAAAACACACAAAAGCACACAGAATTAAGATAAAAATATGTTACCTATTTGTTAAAAATATATGAATAGGGCCAAAATGTGATGTTGTTTCCCTGTAAAACATTCAAGAAATTGGCATTATGAATAGGGTTTGCATCAGGTATGTCTGCAATGGCTTGAAAACCATTTTTAGTGTCATGCAAGGCATCCCCTCCTGCTGGACATTATATGAAGTTCTGCATATGGTGTAATAGAAATGTGATCAATGCATCCACTGGTGGAGTAGAAAAAGAGAGCTGTCAGAAGCTGCACTATGGGACTGAGGGCAAAATTCCAGTGTGTTCCTCTGTTCAATTTATGCTACCCGAGACCAAGGAGGCTCATTATTTCACCCCGGGCCAACCTATATTTCTCTAATTTTTTACTGCTGATATGGTCCAAGGGGTTCACGTCCACTTGGAAAACAGCATTTAGACCAGCAATTTGCCTTCTCGGATGGTGCTGGCTCAAATATTTTCTCCGGTTGAGTTACACAATTCTCTGGATAGCTGCCATTGTCATTGCTGGTAGTAAGGGGTGATTCAACTTCCCACGTTTTTGTGATCTGGTTCAGACAACCTCTGTGTCTCTGTGACAGAATGGCAGGCAAAAGTGGGTCAGAGCACTCTTAATTTATTAGCAAGATTATGAACTATTTTATTGATGAAGGGATTTGAGAAACTGTCACTAATTAACAATTGATCTTTTATCTTATTGATAGATAAACTTTTAAGCATTACAAAGCTTTTGGGAAACCTACCCCAGACCGCAGAAACTGATATAAAAGCAGAAGTGACTCAAATAACCACTTGTTCTAACAACAGTATGCAAGAGAGCCTCTCTGAATACACAACACATCAAACCTTGAAGTAGATGGACTACAGCAGCAGAAGACCACACAGAGTGCCACTCCTGTCATCTAAGAAGAAGAACCTGAGGCTACAGTGGGCAGAGGCTCACCAAAATGGGACAATGGAAGGTTGGAAAAATGTTGCCTGGTCAGATAGCTGTTGATTTCTGCTGTGACATTTAGATGGTAGGGTCACGATTTGGCATAAACAACATGAAAGCGTGGACCCATCCTGCCTTGTATCAACAATTCAGACTGCTGCTGGTAGAAGTAATGGTGTGGGGGAAATTCTCTTGGCACACATTGGGCCCCTTAGTACCAAATGAGCATCATATAAATCCTACAGCCTACCTGACAATGTCCATCCCTTTATGCCCACCATATACCCAGCTTCTAATGGATACTTCCAGCAGGATAACATGCCATGTCACAAGGCTCTTATCTCAGTCTGGTCTTTTGAACATGACAATGAGTTCACTGTACTCAAATGGCCGCCACAGTCACCAGATCTCAATCCAGTAGCACCTATGGGATGTAGTGGAACGGAGAGTCACATCATGAAGGTGCAGCTGATGTATCTGTAGCAACTGTGTGATGCCATCATGTCAGCATAGACTATGTCTCTCTGGAAACATTTGCTCCTCAAACGTACTAGTTCCCTATTGGTCCTGATGTAGCCTAGCCAGCTGTGTTCCCTATAGTCTTCTATACCCCCTAGTTTTCATTCTTCACCATAATTTTAGTCACTTGCTTATATGCGTAGTTCTAAGGAGATTCTACTTTCGAACTTTCAGACAAATTGCATTTGTCCTGTCTTCCCTATATTGTGAGTGCTATAGTATTAAATTAACAAATGAATAACAGAGAATGATACATAAATGACTCTCAATACGATTAAATAACACAATCATACTTTTAAAGAAACCAATTACTTATACAAACCTTATTATGTAAAAAAAAAAACAAAAAAAAAACACAGATTACTGAGTAATATTTTCTCTCTAAAATTAATTGTTTAAATGTTTGTAACTTACTTGATTTTATTGTGCATGCTTTGGTTGACACCTGTTGTCTTTTAAATAAGCTATACTGTATAAATAAAGATGACTTGACTTGACTATTATGTCACAGTTGTATATATATCCTTCAAGATTTGATCCACACCCTTACAATAGAAATTCTATGCAAATTGATACAAATTAATATGAAAATTAACATGAATTGTCTGATAATATTAACTTTGAATTTTTTATAATTCTGTAATATTTTACACTCTGGGTTAGGTGGGACAAAAATTTGATGAAATCCTACTCTGTCATCATTGATTGAGATTAGTATATGAATTCTTCCTATTCAGGCATACAAGATTATAATTCATGAAGGATTCTTATTAAAAAATGATTGTATACTGTCATTACTTTGACCTGTTTTATTATGTTGCATCTATATATTATTAAAGTGATAACTGGTCCCAGCTACAGTGTTTCCATAAAAATTTCATGTTTCTAATCTAAATGTTCTCTTTCCTGCTGATCTGCTATGGCATTCATTTCATTTGTCTGTTTTTCATTTTCTGGAAACAGTCTAAAAGGGGAATAAAATGTAGAAAGTGCAACAAGATATAAAGGAACAATATAGTAATGTCACAGAACCAGCCGGCAACTGTCAGTTTTGCAGTTGGATTTATAGCTGCTCTCATATTTTTTTTCGTCTCCTATAAGCCCATTTCCTGTCGCTAGTTTTGCGATTACAGTTTTTACAAAGCTCACAATTAAAATCTTAGAGCTGAATCATTGCTAATTTATACAACTGGATGGTTTGATTGGAATTAGTCGGTGTGTTTTGCTTAAGGGTATAGCATAGTTGAAACTCCTTGGTCGCATGTGGTACATCACACAGTCCAGTCCCACACTCTGGAAATGCCACAGCCAGGTATTACATGGGAGTCCCCTTGGCCTGGTCCAGCTACTTGGGTTCCCAGCAATAAGAATCTTTCCTTACAATGCAGGTAGTAGGCCTCACTTGGGACTCCCTGAGCAACCGCTTGTTCAACAGAGTCAAACCAGCAGTACCCAAGGATTCTCCAAAGAGACACAATATCAAAGGAGTCCAGTCTTCGTCTCAGGTCACTGGATCGCACCCATGTGTCACAGCCATACAGCAAAACAGAGAGCAACAGGACCCTAAAGACTTGGACCTTTGTCCTCTTACAAAGATACCTGGAGTGCCACATACCCCTTTTCAGCCACCTTATGACCTCCCCCCCCCCCATGCTCTCCCAATCTGTCTACTGACTTCATAGGAATAGTCACCAGAGAAATGAATGTCGCTGCCAAGGTAAGACTTCCCGACGAGGTCAATACTCTCTCCGCAGACAGACGAACTGCTGACGGCTGTGCCCAAGAGGTCATTAAAGGCCTGGATCTTGATTTTGATCCAGGACACTCGCAAACCCAGACACTCAGACTGCTCACTCAGTCTCTCAAATGTCCTGATCAAAGCCTCCAATGACTCCGCAAAGATCCCAGTATCGTCGGCAAAGCCGATAAATCATTCCTCATCAACAGATGCCCCACAGCTGCTAACATCACAACCCTACCTAACACCCAGTCCATGGAAGCATTGAACAACATAGGAACAAGAACACATCCTTACGAACCACAGAATCCACTGGGAGGAACGCAGAGGTTGTGCCTTCAACCTGCACAGCACTCACAGTACCAGTGTATAGGCAGGCCATGACGTCCAGCAACTTCAGGGGGATCCCAAATTTATAGTGGACAAATTTACTTTATTTTTATACCTCATATTGTTGAAAATCCTAGTTTTTTAAAAAAAAAAATATATATATATGTTCTGATAAAAAAAAAATAGGAAATTGTATGAACTGCTGCTGGCAGTTACTACTCTAATGTGAATTTACATTGTTCCTTACTGTGCTGTTTTCAGCTGTGACAACAGATTGCTACTTTGCTGAAATGGGTCCTGGCCTATTAACATACAGGTTAAGTAAGAGTCTCGGCAAGTGCATTCTAATGTCAACCTTGGTGGTGCAATACCTTGAATCTCATTAGCCTGAACAGACAGCCTCTCTAGCTGCAGGTTATTCAAAAGAGTACAACTATTAATCTTGTCTTTAGAGTTGTCCTTAATCCTAGGAGTCTTCAATACCAAATGTTAAACAACAAGTGATTGCAAATGTAGATAATTTAGCCTTTACCATGTTTGTCTATACAATTTACGTTCTTGGTGATCATGGAGAAAATACAAATTGACTGAGCTGCTCTTCTGCGTCACATTTTAAATGACACGCATGCTTTTCCCATCACCTCATTAATCAAATTGAATCCTTTAACCTTACAGCCCTGACTTTCACTCAACAAGACCTCTTCCCAGATTATTTTTTTTTCCTTTGATAAAAAGCAATGGACTTGCTGAAAATAAAAATGCAAATTAAGTTCCTATCCTAATTCACCGAATAAATGGAGAAAGCTTTCAAATGAGGTTTGCCCTCTCTGACTATGGAATGTTGCCACAGTGTAATGCTGTATTTAATGCAACTGAAATGTGTGCATTAAAAACATTTGTTAGTAAACCAGATATTCATAT
Source organism: Mormyrops boulengeri (assembly GCA_026781065.1). Lineage (NCBI taxonomy): Eukaryota > Metazoa > Chordata > Actinopteri > Osteoglossiformes > Mormyridae > Mormyrops > Mormyrops boulengeri. The sequence goes on from JAODLD010000113.1 coordinate 25,359,047, forward strand.
ATTTATATCACACAAAATTTGCATGTCATTTCACTCAAAGAACTGGAGACATTGGCGTAATGTATAACAAACCTGATATTTTACTTCAGAACTTCACAGAACATCTGCACTAAAGATTGTGTTTAGATGGTAGAATGGATATAAAACATTTGCCTGTAACGAAATGCCCGTTTCTCCACTAAATAGCAACAACATCACTTTGTAACATACTTGTTACAATGTCTGTGTTTAATAGTTCTGGGCATATGATAATTCTACTCAGTGTGCAAAATACAGGGGAGTCCGACACCCCCGATTAACCCATGAGACCCCCCGAAAGCCTCAAAAGTATAATTTTAAGGGGGTCCCAAGATCGGTATTGTGCAACAATAGGGAGATGGGGACCCCCCCGAATATTGACGGGTATTTCGCACACTGATTCTACTATTAAAAAAGACAGATGCAGGTCATCTGATATTATTTATGAGTATGTCAATAATCCTAACCCAATCTCACTTTCCTCCCAATATTTTATAGAAATGCATATTACATATCTCAGTGTCTGTGTAGTACTGGAGAAATCTTTCCCAGTCATCTAAATGAACAGATGGTACAGTTGTGTTTTTGAGAACATTTCCTCCTGTATTCTTATCATATTTAGTTTAATATTTAAAGTGATTTATAAAACATTAAAAAAGAAAAAAAATGTGTAAGTCAGACCAACATGAAGTTCTGGCAGGCTGTCAGTGTAGCTGCAAGGATAATCTGACGCCCCATATTATGCAGGTGTTACCCTGATTCTCAGCGAGAGCAGTGTAAGGAACCACCTGCTGGGCTATCAACCGTATCCAATCAGGGAGCAGAGGGCTCTGAATGCGTGCAGGTCTTTTTTTCCTGAAAAGTTACTTACCCGTTATAAATAAAAAGAATTAAATTTGACTCCAGTGTATATAGTTTAGAGCAGGGGTCACCAACCTTTTTGAAACAGAGCTACTTCACGGGTACTGAGCCATACGACAGGCTACCAGTTTGAAACACCCTCCTAAACTTATCTAAACTTCATGTATAATGAACATGTTTTAAATGCTTTTTTTAGATATTGTCATTTTAAAATCTATATAAATGCAAATGTGATTAAAGAAGAATAGCAACAGGATAAAATGAAATTTTAGACGCTGCTCACTGGTGAGTTGTGCTATTCTTGGAACAGGTCCGCGGGCGACTCATGTGGTCCTTGGGGGCATCCTGGTGCCCGTGGGCAACATGTTGGTGACCCCTGGTTTAGAGATTGTTTTAGTATATTTCAGCTGGTTAATTTGGAGTTGCCCTGGTTACTTCTAGGCTTCTCTTACAGTTAACTAACCCCATTCACTCTGGGTGGTATAGCTGCTTAGGTTTCGCTTTCTGATGATAAAGTGATATCCCCGGACACAATATAAAGTAAGGGACTGCAGGGCTACTACAAACTAATACGCTATTGACATATTTGGTATGTCTAGTTCAGGTACTCCTAGAAGCAGTGTATCTAGGTGATTCAACTTAGAGGCTGAAAGTCAGAATGGTTGGTTAAATAGCTCTGGGATTGACTCAATATCTATCTAACTTAACTCAGAGGCTACAAGCATGTCTGATTAGTTGTTCAGGCACCAGCTTAACAGTAATATGTCTGATAGACTCAACTAAGAAGCTATATATATATAGAAGTTTATCATTGCAGCCGCTCCCCTGAACATGATATACAATAGATAGAGTGAAAGTAATAAATATCTCCGCAGAAGGCACACAGTAGATGTGATATAGATGTAGATGTCAGCAGCTGGTGAGTTTTCACCCAACTGCCTTCCGGACCCCTCCTTAACCAAACCCAGTTTGTTTTTTTCTTTGGTAAGTGGTGATAAACAGATCATTGACCAGATTTTGAGCTAGACATTTTTTTCTCAGAAAAATTCCAAATTGACCAGTATACCAATATATTGACCAGTATATTGGAGTAGTATACTTTCAAAGAGATAATGATCACAACACTGCAACACACTGCAGTCAATTTGGAATTTTTAATGTCGGGATTGTTACATTTCTTTGTACACCAAAGGGGCAGAGTCTTCCAACAAGGAAAGATTTCTTCAACTTTCTGTATCATTATAATTTCATGATCCAAAATTGCCCATAGGTGTGACTGTGAATAGTCTGTGTGCCCTGCGGTCAGCTGGTGCCCCATCCTAGGTTATTCCTTGTTTTGTATGCCTGTAGCTTTCGGGATAAACTCCAGACCACCCCCCCTCCACCCCATGACCCTGCATAGGACAAGCAGGTATAGAAAATGGATGGATGGTTTTTATTTTTAATTGTACTTATGGGTTTAACCCAGAAAGCTAATTAAACTAAATATGGATGAAACAGCAACATCTTTAAGCACAGCATCTACATGATATCCCACTCCTTCACCCTAACCCTAACTTTAGCCCTAACCCTAAACCCTAACCTGACCCTAACCATAATGCCTAACTCTAGCAAGGGCAGCTTAACTTAATCTGGTGCAAGCAGAGAAGCTTCAAATGGGGGTGGAGCTTATAGGGATGAAGAGAAGTTCAACAGCCATGTTAGCAAAGGACAGTGACCTGCAAATGTGGAGGCAGGAAAATGACTGTCCTGAGTGCATGAAGTCTTTATATTTATGCTTTAAAACACTGAGAATAATTAGGACATCTGTTAGCTCAGGAATAAAATAAAAAGATGAGGAAACTATTGGAGACAACTTAAATAAGAAAATGCCACTTTGGATTACAAAGAACTTGATGTTATATCACTGCAAATTCTAATTGCTTCTAGTTTTCAGCAAAATGACTGTCTTGAAATGAGCTGAGCAAACAATGACTTATGAAAAGGTCACCCAAGCTGAGAAGAGGTGGAAAAGCTGGGCTAAGCAGAAACAGAGCCTCCTCAAGCAGCAATGAACTTTTCATGCTTTTGGATGCAGATTCTGTTCCTGTTTAGGCTTTCTGCTTCATTTTAGTCCTTATTCATATTAGTCCCATTTCTCGTATTTTTCTGTTCAACCAGTACGTCAAGCTCCACCTGCACTATTCTCTGTGATGACCATAAGCCGTCATAATGATAAAATATAAACAAAACTTTCAGGATTATATAGTAATGTCCTTCTGAATAAACATCAAGATGTTGAGTTAGGAGTTAAGATTAAGGTAACAAAGCAGTCAAAATCATAATATAAATGACCTGTGTGGGCACCATAGTGCATATGTTATAGATTACAGACATGGTATATAGATGGTATGAACATGTTTACAGAGAGGTTTATGAAGCAGAGTACAGCAGCAAAAAAGAATTCAAGGGACCACACTTGACAGGTGAACATTTTCAATAATGAAGGGTGTAAAAACAGGCTGCAAGTCCTGATTCATGGGGATGAAGCTTTGCAGGCAAAATACATCATAAAATCAATCAATAGAAAACTGAAGTGAAAAGAAGAATGTGCTCGAAAAAAATAGTACAACGATACAAGTATGAATGAAATTAAAATGTGGAATTTTATTAACGTTTGCCTGTGTTGTTCTTTAATCTTAACATGTATAAACTATTTCAGAGCATACACTTTTCAACTCTTTCAGAATATTCTAGATTGTACCACTTCAGTATGCAGTGGCATTACATTTTTAATGGTCTCTTTACAATTCAGTGTGACATGTCTGCCACTTTGACAAATTGTGTTCTCTAAGGCAGAGGTACGCCGTGTCATAGTGGCACCATTAGCCTCAGTATGTATAACTCAGGACTTCTGTATTTTTTTTCTTTTGTATTGACTGACTTTTAAAAACACATTTGATAAATCTGTATGTTTTGTTGTGATGTGTTTTCAAATATGTTTTTTTTAGTTGTCTCCCTGTTCCATTTTGACTGAAATTTTGCAGGTTCTCAAGCTCAATAACGCAATTGAGGTGAAGCAGTCTTCTTAAAGGCACATTGGCAGTAGACCAAACTGTGGGTTTAAACTTGCAGACACCTTATTACAAATCCTTTCTACAAATCCAGATTTAGTCAGGGTTATGCGAGTGCAGTTTGAAAACTGTAATGTGTTAGCAGATTGGAAGGAATATGTGCTTAGGATTTCTGGAGGTGGGGGTTCCTAACAAATAATAGGGTGGAAACCAGTATTAAATGTGGACAGGATCATTTCAGTAATATTTTTTGTTAAGAATATTCTTCATGCATAATTTCCTTCACATGAGTGATGTTTAATGACCTGGGCATGTGAGCATGTGACTGAGGGCTAATGTGTGAGTATCATGCCTGATGGGAGGTATGAGGTCTCTGGGTCAAAACACTAACATAACTCACCCGAGTTATGCCTCCAAAGTAACGCCTTCGAATTCTTATGTTAGTTCACATACAGTACATCTCTGAAATTGTAGCTGTGGTTCATTTTGAGATCTGCACACACAGCATCATTAGAAATCCTACTAGGCTTTTGGAAAACCTCTAATACTCCCATCCCAGCCCCAATCACTCCTGGTCTATAATAAAGTCTCTGTACCTTCGTCCTACTACAGCCCCGTATGCAGTGTGTTTCTATAGTTACGGCTACAGTGGCGGTACTATCCTGCACAGTAAATTGCAAATCTCTAATTATACAAAACAATATGGATACATTCTTTTCTCTTTAGTCTCCATGAGAATGATTATGTGCACTACCATTTTACAGGCAAGTGAGGTATATTTTTGTTTACATACGTATTACTTGTCCCGGGTCCTTTCTGTGTGGAGTTCGCACGCTCCCTCCGTTCACGTGGGTTTTCGCCGGGGGCTCCGGTTTCCTCCCACGGGCAGGGCAGGTTGATTGGCGAGTCTGAATCGCCCTGCAGTTGTATGAGTGTGAGTGTGGCTGTGTGTGTGTGCGCGCCCTGTGGTGTGTTGGCGACTGCCTGGGGTTGGTTCCAGCCTGCGCCCCTTGTTCCCGAGATCCAGTACCCCCCACGACCTCAGTTGGGATTAAGCAGTTACAGTGATGATTGGATGGATGTATTACTTGCAAAACTTGTAGCTTCTGTGGGTCTTCATGATCAAAGAAACCACTATTTATAAGGGTACCTGCTTAATGAATGGAACCCCTCTCTCTCCCTCTGAAAAAAGTTGCTTGTAGTGTAGCACCACAGTGCCAGAACACATATGGCTACAGAAAATCTGTACACCTTGAGTCCCGAGTGCCTACCTGTGCTGACTTTGATTCAGCCAGAAAGGCTGAGACTGCAGAAAAGCCTTCAGATTGATGCCATGTTACCCGTATTTAATCACCCCTTTGTTCAGAGTTTCAACAAAGCTGCCTCTGTAGAGAATGTGCTACATTCAGCTGTCAAAGGCTGTTAATCATTTTAATTTGAATCTCTCACAACAGTTAGAGAATTCGCCAGCGAAGCGATACTAGACAAGGATACACAAACAGTACTATTTTATATTTTTCATCCTCATCGTCAAAATGACTCAATGAAAAAGACAGTCCAGTAACATAAAGACTATGGATGCATTTACATTTCTGCTGTTATTTTGAAATAACAATATCTTCTCTGTTTTGGCACAGAGAATGACCAACTACCTCAAAAAGAATGTCTACGTTGACACCAGCTGCCAGAAGACGGAGGTCCGAAGATTCCCAAGGTGTCTTGAGCAATCATTGACAATTTGGGAGCACATCCAATAGGCAGGAAAGAAAAACCTGCAGGTCGTGTGGCTTGTTCTGGCGAATGCTTATTGTTCAGTGCCACACCAGCTCAACAATTATGCCACAGAATTCGTCCACATGCCTGACAGCATCAGAAGCCTGGTCTCAAACTATTTCAAGGACCCTCAGGCTTTTATAGCCGAATTGCAGTGTTTGGCGGTAGGTATCACCATGGGATGCTCAATTTCCCCTGTCCTGTTTGGGGCTGTCTAATACTCATTGGTGTCATAACCCACAGGAGACACCACCGCCGTGTCCTGTCCAGGAGATGCCGCCGCACTGGTAGCGCCCAGCCCCAGTGAGGCTTCTGCTGTTCCGCAAGCTCCTGGCCCCAGTGAGTGAGTACCCTGCTTTCCTGGTTCCTGAAAGCCCCAACTCTGTTCTGCTTATTCCCGGAAGCTTCAACTCTTTTCTGCTTGTTCCCGTACATCCAGAATATGCTCTGCTCACCCGCAGAGGTCCCTGCTATACGGTGCTCACTGCGGCCGCTGGCTCGTCATGTTCTGTCTGCTGCTTACCTGTGGCCATTATGTTGTTGGCTCCTACCTACTCGCTCGCTGGCCTCCAGCCCCAAGCCCGGCCCTCCGCTGGCCTCCAGCCCCGAGCCCGACTTTCAGGCTGCTACCTGCTCTGAGAGCCCCACCCATGACCACCCATGTCCCCTATCCTGAGGTGGCCTCTGGTATCAACGGGAGTCCAAGAGGGGGGCCGGCTGTATCTCAGTCTCCCGGAGAGGGAGACGGGGGCACATCATCCTCAGCCGCTGTTCTGTCCCCTCAGGGCCCTCCTGTCCAGCTGGCCCCTCCAGTTCCTGTTCTGGTCCTCTTCCCTATTCTTGCCCAGGAATTTCAAGTTGCGGTGCTACCAAACTACACTATACCACAGGATAATATGGCCACTAAAACTCTGTGAAATTCCTTTATCCTCAGTAAGATAGATGTTTGGGAAAGCTAGCTCTTTCATCTGAAAGTGGCTGGGCTTGCTGCAGTCCCTCTCTGAGACCAAACTCTTTGGAAACAGGCTACAAGCAGGAGAAGACCCGGCTAGTGCTGGAGCCGAGGTAGTCCACTGGCCATCAGGCAGTGAGGAGTGCAAACATCCAGGCTCACACTGGCCGTAAGTGGATAGCCCAGGCAGAAATCGACTTGGTGATTAGCGGACTGCAGCACAAAGAGATCATGGGCAGAGTTCAGACAGGCAGAACCGGTCTTGGGTAGGAAGAAACTCTGCAGGGCTGGTCCAGAGGAAGGATCTGGTGGTGTCTGAGGAGACGAGGATGGAGGACGAGTGCTAGAAGATCAAGGCTGTAGCACAAAGACGACAAGGGGGCTAGACAACATGGGAAAGCATCGTCGGCAGGAACATCAGGATGGCGGACCTGTGGAAGATCTGTTACGTGGAGCTCAGTTTCCTTATCACGATGACATATGACACACTCCCCTGCCCATAGAACCTACACCAGTTGTTTGGTCATGAAGAACGCTGCCGCCCCCCGCAGCAGTCCAAACGCAAGTCTCTAGCACATCTTGTCAGGCTGTAAAATCACACTCTTCTAAGGGCGATACAGGTGGCAACATGACCAGATCCTGTGGAGATTATCAGAGGTACTGGGGGGGGTGCAGACAGGGCATGAGCAGAGGTCAGCCTCCATGAGAGAGTCAGCCCATTGGGTTTGTCAGAGAAAGTGGAGGCACCACAAGCACCATGCCAAGAGTTCCACCAAGGGCAGCTCTCTCCACCCAAGACCAGAGAATGAGAGTTAATGTCAGCAGGATCTCTAGCACCCCTGTGAGAATACCAACACATGCCTCCGCCCTGACATAGTGATGTGGTCCACTGGTGCCAAGACCGTGCTCCTCATTGAGCCAACTGTCCCATGGGAGGAGGGAGTAGAAGTTACCTTCGGAACGAAGAGGCTGAGTACTCAGATCTTGCCGCTGAGTGCAAGGAAGCTGAGTGTAGAATCATCATCTACCCGGTAGAAGTAGGATGTCAGGACTTTATCAGTACATCAGCCGTTTGCCTCCAAAGGGAGATGGGAAAAATTGAAGCAGGTTTGTGAAAGGCCTTGAAAGACCTGGCTGAAGAGGCTGAGAAGAGCAGCTTTTGGTTCTGGTTTAGGAAAAAGGAGAAGAGGTGGGGAGATAATAGGTGCAGCAGCCAGAGGTGACAGGGAGATGTCCCTGCTTCACCACCGGGACACTTCCTGGGGTTAAAGAGGCAAAATATTGGTGATGGGTGGTAGCTGGCTGATGACCCTGCAGCTAACCTATGGCCACCGGAGGAGTTGTGACAAGCAGTAATGCCAAAGGAGGTCAACACATACCTGTATAATCAATGCGATGTGACTGTGTTACGGGTCCCACAAGCGGTACCGGGGTAACAAATATAATCTGCATTAAACAGAAAAAAAGAGTTGCAGCAACAAGGACACGTGTGTTGCGTTTCGTGATAAATCGTCTCTCTTTTATTAAACATTTCAAACTGTATCCTGTCATTCTCATTTCAGATCAATTGCTCCAATCCCAATATGAGTACTTCTACTTATTGCTGTATTCACTGTAGTCAGCTTTTAACAGATTTTGACACATTTTCCCAAACATTTTCTTTGATTTTTATACAATATTACATTCATTCAATTATGAAAACACTTTTCGTTCACCACCGTTCACAGTTTACGCTTTCACTTCCACGTAATGCAATTATCACAAGTATCTACTGCCCTATCACTCATACAACCCTTA
>JAODLD010000113.1:25373327-25396489 GCA_026781065.1 Mormyrops boulengeri
ACGGGAGCATTCCACACGAGGTTAGGGAAGAGGCGTGGTCCACAGCAGGGCGATCGGGGCTGGGTGTGACAATATTAATGCAGCACTATATTATTTTCTTTAAAGCAGAGCTATAGCTTAATGACTGAGTGTAAGTGATGCCACAGCTATGACAATAAATTTTTGCAAAGAAACAGCTTTTTGATAAAACTTACAACAGTCTGAAGATTTAACCATGAAATTCTCCTTGGACACATAAAATTTATGTGTGCAGTTTATTTGCTTTTTTAAGCCTGTAATCATTTTTATTCTAAGTAAATAAGTCTTGCATTCACATGCAGCTAAATATTTTGCTATAAAAATGCATCATAGGTAAATCAAGGTAAAAAAATCATCATTTTTAAAAATTTTCCGAAGATAATTGTAAACCATTGGAATATACACCTGTGTCCATAATCACAGTACTACCAGCTGCAAAAACAAACCATAAACCATATTTCATAGTACTTTCATTGTAGGCGCAGTCTTATCCAGCTGTATACACACAATTAGCATTGCACCCCACACGATTTAAACCTAAAGATAGAACTCTAAAACCATTTTAATTGTCCTAAATTGCTTATCCAGTTCTTGTCTCAGTGACCCTGGACCTTATCCCAGAAAAGAAAGGACACAAGGCAGGGGACACCCTGGGCAGCATTCCAGTCAGTTGCATGGCAGAGAATAACACAGCACAAACAATTTAGAGAAACTAGTTCTACTAACTAGACCCATACTCATTGCTTGCAACTGTGAATTTCCACCAGGCTGTTATGACTTGATCTACGATATGCAAAGCTGCAATCAAGAGAATCTATGTATGTCAGTCCTCTTCATTCTACTATATTTTCCATCCTCTAAATAAAACCAGGCAAAATATAGAATGTGACATTTTTAAAAATCCCTGACCAGATAAGTACAGATGGACTGGATAGCTTGGAAATTTTTTTTAAAAGAGTTTTGTTCAGCAATCTGCTCACTGGTGTTGTGGGTAATGCTACTGAGATTAACATGATCGAGAAATACTCTGGAGTTATGCTTGACCTTTGTGTTTCTAAATTATAAATTCATAAATAGATAAATAAATAAATAATAAGGACCAAAAGGCTTTTGAAATGGCAAAAGTGTTCCTTTAGATGGGCTGGACCTTAGTTACAGAAATTCAAACGCATAAATACACTACATTTATTACCAACACCTCCTCCGCTTTCTGTTGTCTTTCTTGTTTCTCTCACAGAAACCAGAATGTTTTGTACTCATACAGAAAGTACCTTTATTCAGTTGCTCAGCAACAGTTTATCTTTGGTATGTAACTGTTGTACATTTTCTGAACTAAGTAATGGCAGCTTAAAGAATGTCACCATCCATCCATCCCAGAGTCGGGTACCCGAAGATAATTGCCGAAACGGGCGGATTTTAATGTTCTGGAATTTTACAGGCGGGTATGCGGGCGGGTAATTCATTACACATGAGCGGGTAGCAGGTCAATCAAAACAGTACTGTAGCCCGCAAAAATAACATATAAGCAAAAATATCTATGTATTAGACTATCGTGTACAAATTGTCATCATCATAGTGTGTTCAGTTTGTCGGGGGTACCTTAGATAACCGCCTCGACAAACATTCACATACACGTCTGTACCGTGTGGGACTCCCTCTCTTACTTATAAAACTCCGTAGCAATACGTCCACAGATAAGTTGGGTGGTATAGTGTGTGCTACCGATTTAATTAGCCACAAATGAGAAGTAGTGCTTAAACAGTATAAAACTACAACTTTCCCTTCTGTTGATAAAGGGCGCAGCCATCTTGGATTCTGAACTCGGGATCCTCTGTGCTGCTCCGAAATATTTCTCGGATCTCCGAGAAACGGGAGCGCGCATGTCGTCACTTCCGGCGTCAAAACTTGGAATCCGACCCGGAATCCGAGTTCCGAGGGCAAATGGAACGCACCATAAAGAATCCTTGCTGGAGCTCTTTTACGCTCGTCACAGTATGGATAGCTTAGATCTGTCTGATTTGATTTTGTGTTCAATTCAAAATTCATGTAGGCCTAGCGCTTGTTACGTTGAGAGGTGCATAGAAAAAATAATTGTGTGTAATTTATCATGGGTACGGGCGGGTAACGGGGGGGAGTGTTAACGGGCGCGGGCGGGTGCGAATTTAACTTTGAAATAATCACAGGTGCACAGGCGGGTGTGGTGCTGTACTGTGCGTGTGCGGGCGGGTGCAGGTCTCCAAAAGTGGACCCGTGCAGGACTCTGATCCATCCATCCATCCATCAATCTGCTTTTCCTGGTCAGTTTTGCAGGGGGTCTGGAGACTATCCTAGCCAGCACAGGGCTGGGGTAGATGCAACTCCATTGCCAGGCACACACACACACATACACAGAGAGAGAGAGGTTTGTAATTATATCTTTGTGGGGATTCTCCAATAATTTCTATGGGGAAACTCTAATCCCAACATGGCAACCTTAACCCCAACCCAGCCCTAGCCGTATCCATAAGCAACCAAACAAAATACAAGACTTTTGCCATTTTTGCTTTTTTGATTGCATTCACAGAGTTTTATAAAATATAGGTTATCCGAATAGGAAAACTAAAAAAATGTCCCCAACGGTAAGGAAGCTTCACAGTTTTACCAACCTTTGGGGACTTTTTTGTCCCCAAAAGTCATCTCTGCAACTCCCCTGCCGCCCCCCACTACCCCCAACCACATACACAATAACAAGCACTTGTTGGGGGGTTTCCCAAACTATTAAAGTGCCTCCCTTAAAGGTACTGTGTGCCGCTTTAATGGTTTTATCAAAGGCTTTGCATGCTAACCCCTGAAAAAGTCTCTATACAGGCACATCCTGATTTACCTGAGTTCAGTGTGCCCCCTGGGTCAAAAGGCACAGAGAAATGGCCCACTGAGCCTCATGCTGTCCCTGGCTTTATGGCTGGAGGCCTTGAGCTTGACAATGAGAAAAAAACAGACCAGTGTGGCAATGTCATACAATGAAGACTGTGACGCAATGACGGTCATTCTAGCTGGTTTAGCTGATCATACCATAATGACTGGCTTAAGAACATTAGAACATAAGAAATTTACAAACGAGAGGAGGCCATTCGGCCCATCAGGCTCGTTTGGGGAGAACCTAACTAATAGCTCAGAGTCGTTAAAATCTTATCTAGCTCTGATTTAAAGGAACCCAGGGTTTTAGCTTGCTCTGGGTTCCAATGTCAGTGTAGGGCTGCACTGGATAAGTGGCTATTCAAGATGGATTAAAATATGTATGAGTACACTGATCTTGTCAATAAACTGGCCACACCAGCATGACCTGCTGGTGAGTGACCCACTAAGCTAAACTACCAAAGAGCAGTAAGAGGTGGACCGTGACCATCTAAGACCACCTTAGACCATCTTAGACCAGCAAAACCAGCTAAAACCAAGTACCAGCATATGCTGGTTCTTACCTGTTTTTTTTTTAAATATTGGAATATGTTATGAGTAAGAAAACTGATATAAATGTGAATTTCTATAAATGTAAACTGTTCTATGCACTCCAAACTGCTTATAATAAGTACCCAGTGCATTTACTCTAAACACCATGATTAAGATATTTTTTTTAGATATCTCTTCAGTATCTTTCATAAAAGTTATAACCACTATGACCATTCTGATTGTTTTTTTCACATTACAAATGTGTTCCCTCTTGTACTTGAACACGCACCCCATGCCTCTGAAACAATTGCATGTATAACTCAAATTAAAATTGTAAATAGGATTGAAAATATCTTCATATTGTATCTGTTGAAAACACATTATCCACATTTCTGAAAGAACTTACTGGCAAAGCCTCAGGCGTCATGTGTAACACACTCAACATGAAACCGATTTGTTATATCCATTTCACTGACTATCTGAAATGTGTTTGCGCAAGTGGTCTGTTGCATGTTTGAGTCTTTGTACAGGTGCAGTAAGCAAAGTGTGATGCTTACATGCACTGCTTTCAGGGGCTTGTGTTTCAAGATTCAAGATGGTTTATTCTCATTCTGAGAACATGGGAGTAGCCTGTTAGGGAACAAAATTAGATTTAACAGAGACTGACGCCATTGTACATAGCCAAACTGATCTTTTCAATAAATAGCAATATTACATATAACATGACCCTGTACTGGGTAAGCAATATAGAATTCAAGATCGGAGAAAATAACAGTGAGGGACTGTGGGATGTCCATTCGGGGCAGTGGGTGCAGCCTGAGGCAGTCAGCCAATGAGCTGGCTGGCTATTTGCACAAACACTCACTACTCTGACGGACATTTATAACTTTCTAAGAAAAAGAGTAAGCGTTAGGCTGGTCAATCTTCCACCTCCCCGCCTGTGACCTTGGATGGATGACCAGGCTCTGGGTTCCAATGTCAGTGTAGGGCTGCACTGGATAAGTGGCTATTCAAGATGGATTAAAATATGTATGAGTACACTGATCTTGTCAATAATACCTCTGTGCGGTAAAATAATATATGATAATTATGTAGGGATTAACAGCAGGAGTTGACAGGGAAAAAAATCACCAGTTCTGAGCAACAGTGGGTGTCCTTGGCCAGCCTGTGTGTCCTTCTGTCTCCACCCTACACTTGTACAACAAAGGTTGTTTATTTCACAGCTGCCTCTCTCCATTCTGACTGAGGGCACTATGCAAGCTGTGTGGCCAGGTTAAAAAAATAAGCTTTCACCATGCTGCACCTGCTTCAGTCATCATCTGTGGTTTTCACTAATTTTTATTCCATTTCATTCTCCCTTACCAAACCAAGTTAAGGGCAATTTTCTTACCGCAGGGTTGAAAGATTTATGACTGTGACTTCCACAAATATCCAACACACTTTGCAGGGAGATACATGGGTGCACCTGGGATGGGTCCAACATACCGGCTGCTTCATCACACACTGCTTGGACTCTGAAGCCACTGAGCGTGGTGCTGATAAATGTGGAGGAAAGTTTTAGTTTCAATACTTCCTGCACAGTTGAAAACCATAGATGTAATTGCTGAGTGAATCATTATTTACAGCTATTTTATAGATGACTTGTAATTATATCATGTTTTTATTTTCTATACAGCCTATAAACAGATCTTCCGTAAGTAAGAAATGCAATACAGTTATAATGATGGCATTTTGCATTTCTCACAGCTGTGTTTCTATGATAGGAGCTCTTCATACAGTACGTATGCAATATTGATGCATCTATTTGAATTTTTGTGGTAGCTCATAAGTGAGTGTTTTATTGTGTACAGGATGTTTGATGATGAGATCACCACTTTTAGAACTGTGTTGATAGTTTTGAGAGCTTGGCTTTGATAAATGTGTGTATACATTTCGGAATCCATTTTCTGAGAAATAAATTCAGATTTTGCATATGTTTGCTTGCCCTATGTTCATACATTCAAATCATGAATTATTTGAAAAAGAACACTTCTAAATCTGAGCACGAACTTGAAGCAACGTTATTTAACGAGCGGGAAAAACATTCCAAGTTAACTGGCAATAATAAATATCAAATCATTAAATTCTTACACTTCCACTGAAGATGACAATACTAAAAATCTGAGATTACATTAACATCTACTCTATATTTTATATTTTAGAAATGGTCTAAACTATAAGTCATTTAAATATGTCATACTGATTATTATTTAGATATTTAAATACTAAATCGCATAAATGGCAATTTCAAAATTATCCTTCAATAAATCCCTTTTACATCAGCATCTGAAAATAAAGACACTCACAGACCCCGAAAATCTGCTGTTCATCTCTTGTCATCATGTAGTTTCATACTTTAACTACAGTAACTCTACAGTATCTACAGAAGTAGTTTCTTCTGCAACAATGCATGCTTTGAGTATTTTCTAATATTTTTACATAAGGTATAAGAACTGTTCAATCAATGAATTTAACACCTTTAATAAATATTTAAGGTAACAATATTGAATAAGCGAATTGTACTATGTTATACAGTACTGCTGTAAATTATAATATATAGATTATGCAAAAAACATTTGACCATTCAAAGCTGTATTTGTGTGTCTTACTGTATGACTGTGTGGGTGCATATTGTATGTGTGTTTGGGAATGTGTGAATGCCATGCCATGGTTGCCAAGCTCTCTTGACTATGTATGGAAATTCTTCTGCTGTCTTGGCAGCAAGGGGCTTTAAAGGTGACAAGTGAATTTAGTCTTTGTTCACACAGCTATGCAAACATCCGCATGCTGTCACCATGTTACTAGTGCCCATGAATTGACTCCTTGTATCTCCAGCATCTGTGCATGATCACAATAATCGTGGTGGATGACAGGAGAAGTGAAAAAAAATATAAAGAAATAATTCCACAACTGTACAGTATATATGACTTCAAGGGCACATTGAAATGACATTTTCTGTGCTGTGGTACACTATGTAGCACAAGGATATCTATAGAAATCAACAGAAATCTCTCCTTTTGAGATTAAAGTAGTCTCTTTTAAAAAAATATTTGCTTCCATTGTGGCCCTCAGGATATAAGGTGTTTTAAGACAAACCCATTCTGTAGGAATGAAGTGCAGTTCACAATGGCGAACTAAAGGACATTCAGTTGTAAAGTGTGAAAATAATAAAGCTTCCTGAGTCTTTCTGAACTACTTTACATTTCAAATTAATGTTTACTATGAATCTCTTAAATAGCTTTTGATATGTATATAAAAACTATATGTTCTATTTTTAACAGTTTTAAGACATTACATTACAATTACCTTTCTATGATGTGAAAATGCATGATGATTATTTTTTCCCTAATACAACTTATGCATTACTAATGTTTTTGACTGAGGATTCCCTGTGCTTTTGGTTCAGTGTCACGGTGTCACGCCCAGCCCATAACCTCACTCCCAACCCCCACTGTCCATCACAAGCCGGAGAGAGAGGAAAAGGCACAAGAAGAGGCCAGCGGAGGCACCGACGATCTGCCCGGGAGCTGTCTCCGTCTCTGCTGCGTCATCCCTCGCCTCTGCTAGTCCTGCTACCTATCGGGAGGAACCCCTCCTGAGTTTGAACCAGGCGGTTCTCGCGCCGCGCCGGAGAGTGCTGCACACCCCTTTGCCGAGATTCGCCTTAAAGGGGCCAGGTCTGTTTGGGTCCCATGGATGCTTAAAGGGGCAGGGTCAGTGCCTGCAGCGGCGCCCCCAGTGGTCCCAGTGCCTGCAGCGGCGTCCACTGAGGTTCCCGACCCGTCGCCGGCGCCCACTGAGGTTCCCGACCCGTTGCCCGCTAAGGTTCCCGACCCATCGCCTGTCCAGCCCGATTTTCAACTTACTGCTGCTTGAAATTAATGTTTTACTTAGAACTTCTTGGTATTTTCTAACGTGATACATAAATATTCAGTGACAAAAAAAAGTTACGCACCCAGAAGTAATGGTCCGATTTGGATGTAATTTGGTACAGATGCAGACCAGCGATGGGTATGTAAATGATTCGATTTACAAGGAGCTGGCACGTCTAGTCACCAGACACAGAGGATGCCTCGTAGACGCATTAGACAGCATTACCAGCACTTGGCGGAGTTTGATTGGGGTCACAGTGTTGGTTTGCATGAGGTCGGGTGGTCGTGTTGTGCAATTGCCCGGCAAAACTGTGTTTTATATTTTTACCTGCTGCCTATCTTCGCCAGGACTCAGTTGAAAAAGAGGTTTTTAAATCTCAATGAGAGTTTCCTGGCTATATAAAAGTTAAAAATAAATAATGTGGGGCATGCAGATGTCACAATCCCCAATGTTGGAACCAAAGGACACGTGAGGGCACCCACACATGTCATGAAGGTTCCGGTCGCCCAAGAGAGACCACACCAAGGGAGGATTGTTGTATTGTGCGCCAAGCATTACAGAACCCCATGACATCTGTGCCTGCCATCTGGATACAGGTATTAGACTCTCTATAACACCCCGTGTCACCCCACACCGTGTCTGGACGACTGGCATCAGCGGGACTACGGACTTACCGTCCCATGCATAGGCTGCCATTAACAACAGCACAGAGATGGCGGTGTTTGAAGTGGTGTCATAACCAGGAGGCATGGACTGATGATGAGTTGCGTCATACCATGTTCAGCAATGAATTTTGGTTCTGCGTTACTACGGATGAGCATTGTGTGTGCGTGTGGTGGCGCGGAGGGGAGAGGACCAATCCTGCTAATGGTGTGTAGAGACACACCGGTGTTACTCCTGGCATCATGGTGTAGGGAGCCATAGAGTATGACTTCAAGTCATCTCTGGTAGTGATTTTGGGGAACCTGACTGCAGAGCGCTGTCAGTGACATCCTGCGTCCACATGTCTTACCCCTCCTGAGACAGCACCCTGGTTCTTGGTCTTTCAACAAGACAACACCCATCCATGTGTCTATGGACTGCCTGCGTCATGTTGAGGTCCTCCCACGGCCAGCCAGGTCCCCTGATCTTTCCCCAGTCAAACATGTGTGGGATCAGCTTGGACGTCAACTGAGACCCAGTGCCAATCTGCAGGATCTCAAGGGCCAGATACAACAACTGTGGGCCAACTTGCTGCAGGAGAGGATATAACAGCTGTACGACTCCCTTCCACACCTTATCTCTGCATGTATCCAGGCACGGGGGGCATGGGACCAGCAGTGTGCCCATACTGCCAACTCTGTTGTCTGTTTAGTCTGATATTATAATCATTGCGATACAGTCACATGACCATTCATCATGTGCAGATTCATTTAATTTCACTTTAACGAATAAAATAATGATTTTTGTTATAAAATTCAAGAAACTTGCAATATTTTTACTAAATTAAGTAAGCATCCCAAGACTTTCTTTGGGCATTATATATCATATGTCTGAGTGACAGCTGAAATACCCCAAATAAATAAAGACACCAATCTCCTGAAAATTTGGGCTGTACAGTACTGAATTCTTGAGCTCTAGATATCACTGAAAGAATCTCAAAAATAATAAGAAAAAGGGGGAAACACTCCTGGGGCACCGACTTGAGAAAGTCGTGAGTGTGTCTTCTGCCCCTGTGTTTTGTGCATGCTCAGACATGTACAGTGTAGACTGGAGTGAAATTCTGAGAATAGGTTTTGCACTGGAGGGGTGCATTAGCACTTTACTGAAGATTAAGCAGATAAATAGATATAGCTCAGTCAGAACACAGAGTCTATTTAGAAGTGCCATAGTCCCTCTTGCCCCAACTGTCTCCAGTTCAGCACTTGCACCAGATGCATGCACATGCAAGGCCTGGGTTACAGTCAGACAGGGTTAGAGACATAGTGTGCATCGGTAAGCATAGTCTTTGTTTATGATTGGGAGCATTCTTTAGATCATCTCTGGACCTGACCCAGGTATTAAATGACACAAAATCCCTAAATCAAACAATTATTCAGAAACAGAGTCAATGAGTCTAGAAAGAGTATACTAATTGTTTCTAGACCAACACTTTAACCTGTAGTTCCACTAGAGGCTCCAGTGCTGATATCAATTCCACTGATAAGATTAAATCAAACATAACATAAACCCAACATAACATGCTGTCTAGGAAACAAAACACGTCTTGTTTTTGACACAGTGCTTGACATTGACTTGGACATGTGCATATTAACAGAAAGCTGGCCCAGAACCACAGATACATTTCCACTAGTTAAAATATTACAAAATGGATTCCACATGAGGTAGCGAGGGGGTGTGGCTCACGGGAGGATCGGATGAGCGGGGCATGACAGAATCCTTCCCCCCAAGGGGAGCAAAGGACGAGACTGGAGGGACAAAACTGGGGACTCCACAGGACCTGGGGAAACAAAAATAAGAACATCAATGAGGCACGGGGAACAGCATGGACATGCAGAACAGACACAAGGAGACCAACTCAGACCACAAACTACAAACCACAGGGAATGCAGACAGACATAGGGGCACCAAGAAAGGAAACAAAGGACCCGGGAACACTAAAGGGGACAACAGAGGGAGAACACTAGGGGACAAACCAACAGGAGGCACAAAGGGACCAGAAGGGAACAAAAGCAGAACAGAGGGACTGGGAGAAAACACGGGGGGCACAAAACCAGGGGGCAAGGGAGCAATAGGCAAGGGAAAATGGGGAGCCAGAGGGAACCCTGGCGGGCGGAAAATGGGAGCCGCAGGGGCAGCAGGCAACCATGAGGCCGGAGCAAGAGGGACCCTTGGCAACCACGAGGCATGAGCTGGAGGGAACGCCGAAGGGGGCGAGGAGGAAGGCGGAGGGACAGCCGGAGGAGGAGAGGAGGAAGGCGGAGGGACAGCCGGAGGAGGAGAGGAGGGAGCGAAGGGGACACTGGAGCTGGAGTTGGAGGACCCGCAGGAGACCACCAAGCTGAAGCCAGGGGGACCGAAGGCGAACCAGGGGGCAGGGCAGGCAGGACCCGACCCCGGCGCAGGTGTCCTCTCCCTCTTCGGGACAACGAGAGGAGAAGTCCCGGCCGGGATCAGCCCCAGAGTGGCAGGGGAGGCGTCACTCCAGAGGAAGTCACAGGGGAAGTCAGGGTGATCCCCGAGGGGTCCCATTCAAGCTCCTCCTCCATCTCCACTAAGGGAGGTCGAGCGATGGTCCTTCAGTCGGGGACCCCCTCGGGAACGGGGGCCTGGGGCACGGAAGCAGGATCCCGGGGATCAGGGACCTCCTCTGCGATGGGAATAGGCCGGACTGGAGCCAGAGGGTGAGGAACCAGGGGGACTGGAGCCAGAGGGTCAGGAACCTCGGGAGTAGGAACCACGGGGGCCAGAAACCGGGGTTTGCGTCTCGGCAGCGAGCGCCGCCCATTTAGGGAACTTGGGGACCCGTGAGATGGCATCCCCCATTGACCTGGCCCCTTTAAAGGCCAGGCGCGTCCCCAGAAAGGGGCAAGCTGCCGGTGCCGACAGTGAAGCGCTGGACAAACACTCAGGGTAAGCGGTAGTGGCTTCAGGCGTGAACACCACCGGGTTCAGAATCGGGAGGTGTTCCTCCCGACACGCAGCAGGGCAGGCAGCGGATATTGAGACGGCTCCCAGGAAGATCTCCGACATGCCCTCCCATCTTTGGCTTTTCTGCTTCTTTTTTTTCATGCTTTCTGGGGCACTTCTGGTAGCTCAGACAGCGGAGCATAGGGAACCTCAACGACCTCATCAGTTAGATGAGGCGTCTTCTCTTCAAGAATGGTCATTCTGTCACAGACTTTCACTCAGGCACGGAGCAGGGAAGCAATACATGAGCCAGGAAATCGGGTGAAGAGGGAATTATTACTGGAAACCACAATCAGGAACATCAGACGTAAGACGTTTACAACGTTAATGACTGGACTAGGGAAACATACTTAAACGCAGCCTTAAATAAACAGGACTAATGACAGCAACTCGAAACAGCTGATCACACGGGGATTCCACATGAGGTAGCGAGGGGTGTGGCACATGGGAGGATGAGACGAGTGGGGCATGACACATACACTGGACCAGATACTCACTCACAGAACAGAAGCTCAGCATGTGTCTGCTGTCCATTGGATAGGTGGTTCTATAGCTATTTTCAAATCACCTTCGTGATTCAGCCACCCTCATTTATGGAGAATAATATTATGCCATGTCACCTAAATGAGAGAAATTCACTGTGATTTATGAATGCAGTAAGTAATGTAAACTTCATTTCTAGTACAAATTTCAGTGAGGTCACAGAAAACTTTATACAGTGGTTATTTGGGTACTGGATGAAATGGCGTCTTTGAAGAAGCATGTATAGTCATAACCTCCAGACATTCCCATGATTTAATGATTACAAACATTCTCCCAAGTAAAAATTCCACAGATTAGATCACAAATGGAAGTCTCTGGGGTAAGAGGTGCTCAAATTAGCACCAAATTAATGGTCTGATTGCCTGTAACAATATAAGCAAGCCCTATATACTGTAGAGCTTGTTCAGCTTATTACTCTAACCTTAGTGATCTCAGTAGAAACTAAATTTGATTCTGCTGGAAGGACTGCACTGAATTCCCCAGGCAGCCCTAACATTTGGTCTGGCCATCTGAGCAGTCCTTGTTCCACACGCACTAACTTGTACAACATCTAGAATGAATGGCTTATTACCTGGAAATGTGTGTATGTATGTATAGGGGTAAAAATTGCCGACTGGGGAAGCTCGGGACTAACAATCATTATACTGTAAACTTTCAGAAAATCATCTCACACCCCACAGTTTTGAAATTACTCACTTGCATGAAGATCCATGGAAAAAGTTCAGATGGCAAATCTGAGCATACAAGATGACAGCTGAAGGCTTTACTTTTCACTCTCAGCTGCACTCTGCTTACAGTTCCAATTTTGTTGCCCTTTGTCATTGTATGTACAATTATGGATTTGAGCAAATGTACATTTTTAGCTGTTGGTTTTCATGTATATGATGTTTTCGTGAAATGGTAATAAGACCCCTCAAAGATCAAGTAGGATAAATAGAGAAAATAATGACAAATAGATTAATCTGTTCACAAGGATAAGCCTCTGATCATCTCATCCTTCTCTTTACTATCACTAGGTCCGTTGCTTCAATTTTGGTGTGATTTGTACAGATCCACATCTTCAGTCATGTAATGTGCCTGCAAGGTATGAAGAAGATCGGCTAAATTATTTTTGATTTATCATGCTGATGAGATAAAATGTCTGAGCTGCCCTTCTTGTTGTTACCACCATGAGGCACTACTTCATTTTAGGTTGAAACAGATTTCTCAAATACTTTTTGAGTTACCAGGCTAATGGGATCAAATGTCTGAAACTACCCTATTTTGGTAGCACTACTACAGTACTGCTTCAGTTTTTGGGTGACCACTTCCAGTTTGTCACCTCTACAGTGTGCCTGCAATGTTTGGAAAAAAATCCATACGATACCATATTCATAAGACCAAGTGTCTTCTATGGCTACTGTTTCCTTCCAGTGCTGCAACTCAGTGTTGCTGCTTAATTTTTACATATTTGTCTGCAAATGAAACCAGGTATAGATCTTCATCTATACAATGTATTTGTGTAGCAGTAATGAGATCCATCAAATACCTTTTGACTTGTCACAGTCACACAAATTTGCTTTCACCGTCTCTTTGCTGTCACTAATGATGTTGCTTCAGTTTTGGGGCGATCAGTTTCAAATGTGATCGCTCCCACTTGACACCCATGCAATGCTCTGCAAAATTTGAACAATGATCCGTCACATGGTTTTTGAGTTATTGGCTTGCATACCTGTGGCAGAGAAGGTGGTGGCAGCAGACCAATGCTAAAACCATATGTATTTTCCAAAAGTCGGGGAATACAATAACCCTTGCAGCTTTTTGAAAACAATAGCTTGTCTAACAAATAAGGCTGAACCACTACTGCCAACTAATGTTGGTTGAGCATTTCACAAACTTCTTTAACAATAAAATTATAAAAATTTGACTTAAACCACATTCATATGACCCACGAATAAATTTGACGCAAAAACAACACAGGTACATCTTTAATGTCTTTCAGTTAACTGATGAGTTAAAACCACTGACAACCAAATCAAAGCCTAATCAAATTCTTAAAAAATCCTTGGGAGTTCTGACAAAGACGTATAACTGGTATAATGAATGCATCCCTTTTTTCAGGCATGATGCCCAACCAAATTAAAGTAGTGGTTATCATACGACTGTTGATGAAACCAAGCTTGGATCCACAGGCACTCAGTAGACCCATCTCCAACATATCAGTTCTGGAGACAATAGTCAAAGTTTTGGACATACATAACATACACACAACAAACTGCAGTCTGGCTTCCATCTAGGACACATCACTGAATCTGCTTTAGCTGATAAAACAAGAGCAAATGATGCTGGCAATGTGACATGCTTCTTGACCTCATTGTGGCTTTTGACCAGATTGACCATTCAATTCTGTTACATCACTTGAATTTGATAGCTTGTATGGAATAGTGCTGAAGTACTTCAATTTCTATTTGACTAGGCAATATTATTATTTTAAAGTGTCCAATAACAGCACTCCTCTGTCAATGTCAGTGGTCAAATTTGGACTACCACAGGGATAGTACACTAGGGTATACGTGTCACAGGGGGAGGTGAGTAATGGTGTTTTGGGTATTTAGTTGATGTAGGAATGGACAATTGGGAATAGAAAATAATTTAACCATGGATGCACATTTGAATCTTTTGTTTTCTTTGAATTTCTTTGTAAATAAAGGATTGGTTTTTTAGCAAGACATTGTAATTTTTTGGAATTGTGTTGGACTGTGTATCAATAAAATCTCAGATTACTCTTTTTGATGGTCTATTCAAATACAGGAACACCTAATTTATTGCCACTTTTGCTAACTTCTGTAGAAGTGAAGACTTGGTTGAGTGAAAACATTCTATCACTCAATGCAGTGAAAACCAAAGGTCTGTTTTTTGGAAGCTGTTTTCACTGCACTCTGCTTTGAGAGGGCATACATTTGGGTATGTATGGTAGTGATATGTCCTTACCAATTTTGTAGGAGTTCCATCTGTGTTTAGGGTGGCGGGGGGTGGGTTGGAGCTGATTTGGTCCCTATGACTGCTGAAACAAATCTAAGCCCTTGTCCTCAACAGCTCAGCTTGTAACATTGCCATCTTCTTGGATACAAGCCTCTTGCTTAAATGTCATTGATGCAGTATCAAAGGTATGCTTCCTACAGTTACCAAGCCAAACTATACCGTTTTCTCACTATTCAAGACAATGAAAAACGAATACATGTTTTTGTATACAGTAGGTTAGAATACTCTAATACATTGTTATATTGGAGCACAACCCGAACAATAAACACCTTGCAGTGTATTCAAAATGCAGCAGCTAGAACTGTCATTAGGAGCACAATGTACAAACACATAACCCCTGCTTTCAGTTCCCAGCACTGGATTCCTGGAAATTTAAGACTGACTTCACAGTTCTTCTGCCTACATACACTGCCCAGCCAAAAAAAAAGTTGCCATTTGAATTTTTGGTTTCATCTCACCCTCTCACCCTCACCTCTGGATGGAGGTGTAACCTGGCCATTCAGTAGATTCAGGTACTCAGCTGACTTTACTTTATTGCTGCATAACATTGCTGAGCTGTAATAATGATCCAGTCATTAGCTCTTAAGTATTTGCTGATATAAATTCAAATGGCAACTTTTTTTTTGGCCGGGCAGTGTATAAGGCACTCAAAGTTCAAGCACCTGCCTTCATAAGATAACTGGTCCATGGCTACAAGCCATACCATATGTTCAGATCACAAAACACAAGTGCTGAATTGGTCTGTTTTGAAAACTCAACTGAAGACCCATTACTTTAGTCTTCCTTACCCACACCTTACTGTAAAACATAACACATGGCTGGTTACTATAGCTGCTAGTGCTGCTGAAGATGCCCTTATGGTCTAATGTGTTTGTCCATCACTGTGTTTATGTCTGTTCTGACCACCCTTTCTTTTTATTCCTCCCCACATGTCTGGATAATGCCCAGGGTGAAGCATGTTCTGAGCTGAAGTGCTGGATGAGTCCATTGAAAGTCTGATGTTATGAATGCAGTGATACAAAATGTGAGATTGTGGGTGCAGCATGATCTGCTGGTTTACACAGACCTGCGTGTAGAACTGGGCCACTGATGATTAATGCCACGATTTACACCTTGCATTTATTCAAGCAGGCTGCTCTTTTTTCTTTGTATTCTAAAATGCTGGCATGCACGGGGGGTTGGGTAGTCAGATTCATTTGTTCCAGATCCTGCTGGCACGTGTTCCATGACCTCTCTGCTTCTGACTGTCTGCGTGCCAGCGCCTTTTTGCAAGGAACTGGCACTTCTCTGGTGAGAAAAAAAAATCAATAACATAAAATAAAAAATTAAATAAGTATTTTAATTTACAGACCAATTTTCATGCAATTTCACATGTGATCAGCACCATGTTTTGTACACGTTCTGGGACCCACGCCTGCCTTGTTACCCCTCTGCTCTCATAATCTCTTCGCGTTCCCGCACCTTCTGATTTACAGATTAAGTGCTGGAAGTCAGTCAACCCTGGGCCCCCAGAGGTTTTTTTTTCTCTCCTCTCTTGTCTTTGGGCACTCTTTCTTTCCTTCTCGCCTTTTCCCTGTTTTATACACTATTTTGTATAAGTGATGTAGTAATTGATTGCCACACACTCTTGTCAAGTGACCTGGGGCAACCGTTGTGAAAGGCACTATATATAAAAATAAATTGAGTTGCAGCAATAAATATGTTTGAATATTTTATGAAACATCGTAACACTAAATATAGCCAGTACTCCCTTTATCTAGTTCTGAGGGTCACACGAATGCCAGGTGTCATTTAGAAAGCTGGCAGCTGTAAGGCTGTTGGCTCTAACAGGGACCTGTGACCCTGTACCCATTTGTGCTTAAATCGTATCTCACCTCAAGGAGAACTGCCAAGTTGGCTTAGACGAGGCCGGACTCACGAAATTACTCTGGCATGTCTGTCAGAGCCGTCTGAACTCCCAGTGAGTGAACAGTAGCTCACAAGGCCATTCTCACTGAGTTTCTGATTAAGAATTCTACCATTCTGTTCCTCCCTTTCCTCTTACCACTTTTTCCTAAACCCACGTCATATAACGCCCATGCAGAATGCTTAGATGTGTAGAAATATTATGTCACAGGACTAGATATGGTGTACATACTTGTGTTGTTTCATATGAATGGTCTGTGTGATATAATAGTGTTGTATAATAGTGTCAGTCTTAAAACAGAATGTTATGTAACTGCAAAGATGGTTGTCAGGCGGCACTGCCCATTTTTGATATACAAAGCACCTTGACTCCCAGTCATTAATTGTACAACTAGCCACTGGCTGTCCATAAGTGATAAGTGACTGGTAGATAGATGCTGTACGTCCTCTGCTATGCTCCATGCTGCTTCTGTGTACCGGTGTCTTCTGTTAGTTCCGAGTCAAAGCCTGGGGGGGCACTGTGGAGCATGCGCAGAGTGCTTAGGCCAGTTTGAGTCCGATGCAACATATACATGCAGGGGTAAATAGGATTTCAGTCAGACTGATGTGTTTACATGTACTTTAAAAGTTTGGTTCTAGTCAGACTAACACAATCATTTGATTTTCTTAGTGTGTGCATGTAAGCGCACTGAGTCAGAGAGAGCTGGTGTGTAAATTGAAAAAGCCCACTGACATTTTGTATCTGCCCAGAAGTTACTAAACTAAGATCAGATTGGTTTCGAATTGTGTAGTGGATATCACTTAATAGGCTGAAAGAGTTTAGTTAAAGATAACATGTAGAAACATGTAGACGTGTCCAAATTAACAATAATTACATAGTTCTTACATCCAATAAAACAAATACTGAATCTGAAATTATTTAGAGTCAGATATACAACATACCTTGGAGTAACTTGGTAGTTAGTCAACAATGTACTTTGGCTAAATTTAAGCAACTTTTTACATTAAAAAAAAAAACCTCAACCCACATAATACCGTTGGGCATTGGGCTGTTAATTGCTGTTAGGGCATTGGGCTGTTTTCTTTACACAGCCACTGCACGTGGGAAACACAGCTACTCAACTCAGGTCTATTCCAGCCTCTTCCAGTACTGGAATACCCATCTGCTTGTGCTCAGATAGCCATGTAGTGGTTTTCATTTAATTAATTATTGTGCTAATAACTCTACATCAACTTACATTTTGTTCAATCCATAAAAACATGTACATTGTTACACAGTAATCCTGGCTTAGTGATGTCATAGCCACGAGAGGTGATAATATACAGCAAGTCTAAAATGTATTTATTTATTTATTAACTTGGTACTTTTACCTGACCTCCCATAACACTGAACTTTTTATGTTACATTTCCAGTAGCCAATAATGGTTCCCTATCAGGGTCGGTGCCCATCCATCCCTGTCCTATGTGTTCGGTCCTAGTTTGGCCAGCAGGTGTCGCCGGCCATCCTGTTCCCTCTGTCTTTATACTATAGTTCCTAGTGTTTTCCGTGTTCCCTGGGCTGCTGCATAGCTCAGGGGGTTACGTGTGCAGCACCAAGGCTGTAATCCTCCAGTCATGGGTTTGAGATCAGCCTTACTTGTTTATTGGTTTTCTGTCTTTTTCTAGTGTTTTAGTTTTGTTTATCCTATTTGTGTCCAGTATAATTCTGTTCTGCTTGTGTTCCTAGTCTGTCCTAGTGTTAGCCCTCAGTTGTGTGTGAATATTCCTAGTGTTTATTTCCTGGTATGTACTTAATATTTCCTAGTTTAGTAAGTTTCCTAGTTTCCGTGCTTGTTAAGTATAAGGTAAATCTCTCCACCTGTTCCCTGTTTACCTGTACTGTGCTGATTTATGTCTGACACCTGTTCTTCGTTTGCCCCAATTTTGGGGTTGAAACTGGGTGCAGATTCTTATATAACATAACAATTATGGTTAAAAGACACAATAAATATGGTCCAGTATTTCAAAACTTGCTATACGATAAACTATAGTAAACTGAGAGGGTGTTAAACATTTAATCAATGGCACCCATTGTACCAATAGATATTTTGGGGCTTGGGCCAGTTCTGTTGACAGAAAGGCCATGTTCCATTTTTAACACTCAACTTTTCCAGCTCTGTTACTATACTCAGAGTGTAAGTTTTCAATCTTCCAAGTTCAGTTTTCTGAGTGTCAGTGATACATCTTAGGCCTTTTCTCTCTGAGGATACTCAACCACTTTCATCCCTCAAATATTAATTTGCCTGCACATATCGCCCAGTACAATCTTAAGGTCTTGGAACAGTTTCCTGATTTGTTCATAAGCAAGGGATATTTCATCTATGATTTGAGCCACTTGTAGATGATACCTAATGTATCCCAAGACTAGAAAGAAGCTTGACTTGAGGGGCAGTTGCACTATTCCATGTCTGATCCTATAACAGTTGAAGCCATTCAGAATTTCTAAAAAAACCTGGATTAACTGCAGTGATGATATGTTCTATGTGCTGTTCAGCTACACACAGATAAGCCTTCACTCCAAAGTTCTAACACTTTAGTAATCAAACCACATACTGTAAAATTTCTGAATGTCTCATTCACCTGTGTAGCCAACCCCTGTGTCCATAAGCTTCAGAGCTCAAACGTCTTGGCGAGAAATGTTTATAATGAGATTTTTTACAATTTCTCAGCACGTCTGAAAATAGGTTTTTGAAAAGTATATGTTTAAAGTTGATTTTAGCAAAAAATAGAATAATAACATTTTAAGTGGTCTCAGATTATTGGTGCTGAGTTTGTGCTGAATAAAAGCACATGCAACACTTTGGGATAAATGTTTTTTAGATAGGTGAAATATTTTATAATGTCAAGGCATGTCAGACTACCTAAAAAGTGGCTGAGAGGCCTCAGACTCCAGAGGGTTAACTTTTGTCTCTCAAATTTACCACAGCACAGGCCTACACTGTTAATGCTATTAGGTGTAAAACAAAGCATTAGTTGAGCAAAGAATCCCATAGACACACTAAGTAAGAAGTTTAGGACTATTGACTGCCAGTGGGAGCTATCCTTATCTGCCAAGGTTCCTTCAGCAACTCTAGGGGTCCTTTTACGTGCTTTTAAGGTCAATGGACCCTGTGTTCTAATTATTAGTGGTACTTATTAGATGATAATTACTGATACACTTCTGGATCAGAGAACTTCCAATGATAAAATGATCTGAGGCTTTAAACACAATTTTATGCACTTAGTAGGCTAACCTATCCATGTGTGATACCTTGGAACTGAGAAGGGAAATTGTGGACCTGGCACAGAAAGGAACCATTTGCCAATACAACTGATGTTTACTGTAGATTATTGTGAGATTTGGTTTCCTTCTACATTTATTGCTCTTGTTATCTGTGTATTATCTAACTTGTGTTGATGAACAGGATCATTTAAATTCAGCTTCAATGGATTTTGGAGTAACATTTTCTATGAAGCTATAAGTTATAACGCTTTATGGATACCTTCTTAATAATAATAATAGATACTTCATTAATCCCCGTAGGGAAATCGTCTTTATGCCTCCCTCAACTTGCTCTTTGCAGAGTAAGTTGTCCGTGAAGGGCTGCCACCTGTAGCAGCGCCCAGGGAGCTGGGGGTTAAGGGCATTGCTCAAGGACCCGCAGATGTGCTGAGGCTGGGTTTGGACCAGTGACCTTGTGACTACAAGCACACAGGATTAGCCCACTGAGCCACACACATGCACTGCAAAGCACCTATAATGCATTATTGCAGTCCGTACAAGAATTAATAAAGCGTTACAGCATTATCTATTGATAGTCATAAAGGATTATAGTGTTGATTATAATACTTCATAAGATCCATCATCACAACAGCTCATAATCATTCTCCCAAGTCATTCTACCAAAACAGTCCATAAACTGAACCTGATGTTGTGAAAAGAAATAGAAAGTTGATCAGGGGTACGTTTCACAAATGATATTTGCTAATAGCTTTAGTAACTTAATTGGAACCAGGCAGCTGAA
Organism: Mormyrops boulengeri; assembly: GCA_026781065.1. Taxonomy (NCBI): domain Eukaryota; kingdom Metazoa; phylum Chordata; class Actinopteri; order Osteoglossiformes; family Mormyridae; genus Mormyrops; species Mormyrops boulengeri. Next base: position 25,393,866 of record JAODLD010000113.1, read on the forward strand.
CAGATCCAGCTATGTTAGTTGCTAACAGATGCTTTTTGGAAATGTACCCCAAGTTGGGTTGCGAAAATTAAATAAAGTGATATAAATTGGACACCGTTGTAAAATATGCCGTGACGTGTAATGCTGCACATGCACAGATGTAAAAATTGGTAAAAATTGGGCAGGTGGTTTGGATTGGGTAGTGATAATGTGTGGTTACACTAAAAAAGATATTTGGTCAAGTGTGTCTCAGACCACCTCAGGAAATGGTTAATGTAATCAGATTAGAATGCGTCATGGTGGTCATTTATACTTGTACGGTCTACTTGTGATCTGATCACCCAAGATACATTTGAAAGCCAAGTGTCAATAGGGCCTGTGACACAATTTAGTCTTTCATGACTTTATTGGAACATAATATGGTCAAAATACAGCAAAAGAGCAATGACAGTAGCAGTTTTCTTACTTTTTTAACTTGAAGCACATAATACATTTGTATTTCACATTTGCCATGCATTTGTAATTCACTGAAACCTGTTTCAAACATATAGCTAGCTATAAACACATTACAGATATGAATGTATCCTTACTTTACTTGAAGCTATAAATGCATTATGACACACAATAATAACAATCCTCATGCCTTTCGATAACAAAAAGGTAATTATAACATTTTATAATGTGTTATGTAGAATTGATAGAATGATTATGAGCTGTTGTGATGATGGAACTTATGAAGTATTATAATCAACCCTAAAATTCCATATGACTGTCAATAGAAAATGCTATAATATGGTGGGGGGGTAAAACGAATCCATGGAGAGCCTCTTTGGGTGCGCATCTTTGGGATGATCTCTCAATCAGTCAATAATAAAGCAGTGGTTCTCAAATTCAGTCCTCTGGAACCACTGTTATTGGTTGATTGAGAGGTCATCCCAAAAACCCACACCCACAGCGGCTTTGCATGGATCAGGTTCATCACCCCTGCTATAATGCTTTTTTAATTCTTATACCAACCATAAAAATCCATTATAGATGTTTTGTAATGCATGGTAAAGGTATCTATAATGCATTATGAATGAAAGCTTACTAGCAAGTGTTGGTTGGGTCATGTATCACTGAAGATGAACATAAATATCAGATGTGGTGTCTGTTTATTAAGTCTGATCACCAAGGGACACAATGGCTTGGTATGGATGCAGTCAAGCAGCAGCAAAAGGTGATCAGCATCACACAGGCAGTAACTGTGGTTTCCTCATTGCTGGCCTCAACGTGCGTAAGAGGTCACAATCTGCAGCCCTCATGATTATTTTGTGCAGCACATATTTGCAGTACATAGTTACATTCACAGTGGACAAGGCCTAAGGCATTGACAGCAATCCCAGCAGCCCTCAGCACCTTTACTTCATAGGGGTACCAGACTTCTACAAATCTCACAACCACAAACTTAATTGCGGAAGTACAATAACTGCAAAGCTCAGTTATTGTCCATGTGTCACCTGTTGAAGAACATCTTGAAATACAAGAAATCAGTTTGAGGGAAGACCTTATTCATTTTTGTTAAGAAGAACCATTTTCTGAACTGTATATGGAAGAAGGTGATTATTTTGATATTTATTATCCCCTGCCTTTGAGAATACCCTTTCACAGAGCACAAATGAGGCCGGGGTACATAATGACCCAATTCCCAGTTTATAAAGGTATGGACAGTTTTCCCAAACAGATTAAATATTTTCTCTACCTTGGGGGATCATCTCAAACTCAACAAAGCAGCAAATGCACAAAATGACTACTGATGTTAGAAACCAGAAGTGATTCAGATTTGCCATTTCTCTCTGTAGTCTTTTATGCACAAACAAATTACGCACCTCACTTCGAACCATTTGCCGTGCCTGCCACATGGTATGGAAGGGCAGCGAGACTTAACACATCATTGATTGCATCACAGGTAGACACATAATACAGGCATCAGTATGCACTTCCTGGATTACTCAACAGGCTCCAATGCCTCGGGGTCTTACGTAATAACATTAGGAGTACCATCTCCTACCTGCAGGAACCACTGCAGTATGATCGCCCCATATGGAATATCACCTCAATGTGGGCCCCTTTCAGTATAGTGTTCCCTTATGTTCCCTCATGTTCCTAAATGAACCTTGACCATTCCACGGCCTCTGTCTGATTGCCCCTCTGTCAGTTGCTGTGCTGAATGCCAGTTAGTATGAATCTGTGTCAGTTGCCCCACTGAATGCCAGACAGGATGAAGCCGCTAGCCCTGCTGCACCAGCTGCCCCAGTAAGTGGCAGGCAGGATGAAGCTGCTAGTCTTGCTGCACCACCTGCCCCACTAAGTGCCAGGCAGGATGAAGCTGCTAGCCCTGCTGCACCAGCTGCCCCACTAAGTGCCAGGCAGGATGAAGTAGCTAGTCTTGTAATTGTAAAGTTGTAGTTTTTATACTGTTTAAGCACTATTTCTCATTTGTGGCTCATAAAATCGGTCACACACACTATACCGTCCAACTTATCTGTGGACGTGTTGCTATGGAGTTTTATACGTAAAGCACCGCATGTAATGTGTTATCAACTGATATTGCTAACAATGGCAATTAACCGGGCTAGAATTGGATTTCATGATTAGTTGGATTA
>JAODLD010000113.1:25405558-25421193 GCA_026781065.1 Mormyrops boulengeri
CCCACCATTGCAAACAGATCACCCATCTCTGGACAAATCCGTTTTGACAGCTGCTATGGGTAAACAAGGTGATTGGTGCTCTGTGCAGAATAACACTAGAGACCATGACCATCCTTTGGCAAGTCTGATGCATAGGAAGTAAAAGAATAACAGAAAATGGGAGAAAACACTTTTGGTGTGAACATCAGGTATGTGTCATTGATACAAGACAGGAAGCATTCACCATGAACATCATTGTTCATATATTCTAGTCATTGTGGGAACTCTTCATCCATCCATCCATCCATTTTCTGAAACCGCTTGTCCTATTCAGGGTCCAGAGCCTCTCCCGCAGACTAAAGGCAGACATTTGCTGTGAAGTGTTGTGAATTTCCTCTCACAGTCTAAAAACATAAGTTAGGTGAATTTGGGTCTCTAAATTATCTAGCTTGTGGCTGTATGCACTGAGGGGTTAAGTCAGAATCAAAGAGAAGGGGGAGCCCTGTCAGGTACAGAATGGGGGTGGGGGGCATCCTGAATAAGCCAATCTGTACATTATATTATTAGCTATCATATGTATTTCTGATCACAGTATTACAATGTATCTATCACATAGTCAATTTGTACTTCAGTTTTAAAAATGGTTTATCACTACAAGTAATATTCTTCCTTATTCATTTGTATTGGCCCAGTGAAAATGTATTAAAATATCAAATTGCTTCTTAAACAGATCTTACCTCTAGTAGGTGAAGTTTTGGCAGCAGAACGGTAAGTGAAATAAGTCAAAAAACAAAAGCACAGGACAGAAATCAAGGTATTATTTAAGAATATATCATCCGTTGGAGAAACGAATGTCTGATCAGAGTTACTAATGAAAATTAACATTAAAGCTGATGAAAAAAGCATGATTATTAGCACAAGACTGATATTTCATTAAACCGTTATCAGTAACAAAAGATTTTGGTTCAGGATCTGACAGCAGATCGGTTTTTTTTTTTTTTTTAAGTCACATAAGTGCTATCTGAATCTTCAATCTAAGCACTGAATGGCTCTGAAGATGGGGGTTATGAGAGAGTCTCGGACGAGACTAGCTGGCAGGTGGCTTCCTGCAAGAATAATTGGATTTCCAACTGGTTAATGACAAACGTTGTTCAAGACAAGAATTCAGATCATCCCCAAGCAGGAAACTTGGATAATTGCTTCTTGAACAAGTATCTCCACGACTCAAAGCATCCCTCCATAGCTTCATGTCTATGCTTTTTGCTTTAGAATACTGAATTTAGGAACACTGGAAGGCTAATGTTAGGATGAAGACAGCAAGCTGGTTGTTGTTAAATAATTCCATTAATAATTCTTGACTAATTAATTATTTATGTTTCATTCTAATTGCTAATTACTATGTAAAAGGTATAAAATAGAAATGTACAATACTATACTATACAAATTCATTAGCACAGGGATGCACATTGGGATTTTTCTGTGTCCTAAAAGGAATCATAAAAATCTGATTATGCCCATATATGTGACTGATTAGGACTGACTGTGGTTTTTGTGACCTAGACTGCAGGTTCGCTCTTGTTTTCATGTTGTTTTTTCATCAACCAACCATCACTGGATGTCTCCCACATTCATAAAACATAATGTCTGTGTAGCCCAGCCCGTAATTAAATCAAATTAATTCTCAGCTACTTCTTTTCTTAAATAAAGATTAAAATAAATGAAAAAAAAATCCAGACCACAATTTTAAATTTCAAAAAGATTTCTCTGTTATCCAGTGCCAAGTCATTCTTCTTGAAAAAAAGAATGTTTTGATAGCTAGGAAAACCAACATTATGCCATTCTGACAACAAATGACAAAGCCAAAAAAAGTCTCTTGCTGGTATGGTTTCATCTCCCTTGTTTTAAATCACAAACTGGGCAGAGATCATTACCCTGACACATCTTGTTTGCAGAGTCGTTCCTGTAGATTATGAGTACCACTGATCATTCCAATCTGATGTAATCGACTCTGGCATGAGTAATAATCTTAGAAATTGTATGTTTTAACTCAGTTTCCCTATTTAACTGGTGTGTCTAAATTAGCTTCAGATGTTCAGCCTTTCTGTAAGTAATTGCAGCAGCCAGCAGATTGACATAAGCTTGTGTTTCTGTAAAGTCACCTGTCACAAGCTCACCGCGTGTGAGAAGCCGAAATGGAAGAATCTGTCTGTTTACTATACCTCACCTTTCCTGCCATACAGCTCACCTGCCTAAGCCAGGCAGCTGACATCTCGTTAAGGGATCATATGTGGCATCAGTCCAGTTTGTCTGTTCTCTTATTCTGCACTTCGCATGTGTGAGGCAAAGTGTGCAGTCACTAACTAGACATTTTGAATGCAATTATCGTAGTGGAAATGTGCAATAGCTCAGACAAAAGCCAAAATAAATATTTGCAATGACTTTCTGAGGCAGTAGGGTCCCAGTAGTTTATATTGTTAGTCAGCTCAAGTTTGCCATTTGACATGCTCCACATTTAAATTTCAGGCTCTCTGGGTCTCAGCTTTGAGCTATTGTCTGGTGGTTAAACCAGTGACAAATAGGAATTATTGGAGTTCAAGTTATTGTCAACGTCAAAGCGGTTACTAAAGGATACTGTGTCCTTTTTATTGCATTTCAAGATAAGCTGACCTATTTAATAGCAGTATCTGTCAGTCCCTTTGATTTGGAAATCTAATGCCTCTGAAATAAGATCAGACATTATAAGTTATTAGGTTGCATACCGATCGATCCATCTTCTGAAACTGCTTGTCCTGTTCAGGGTCACAGGGGCTCTGGTGCCCAAGGCTACAGGCATAAGGAAGGGAACAATGCAGGGTGAGGCGCCAACCCATTGTTGGTTGCACTCACACATGCACAATTATGGGCAGTTTGGCAACTCCAATTAACTTCCACATGTTTTTGGAGTGTGGGTGCAAACTAGACCACCTGAAGGAAACCCAATGACGACACAGGGAAAACATGCAAACGGCACACACATGTAAAGATGGCAGAGACTTGAAGCCTGGTCCCAGCAGTGAGAGGCAACAATACTAACCACAGCACATTCAAAAATTTTTGAATAGTTTCCTTAAAAATATTCATACAAAAATTTTAACTTCATGTACCTCCAAAATAAGGACTCTCTTTTTGTTTCAAGGTGTAAAACATCCTGGTTTCTATTCATATTAAAGTACCTTGAGCAACTCTGCACCTAAATTTATGAAATACTGTAAGAAATGACTTCAAGATTGTAATTACAGACGCTACTCTACTTACGAACTTTCAACTTACAAGCTTTCAGACATACGAACAAAGAGGACTGTAGGTCAAAATTGTGTTCATTGGGCTCCCATTTCCTGTCCACAACATCAATTTTTTTTCTGTGCGCCAATTCCGCCTAGTACAACTTTTGGACTGTACTCCTAAGCATCCTAGTTCTTTGTACATGCATACACCCTTAAAATGATGTTGAATAATGACTTACAAACATTTCAAGTTATGAACGACCGTTCGGAACATATCTCGTTCGCAAGTAGTGGAGCGTCTGTATTTTTAATGACTGTACATATTCCTAGGTTCCGTTTATTACAAACACTCACCGCTTTTCCCCCTATATCTTATACAGATCTGTAATTTTTATATTTCACAGTATGCTTCCTGAAAGAGTAGTTATTAGCAATAATCCGAAAAAAAGGAAAAGTATTATTTGAGCCAATGACCTTCTAACTGCTTGTCCTAATCTGGGTGGTGGTGGGACTTGGAGCCTATTACAAGCACTACAGGTCAAAAGACTAGGGCACACGAATCAGGAAAGCTCATTTATGAAAAATACATTTATAAAAAATCCATACATTCCTGCGGAAGAAGAAACATGCGCACAAAAACTCAATGTTTGTGCTAATAGTAAAAGTTGGATTTATAAATCCATGCATAAACTGAAATATGCATGGTACAGGTATTAAATCCCACTTATCATAGAAATCACCTGTGCGTGTGCACTGAAGAGACCACCCCGTTTCCAGCCAGAAATGAACTTAAATTGGTAATGCAAATTAGTGTCATGTATATGTAAATGTGCATATACTACGTTTGTAATGCCATTTCAGAGACAATGGAGCCACAAACAACAGGAAAAAGGCGTAGACTGTATAATATCCGAAGCAGAGAAATCCCAGACTATTTTATTTGGTAGTACATCTGACGGTGTGACGAACACACAAAAAATGGGTTGACTGGAAGCATTTGACTGCTGCTGTTAATACGATCAGTTCCACAAGCCAGACAATGACAGAAAGAATATGAGTGGATTTCAAATCGATTAAGTTGGGATTCCTCTCCACTGTGTGCTTGGTGAAATGAGGTTAATAGCCTGCGCTTAGTTGGATAACCGCTGTCTCCTTTTTACTATTAGTCAAAGGGAAACTTACATATACAGATGCATATATACACTTATATATGCGAAAACTCTAGCATACATTTCTTATGGTTAAGGTCAGGGCTGGGTAGGTGTTAAGGTCGTTATGTTGGGAATAGAGTTTTCCCCATAGAAATGAATGGAGAGTCCCCATGTGTGTGTGTGCACGTGTGTGTGTGTGTGTGCGCGCGTGTGTGTGTGTATAAAATGAGCTACATTGCTATTTCTTACAACAAAATGTTGGCATCACAGAGTTGCATGTTGATGGAAGCAAACTTTTCTGTTCACAAAAGCAGCTTCATTCTCTGATGGTGCTTTTGCTGAAATGTGCATGTAGTCAATAGCACCAAGATCATTAGTAATGTGTAGTGTGTAATGTTCGCCTGTACATCCACACTAGGGAAACTTCATATTCTGCCTTGACAGTTGGTTAATACTAGACATGAGTTGAGAAATGAGCCGAGATATCCCAGATCTCTCATCCAGTTCTCATTGGTATGTCCCTGTTGCAAAAACTCCAAGTATTGCCAGTACTTGAAGAAGGACAGGAACGCCATGATTTTGTAATATAGGTAGTTCAAGAGCCGGGGCCAATTCATCACACCAGTCCATTAAAATCGCTCTTGGCAGTCTAAAATGGCTGATAAGCCACAAGTCAATATCTCATTGAAAAATAATAATTGTGATCTGTAAATACTCGCTCTCTTCATATTTGGCCATGAACAACATCCTCTAGTAAAGCTTAATATGTCATACTGATGCTGGGCCGTTTTATGCCTTATTGCATGTGGGTGCACACGTGTTGATGCCTACTTATTTTGACTTTTTATTACGTATATCTCTGACTTAGATTCTATGCAAAAAATATTTTGCTATACATAAAGTATATATTGGTATATATAAAGTATATTGGTATAGTTAAGTTCATTAATTCATACTATCAGGAGCAACACCATCCCAAAATCTTTGTATGTGCACAAAACTTTCTTATCTTTTTCTTTCATACAAAATCTTTTTAAATGAGCTCCAGGATCATCACAGGGCACATACACATACACTCACACTCATTCATACACCATAGGCAGTTTTGAGATGCTAATTAGCCTAACTGCACGTCTTTGGATTACAGGAAGAAAGAGGACCTGGGGGAAACCCGCACTAAACAGAGAGAGCAAACTCCAAACACACATAGTGGAAACCCTGGAAGTGGGAGCCCCCATGCAGTGCTACCAACTGAGCCATCCTGAAAGACATTACCGCTTATGGTCGATGTTAACACATGTGTGGCAAACTACAAAATCACAATTTACTTAGACCAGCCACTGACTATTGTATTAGGAATGCCAAGTTTCTTTGCGTTATTGTCATTCCCGTAATGTTAAATACCAATGACCCCTCTCAGCTCTGTGTGATGAACTAGCTATCACTAAAAACATCAGTGGAATGAATAAAACATTACACAACAAGAATGCCATGTTGCTTATCAATGTTACCAAGGTGCCAGTAAGTCGTGAACCCTGACACTGTTTAGATGTCAGGTAGCAGTAAAATGTCACAAAATGTTCAAACTATTTGTTATTGCAGTTCTGGTGGGTGTCACACCTGGGCTCTGATTTTACAGACGGATTGATGCCGTTAATACTGTATTGATCGAAAAAGGTAGATAACGGAGGATGCATGCAATAATGAAGAGCAATAAGGTATGTCTATTTCCATAATATACTATTAATAAGTAAGGGTTATATCTGTGTTTACAAATATATATATGTAGCACATTTGATATTTCATGGTCTACCTTTCGACAGGATGCTATTATTCTTTTAATTAAAGCATATTTTCTATTAAAACATCCAACAGTTCAGTTTCTTCCAATTTGCACATGTAAATTAGTATTGCACAGCCTTTAAAACTGCTCGAAAATCTTACTGTGCATGGCAGTTAAGAATCTTTTTGCTGGAATATCTTAAACTGTCAGCAGTTTGGCGGACACCCAGAGGTGAAAACTGCTGAGCAACAATTACTAGTTTAGCACTCTATTAGATATTAAAAGTTACATTTATATAGCACCTTTCACAAACCCAAGGTTGCTTTACAAGGTCTCTGATCATGGCTGCATTTATTCAGCTGATTACATTTCCTGTAAAATAATTTTTTTCTGAACATTTTTCACCTGTTTTCAGAGTATATCCTTCTGAGCATTTTAATAGGAGGTACTTCGAAATAAATCCTTCAGGCCCGAAATCTAAAATGACAGCTTGCAATGGTATGACAGTTAGTTAGTTTAATGGGGTTTTTGTTTATCTCTGTCTGTGTATCTGTCTATCAATAATAAATCCATTAACTGCTGACCTTTATTCTTCTGGATCTTGTGGTCGGCTAATGACTTTGACTTTAAAGAAGGAAAGGCAGTAAGAACAGGTGCATTCTCTTAAAGTACTCTGCTGACTGTTTGCCAGTCCATTAATATACCGGCTCTAGAGACAGTGCTGGTGTTTCATGGTGGCAGTCTTGTCATTTTCTCGGTGAGGGGTTCTAGTGGACAAATGAGTAACCGAATTCCGAGGCAGAACATGTGGAACACAGCCAGCAGAGTCAGGCATTTGCATCCAAATGCTAGCTTGTTAGGGAAGCCATGCTCAAATACAAATCATTAGGCACACATTAAAAGAAGTCCTACTAAGTATGAAAATGATGGGTGGGAAAGAGAAACAGCAGATTGAGGATTATTCTGTTATTTGACCTTTAGACTTTTATACATCTTCTTGTTTTGTACCTGAAGAGGTTTAATTTCATCTGGGTTATTTTTCTTCCCCTTTTTGTCCCTGATTCTCATTTTGAAGTCTGTTGAGTACAACAAAAAAAAATCTCATTCCCTTTCCTCACATTTGATCATCTCTGAGCTCTATACGCCCTGGTGTGCCACATTCCATAATGAAATGATTTGGATAATTTTAAAATTACTCCGCAGTATAGAAGAGAAAAAAATATTCATCAAGAAAATGACAATTTTATTATTGGGTAAAACAGAAAAAGCATAGAGCAGCTTTTGAAGTTTTTTAAATATCACAAACTCAAGTGAATGTCAGCATAGTGCGATTGAAGCTAAAATTACATTTTTAGCATGTGACTTAAACATCAAATGTGACTACAGAACTATGCAAGGACAACTTTTGGGAATCTGTCTGTCTGGATCTATTACATAGAGACTTTTGCAAAAATGACAGCCATACAACTAGAAAGCTTTTACTAAGAAAATTCTGAACCTGTTAAGCTCTTGCAATATGTATTCTTGTAGTAAGCTGTTCCTAAATTTTATGGGCTGTATTAAGGAGTTGATTGTATTAATTTCCATATTGCATGAAATGGAATGAGAAAAAAAACTATCTGGTACATCTTAAATTCTGATGTGTGACTTAAAAACAAATAGATTATTTGAAATTTCTAGATTTTTTTCTCTTAAGTGAAACACTATAAGGATAGAAACAAAAAGAACGGCAAATGTCATGACTTGATGGTATTCTAGGTGAAACCCCACAATATATTTTGCCTGATAGGGTAATGAGTTTTTTACAGATAGAGTGGGGGAAATAAACATTCATGACATTACCTTTATCTCATTAAACATGTTTCCAATACAGCTATTAATATGAAATTTGATGTGAAGCACAACGGGTCCGAATCACTGTGCTGAGGGCACTGTGAGTGATGAGTCTCTTTGATCTTCTCCAAACAAGTATTAAATATATTTCAGTCAGTGTGTTTGATCATTTTTTTCTGTGTCAATCAGCGTTATTGCACGTAACTTTTTTTACGGACTGGAGTGTTATGATTTACTGTATCATTTTATTGAGTTAATACCAATATCTGGTCTAAATTTCAAGTGAATAGCTACATTGGAAATATGTTTAATGAAAAAAAATGTTGATGTGTTAAATATGTATTGCCCCTGCTCTGTCCAGCTAGTATGGGACTAACATTAAACATTGGCAAGCCTAGGCCTTTAACTTTTTAACCAGTGCAAGGAAGTAATTATGGTTTTTACTTTTGTAAGATTAAAATGGTGGGGTTACTCAAAGACGGGATCAGTGCTGCACATAATTTCCTATATTATCACATGTAGGATAGGAGAAAGGGCTGGTATGGGCTGAAGCTAAAGAAAACATCACAAAATAAGTACGAGTTAATCGATAGGATAATAAATGTTGTGTTATTTTACCCCAAATGCACAAGTAGCCTGCTTGCCCTGTTGCAATACTATAAAGCCTAAAAAAGTCCAGTTTAGCTAAAATATTAAAACCTAAAAACCTAAAAGTATTATTAGTAACATGCAATATAATTCCATGTAACATTCAGTGGGTACAGGCAAGGGGTGACAGCCTTTTCGGGGATATATTTTCTGTTTACTAAGCTATGGAGAGGGGCACAAGACACAGGCATGGAATTTGAACACAGAACATAAAAGAGGCACAAGATTGAAATGCACTTGTGACAGTGATTGGATTTACAGAGCAATTAAAGAATCAGAACACACAAATACCTTACAGTAGGTGAGATAAAAATCATTAAATGTGCTGACAGGAAGCAACCACTCTATCAAACACACACAAATAAATTTAAATAAACTGTAACCAGTGCTACCCTAAAATGTACTTATCCAACCCCCTAAAAAAATCATATGGAATAATTCTGACGCACAATGGATTTGCACATTAAAACAGTATATTGACTATTCTTGAAATTGCTAAAATATTTTGAAAGCAATACAATATGAGATATAATAAACATAATTCCCCAAAAGCAGGATATTGGGTGAGATCAATATGCAGTTGAAGCCAAAATTTTTTGTCAAAAATTAAATATATGTCAACATTAGATATATTTTGAACAACTGGAGGTAAATAATCAGAACTGATTGTGGCAGAGATGTGTCAGAATCAGATATGTGTGTATGGCTTCTATTTACTAACAGAGAATTATGCTTGTGAATATGCTTGTTATTTTGTGCTTGGGCTGTATTATAAGAAGACCCAGTACATTAGGAAGTATCACAGTGCATGGGGGTGGACTGGCAACAAAAATTAGTCCGGGAATTTGCCGCTGGGGGGGAGGGAGGGGGTGCTCCCCCTTGTTATTGTAATCAACCAGTTGGCCACCAATGAAATAATGCATGATACAATAATCATCTACTATGATATACTGTGACTCCTGATATATAGGTTATATAGTGCCGGGTTTGTGAAGGGAAGTCTGGCCATCACTAGACTGGCCCACCGGGAAAATTCCCAAACTTCCCGATGGCCAGTCCAGTACAGTCCACACTACTGTCTGTAGTGATTGGGGAAGATGCTGGCAAAAGTGTAAAAGGGTTAGTAGCAACAAAGTGGATGGATTTTGTGGATGGGTAGGGTATGGTCACATAAAAAATACTTTTGGGAAGTCTGAAGAGCCAATCAGAACACTGCATGAATTCTGGAGGAATGTTGTCTATATAATCACTAAAACTATACAAAATAACAGTGACCAAAGGACATTGACATATTGTATAATCACAATGGTCTTAAACGTCTTAAAGATTGAAGATCATTTATAATCAGCAAATGATATGCATAATTTAATGAAAGAGGGCATATACATTTAATTTTTCAAAATGTCTTAATTCATTGTAGCAATGAATATTGATCATATTTGAGTAATTTTAAGTATTAATAACTGTTCAGTCTGAAGGTCACACAATTAGGAAGAAAATATTGGAAAGAAGAGTATCCTTGGCCATCGAGTGTTCTTGTATTAATATTTATCAGACCAGATTAACCTGTCTGTCATCCTGGAAATGGGTAAAAGAATAGGAAAGAAAAAACTAGTAGTATTATTCTTGCATTGGGGGTGCGTGTACCCCTAGGGCAGGATTTAAAGGCCATACTGATGTCACACTGCTAGTTTTTTGCTCCTCTGCTTCATGTCTCTAGGGTCCAGCAGGAGAAGAAGAATCTCTTTTTCGGTTCTGTCAGTCTCCTCTTTTGCACCATCCATCACTGTTTTTCCACAGAGAGATTATAATAGTTCCTGCTGTTGGCTGACACTATAACCCTTTTGTCATTTTGATGGACATTTGGGACCATTTTCCTTGAGCTTGGAGCAGTCCATTCTCTGAAGAAATGTTAGCTACTGAAAGGCATATTCTCAAACATTCACTGTCAAATTGTGATGGTCTTGAGTGCAGCCATTTGAATCTGACAATGACTGAAAGGTATCTCTGACTAACATGCAAGCTGTATATTGCTCGATGGTTTATTGGAGTTTCAACCTTGTTCAAAATTTGAAAGTTTACACATGTACACTACTGGGCAAAAAAATGGGCCGAAGCTTAATGTTGTGCAATTTGGGTTTGGCCCATATTATTTAATTTTTGCCTAGGAGTGTATGTGCTTGTCTGTATTTAACCAGATGCCTGTGTTTTGCAAATGTAGGGAATGCAGAGTGTTATATTCCTAAAAAATAAAATGTCCACTGTAGAGTAGACTTTTGTAGTAGAATACATTGGGTGCTAGACGGGCCTGCCTGCATTCCAGACCTGTCACCCATTGAAAACATTTGGTGCATCATGAAACAAAAAATACGACAAAGGAGACCCCAAACTGTTGAGTGGCTGAAATCCTATATCAGGCAAGAATGGGATGACATTTCACTTTCAAAACTCCAGCAACTGGTTTCCTCAGTTCCCAAACGTTTACAGAGTGTTGCTAAAAGAAGTGGTGATGCAAGACAGTGGTAAACACGCCCCTGTCCCAACCGCTTTTAAACATGCTGCTAGCATCAAATTCAAATTCCGCATATATTTTTCATAAAATAATAACATTTCACAGTTTCAATATTTGATATGTTGTCTATGTTCTATTTTCAATTAAATATGACTTAATATGATGTGCAAATCATTGCCTTCTGTTTTTATTTGCATGTTACACAGCATCCCAACTTTTTTAGAAACCGGGTAGTAATATAATTCGCATAAGGCGGGAACCAATCGACTATTGCAGGCTGCACACATACTGTCATTTAGGCACTCCAGTTCACTTCAGTTGCATGTTTTTGGACAGTGAAAGCAAAATGGAGGATTTGCCAAAAAGCCACGTACACATAAGCTGAACATGTGAACTCAACACACACAAAGCGGTGGTGTGCAACAACACCACGACCCACTGTGCCAGTCTTGCATGATGTGCATTAATATCGACATGGTATTTCATGCACATGTAATTGTCACATTGCAAGGACCATGATAGTTCAAACCATGCCTGTACCTACCACTGAGGACACCGACGTCAAGCCCTCAGTATTTCCTCTGCAACCCCAATAACCATGATCCATTATGGGGCACACCTAGGCAAGGGATAACACTTTTGACCTCGGTATTTTAAAAATCCTGGCTACAGCCCTGGTTCAAACCATCAATAAGTTGCGCTAAACATCTCTACTCATCAATGAAAACAAACTTTTGCAAGTTTTGCAATTTTAATCATGGCTCCTTTTCAAAATGATATAGTACATTTTTCTTTTAAACTCAGCCTAAAGTTTACCGCCGCTACTTTTGCATGAGCTCTGTATGCGTGCTCAAAGATAATCATAATCAATGTCATCCTTGCTGTTGAACTTATTCATAGACAGTGTGCTGCATTTGTAAATTAAACAATTAGTGAAGAGGAGAAAAGAAAACAAGAACTGGTCACAATTCTTTATAGTTCACAGCGACGATATTGAGCCAAAGCAAGTGATTTGTAGGCACTACTTCGTGTTTGGTAGTACTTTGTGTTTGGTAGAACTCTTTGCAATACCAGAAACTTATCTGACAGAATCAGTTATGATAAATACTTTCTCTTTGGGTACTTAGGCCTAGTTTATTTTCAACTCCTAAATATCACAAAGACTTCAAATCACAATGTGAAATTTTTCCAGTATCATTCAGCCCTAAAACATACAATGCATTATTATTATTATTATTATATGGTTGTTTTGTACCATATTATGCAAGATGATGAGGCAAAGTGACAGTGCTAACCGTTGTTTTAGCAGCGATATTTTTACAGGGATCTTAGAAAGTAAATTAAGCAAAATAATTTAAGTCAATGTGATGGCAAAGACAGGCTAGGCTACTCCGAAATGGTACATACCACATATCTTAATTTTATTTTATGACGTCTATGTCGTTCTGAGGTGCTATTTTAAGTTATGCTTTGCGATACTTAGAGACTACTGCATTTTCATTTTTAATTTGTAGTGCTTCCGCATAAGTGATTCTTTTAAATCAGTGGTTTTTAATAATCAAGTAATTCAGTTTAATCGAGTAATTATGATAGCTTTAATAATAATAACATATTTTGCTTACAAATGATTAGCGTATAATAATCATAATAATGATAATTGTAACTATAATCAATTTACTATATTTCTTAAATATCCTTATATAATTTCGAAATCGTTACTATAATTTTAATTGGAAAACTGAATCTCTGAAATGCATCAATGTAAAATTCTCCCATAGCAATAATTACTGTAGCCTGACATGAAAAGATTTATACCAACATTAGATGTGTTTCATAACAAAGTTTAGTAATTTAGTAATTTAGTAATTACATTTTTATTTATGTCTATTTATTAAGCAGGTGCTTTTGTCCAAAGAGTAATTGCAGATTGCCCCAGCATGCATAATTTCTCATGTTTTTTGGCCAGAGTTTGTGGCTAATATGAAAGTTTATTTGTGTCTTCCTTGTCAGGAATTCCAGGAGGATTTAACTTTTTGTGTCATTTGCTGTTCAAGGAACTTGTTGATGAGTCTCTCAGCTCTTAAGTATGTTAAAAACAAGGAAGCTATTCAACCGACAGTGCATCTTTTTTTCCAGACTTCCTTCCTCATGCAGTCTTTTTAATATTTCAGCAGTAAAGCTTGAGTAAAGTAGAACACCCAGGTAAAACCAGGATATGCAAAACAAGAGAGCTATTTATTGTTATTACTACATCATGGTTTTGGGGGTAATTAGCATCACTGTAACTATGTACCAACATGAAAATTGTAATCAGCATTCCGGCTAGATTTGGCACCTGTTCAAGCCCCTTGGTGCATTTTTGGTGAATGGGAAGCAGAAGATAAAACGGGACCACCTGGAAGTTGTGAAATTTTGAAGTTGTCTCTGTTCTATATTTGGTAAAGAACATTCAATAGCAATGTACTCAGCAAATGAAATTTGCATAGAATAATTATTTTTAGAGAAATCCATACTGATATGAGATATATTTAGTTAACATTTAGTTCTGTATTTATTGCCATCTTAGTCTTTTGTTTGACCGGAAGATTAATTACAGCCACTAGTCAGAAAACAACAGCATTGAACTACAGAAATTAATTACCTAGCTAACTTAATCTAAGATTTTGATTTAAAAAAATATTGAAATTCTATTGAGATTCTGTGACCATTATTGAAGACAAAGGTTTTACACATCCATCACATCTGAGCATCTGTTTCTGTGTGACATCCAAAAAACCCCAAAGCCTTCCAGATGCTTGCTGAAGTATGGACAGAAAAAAATTCTTGAAATTGTATTTTTTTAATATTCAAGAAAAAATATTCCAAAACATCATCTTTTTGAGCTTGGTCATTATGTGAAGTGTTACATCAATTTATACTGTAAAATTGGTACCCAAATCTTATTCCTGCAGCAGTAAATGCACAGTTTTGTTCCAAAGAATAAGAAAATTTCAAACTACAATTTCTTCACCTCCTGCCAGGCCCTGGGTTTACTTTTTTCAACAAAAATCACATCTTAGTTTTTGCTGCTTTGTGTTTCAAAGTGGTCGCAAAAGCTGGGAAGAGACGACTAAACCAATGCCAGTTAGACCTCATTACTAGTCCTAGAACTCCTTAGAGTAGGATAACAGCAAACTTTTCTTTCTTTCCAGCCAGAGGAAATTTGGCGAGAGTGTACAGGACAGTGTACAGGTGAGGGATGCTAAAAATGAACAGATGACAAATGTGCCTTTGGTTTCACGCA
This sequence comes from Mormyrops boulengeri, assembly GCA_026781065.1. Taxonomy (NCBI): domain Eukaryota; kingdom Metazoa; phylum Chordata; class Actinopteri; order Osteoglossiformes; family Mormyridae; genus Mormyrops; species Mormyrops boulengeri. The sequence continues at coordinate 25,420,011 of JAODLD010000113.1, forward strand.
GCATTTACTTGACTCCAGCATGCAATGGCTGCAGCTGGAGGTGTTCTTCCCAGAAGAGACTGTGGAGCAGATGGCCATGTAGCAGTTTGTCTGCAGTCTCCTGAAGATTGACATCAGATTGGTGCCATCAACCTCCCTCTCTGATTGCTGGCATTTGGTTAGCCGAAACCACCTGGCTATGATCCATAAAGCCTCCCAAGCCTGACGCCCACCCTCCCCTATATGCCCTTCTGCCCTTGGCCTCTTCCCTTCCTGATAGAACGTCCCAACCCTTCTTTTTCAAGGGTGGAAAGAGTTCTGGAAAAAATCAACTCAAGTACAAGTACTGTTACTTCCAAAAGAATCAACTCTGAGTAGAATAATAAAACCTCTCTTAGAAAATACTGCAGATAACAGAGTTGTTTGTTTAATAGGTATAGGAATTGGAATAGTGAGTATTTTTGAGTTGTGCTTTGCTACATTATTCAGATTTTTAATTTCATTAATTTAGGAGACACTTTTGTCCATAGTGACATACTTTTGAGAGATTAGGGTCAGACAGCATCCCTGGAACAATATGGGGTTCAGGGTGCTGCTCAAGGGCCCAACAGTGAAATCACTGTCAGTCATGAATTGGATCTTCAAATAACAACCATAGAATCTTGACTGAGAAAGACGTACACGGTCCCTCAAAAAATGTGCACTAACATGTAAATACACTAAAAATGGTACAAAAAATCTGGTATTTTCTCACATTTACATTAACATCTGTACCACAACTGTACCATACGGAAGCCCTGAAGGACAAAACATGTTTTTGAATTTGCTGGCGCGTTTTCGCTTTTGCTGACGTGTTTTTGCTTTTGCTGGCGTGTTTTCACTTTTGCTGGTGCGTTTTTGAATTTGCTGGCGCGTTTTCGCTTTTGCTGGTGTGTTTTTGCTTTTGCTGGCGTGTTTTTGAATTTGCTGGCGTGTTTTGCCCTTCAGGGCTTCTGTAGTACCACATGGGCCAAAAATATTCAGCCTGCATTTTGAATTTGTTGTTTATTTTTTCATTTTGACTACATGTTCTTATAGTACAAGGGCGTTTTATTTTGAATTTTTGTTTTTATGCACTTTTGGGTCAATTCTCCCATCAAGCACTTACATCAAAAAGTGCTTAAAGAGCTATGTTTCAGTTCAGCATATTCTCCCCTTCGCCACA
>JAODLD010000113.1:25438106-25449653 GCA_026781065.1 Mormyrops boulengeri
TTCTTTTTTTTGGGGGGGGGGGGGGGCACAATATGTTTTCAATGCAGCACACCCACATGAAGGGGGTAAAGAAGGTTGTGCTATATTAATAAATGATATGACAGCTATTTTAAAATAAATGTTACTAACTTTATTAGCAGCCACTATTAGTTTAATACTAGCAGCAGTACAGCCAGGGAAGTCAGCAATTTACAGGACACCCAGGGACACACGCTAAACACATGCATTGTCAGGGTAGCCAATTCTCACGCATCTGGCATGTCACTCATGCTTCTTGAGTCTCACACTCACGTGAGAAATCTTACAGAAAATCTATATTACTGTAAGTCAAAACACTCAAACCCTTCCACACCATGTAGTGCCCTCATGGTGTGGAAGGGTTTACTTCATTAGTCTGGTTGCTTGTTCCATTATTCACTGAAGCAGCAGGGGGAACAATAGAAGTCAGAAAACATTACATGCTTTTGTTAATTCAACTAAAAAACATGTAGTGGTAATGCACGAGCAAGTCACACCAGAGCTAATTAAATGACTTATAACTTACTTTTTTTATTTTCTTTTTCTCCCAGAGAACAGAATGGATTTACTGGGATTTCAGGTCTTTCAGTCAATCAGGTCCATACTTCAGACACAGTCAGCAGTCATTTTATTAAGCAGGTAATCATACTGGACAAAGGGGCACTTCATTGTGCTTTAGATAGTCCCTGGAATATGTGGAGAAGATCAGTCATAGGTACCCTGCAGGCCCGGTTTCTAAACCTAAGCATGACCATTACAGACAGGCTTGTTTGGCTGGATACCCTTGTAGCATAAGTTCTCCTTAAGTAAACTCCTATTTCTGACAATAGTAAAAGGTTTCCTTTATACTGGCAATGCTGTTAGGATAAGTCCTCAGATTGAGGGTTATGTATGTAAACCATATTTGCATCTAAAGCATAAGGTCTACATTGAATTGTATGCAATAACTTGAAGTTCATTAATGAGTCCAGGTTGAGCAGAAAGTGATGAGAAATTCACCCAATCAAATGGATTTAACCACACCTCATATTCCTGGATAATTGCCTTATTCATATTTAATTATTTAAAAATGCAGATGGCTGTTAATATGTGGGACTTCATTAAAGCAATTAAAGTTAATTGACTGAAAGTGAGAACAATATGGATATAAAGAAATTTCTGACATATCTCCTATGTCATTGAAACAAAACTGGAACTGGAACTGAATCTCCTGTCAGAAGCCACTGACAGCACATCATCACCGAGACATTTTTAGTTTTCGGTCATTACCTTTAGTTTTTTTTTCTCCCACAATATCAAAGTGTCTCTTTATGGAATGGGTCTCATTTGTGGGTTTCTGATGGTGGAATGAGCTGCCAAACCATATCGGGCCATCAGACTCCCTCTCAACCTGAAAGAAACCTGATTAGAGCCTCAGGATTCATTTCAATTTGTTATTTTGTGTTATGCATGTTTTGTACCACTTAACGAATACAGGGTCATGGTGTGTCTGAAGCCTATCCTGAAAACACGGGCCATTAAGCAAGGGGTACCCTGGGTGGGTTGGCAATCTATATCGGGCAACACACTCTAAATCTTATACTGTATTATGGTCACTTCAGAGACATTCTATTCACCTCATCACATTTTTGGACTACAGGAGGAAACCAGAGTACCAAGATGAAACCAGACCAACATGAATAAAACATGCAAAATACATGTGGGAGTCCATCTCACAACCCTGGAGCTGTTTCCCCCTTCGCCACCACACAGTATCGTTATTTTGATGTTTAAGTGAAATTGAAACTGAACTCAGTTTTTTCTATCCATTTGATTTAACAGTAAAGTAATCAATAAAAGAAGCTTGAATATTTTTTCTACTGCAAAGTATATTGTAGCCAACACATTTCTGAAGTTAGACTAGAATGAAATAAAATTCACACCAGTAAACCAGTAAAGATAAATGGTGTTTATGGAAGCCAGATTGTTTTTTTATTTAACATACTGAACTAAAGCTAATTATCCAATGATAGAGAAAAACATGCAGCGAAATACTTCTCAATCTGGTGCATGTTTCGGTTTTGTCTCAAGGTCTTGTCCAGTTGTAACACTGATTAGGCACATCCATAAGCCTAGCTCTTAGTATGTTACTTGTTTGGCAACTTAGTAACCACAGCTGTGTAACAAATCATATTTGACAACACACCTTCGGTTACAATGTAAAGATGGGAAAGCATTTCCCCAAACAGTACATTATTTCTGTTCTATATGTAAATATCATTTGAAAAACCTCTGTATTTCTGACAAGGTTATATTCATAATAAGACAGCACTCAGTCACTTATCAGTTGAAATACTGTCTGTCATGGAAGTGCAGCACACGGTGAGTAATAACATTCAGTCACAAAGAGACATTTTTTTCACAACCTGCCCAATCCACAGACCAGATTTTGGTCTTTATCTGTTTGCATCCTCTTGTGATATACTAACAATGGAAAAAAAAAGCTTATTATTATTATTTTATTTTCCACCGAATATACAAGAGAGGCAGACAGCAGTACCCTTGAGGTGATCATTTATTTTTAAATGTTTAAGGTTGTTAAGGTTAGTAATCTAGGTAGTAGCTGTGTATTAACTCTAGTTAAACTAATTAATTAACTTCAATGAAGTATTGATTACCCAAACATGGTAATCAAACATTGGTGTATTGGATAGTTATTGCAAATAATGGTGTGACTTTAGGAGCGGTTTAGAAGCAGCTAAGATAACACACACAGATATTATATCATTACAAAGAAGGTGGTAGGAATCCATGCACTGAACGATTCAAAACACAATCCAAAAATCAGAGAAAGCCTTAAGTAGAAAACCAAAGCGGGACAAAGACACAGCCAGAGCCTTGTAATCACAAGGCTTCCTAATGCCTGTTTTCACTTGCACTGGCTTGTGAAATATGCTCATCGTTTTATAAACAATTACAGTCTACTATACAGCATGGCTGCACTGTAAAAAATGTCACATTTACAGTTCAGCACTGGCAGCTGTGGCATCGAGATATTCACTGTAGTTAAAGTCTGTTCTAGTATCGACATGTTTTATTTAGATTTTAAAGATCAAGTTTTGGTATGTACTGTAAAATGTCACATTGATTAGATTTGATTCTGAAGCTGTTTTACCAGTGAATGATGTCCTGGGCCAACTACGTCATCTTTGATGGCATCCTGCAGAGATGCTGGGTACCTGGCAACCCTATTCTTCACAACAGCAGTGATTCTTTGCTTACTAGAAGATTTGAAGATCCCACCATTTCAAAAATCAAAATTCTGACCATTTCTTGTTGTAACCGTGGACTTAGTCTTTCTAAACACTGAATCACTCTTTCAGGAAGCTTTTGCCATGTAGCCTCAGAACTATCTACCCAGTTTGTAGCAACTCTGGAACTGCTGGACAAAGTACCTCATACATGAGGATGAAGCTGAAGGAGTGTGAGGGCTATAGAATGTGGGGCTTAAGCATGCATCAGTATTTTGGTTTATAAAGAAAAAAAACATACTGAAAAGCATCCTGATAAAACACTAACTTGAGGCCTTTATTTCTTGGAAAAAAACACTGCATTTAAGAATTTGATCATTGGTGCTGTCACAACAAACATCAGAATCAGTTTTTGTCAGACAGTTGTGTTGAAATGCAATCCTGCCAGATATTGTGATCTAAAAGGAATTACAATGTTTTTCTCACAGGTATGTAATATGCAGATTGCTCAGTTCCGATTCTCATCTCTACATAAAAGTATTTTTTCGACTTTGTATATTTGAATACCTTGTTAAAAGCCTAAGACCTTGAATATGCCATTCTCATACACCTTGTAGGACACAATTCAAATTCCCTGACTGTATCACAAATTTTGGAAATGTCCTCATCTGCTAATGACAAGCCATTCTTCAAAATCAAACAGTTTACTCAAAATATATGTTTGATGATGATATACAGTGTACTTTGTATCTCTTCAACAAAAACCTGTCCTTTAAGCATGTTTATTGTCAGCCCAGCCATATACAAGTACACAGAGGGTTGAAACTGTGTTACTCTAGGAGCAAATGGTATGGCAATTAACAATGTGGGATAGACATAAAGTGCAGCTGTAACATGACAGTGCAAAGTCAGACAAGACAAGACAAACTACTGCAACACTGATGTGCACAGTATAAATGCAATAGCAGCATGAAATACAATGTAGAGCAGAATAAATAGGATAAACAAATAAGATTTAAAAAGACAGTAACCCATTTATAGAGTACAGTAAAAACACAAACTACAGTGAAAACACATTGCAAAATGCATTTGTAACACCATCAGTAATATTAAAATAATTCCTAGTATGCGGGCGTGCAAAGTATTATGAGTCACCATTATAAAGAGAATTATCAGCTCATTTTTAGTCAGCAACCTGGCTGATACAATCGGTGCATCTCTACAAAGAACTAAATAAAAAAAAATAATCAACAGGCACACTTTTCCAAGCAGTCAAGAAAAGACAAAAAAAGGACCACCGAAAGCGAGTAGGTAATGTTGCCTCACATTTCCAGTTGTAAAAATTTGCCTGTCTTGTATCATCTAGCTACATCACATTCAGGTGAATGGGTGACTTCAAACTGAGCATGGCGTCTGGATGGCATTTTCTCTTGTGTGATGGCTTAACACACTGTCTTATGTATGTATGCAGACCTGCCAATGGGGTCGTGTCAGTTTGCTATAAGATCACAATTTAATTTCTGGAGAATTATTTATTTATTTATTTATTGGGGGGGGGGGGGTTACCATGTTGGAGCTTCTGAAATTTCCAAACATTTCCTATTTCTGAAGATTTTACATGATTGCATGATTGAACACGAAAAATACATAATTCTTAACCATAAACAGTTTTATTCTTTTAGGTAGATGTCAACAAAACATTTAACAGTTGCATGTAGTAGTTATATACTATTGTTGTTTGCACACTTGCTTTTGATTAAAAGAGTGACTTTCAGAATTTGATTTCCATGGAACTGTCCAAGCAAGATTTGGCCCTTTGAACAAGAAAATAAGAATTACCACTGCACTTCTACAAATTCTAGAACAAAGGTTATCAGTTCATCAACCAAGCATGGTCTTACATTCAACTGTAAAGAGCCATGATTGAGAAACGCATGAAAACGGCCAAACCTAATCAATTTTTAGGGTTTAAACATAGGGCTTGCAGGAGTGGAGGAGAATCATTAGGAATGCATGAGACTCCCATGAAACTCAAGAGACATGGCAGATCTGTGTATGTCATGCACTTCTCATGGCATTTCTTAGATTCATATAGATGGAATAGTGGATACTGAAAGTGGGTGGATAGACAAAGCACATTTGTTAGAGAAGGTTTTTTGTGTTTTATTGTAAAGAGAAAAATTAAAAATTGCTTTGTTTTAATAGCAGTCATCATCACTGCTCTTCAGCCAAGGAAACAGCTTTCATAATTATGTGCTTCACTTTAATTGTTTTTTACAAAAATCAGCTCGAGAGTAGTTTCTTTTGAAAACTATTCACCATAGATTGCTCAATTTACATCTACTCTTGTACAGAGGTTTCAATGAACATTTTAGTCATTTTAATTTTTTTGTTTTTATTTTAAAAGTATCATGTAAACTGTGAAGCAGTAATCTCAACTGGCTGTCTAGTAATTAAATAAACTTAAATTGACTGTGCAAATACGCCCAGTATCTGTGATATATAAGAAAAACAAAATGAAATTACATAATCACAATCTAATCACATTTAAACTGCATATAAAATGACAGAAGTCATCAAAGAAATTAACGTATTTCATATATTTTTCATCCATCCACCCATCTTATGTTAACAGTATTCATCTTACGTTATAGAATTACTTGAATATAAGTTAAATTAACCCCAGAAATCAAAGTGCTAATATGTTAAAGTAGTATGTGTTACGTTCATTAGAACCTTCTGTACGTAATACGTAATCTTACTTGTAATGAAGGAACTCAAGCAATAACACCATATATGCAAATGAGTCAGTAAACATTGAGCATAAGCTTCATTTCTCTATGAGCATGTAACATGGGATAATTAATTTATGTACAAATCATGTTTGGTTTCCATCAACTTGAGTAGCTGGAGTTGAGGGATGAGTTCACAACACAAAAAATCAGCATGATTTCCTAAGATGCTGTAGGTTTATATAATGTATAACCTTCTTTTTCATATAAATAGTGTATTATAAAAACATTTTACTGCATGTCTTACAGGGTTTAGAGGGCAAACTTAGAAGTTTAAATGGAATGTCAGTTTCTGATTACATAACGGTAAATAATCTGCTCACCTTTTAATTTGCTGGAAAAAGTTTCCCAGCCATTTTACTGTAACTATGAGCCCACATATGAGAATGTATCTGCTGAGAGAACAGCTTCTAGTGCCCTTATTAAAACCATGCTGTGCTTGTCTGGAGGAAAATATTGTTTTTAGTGAATAGTAGTAAGTATTTCAAACATTTTTTTCTGTATAAAAAAGGGTGTTCGTAAAATATGCATGCTCAGGTACTGAACTGTCAAGGGGAACATCTGTTAATAGAAGAAAATGTAAGATGGCTCTTTATGTTGTGTGTGCTTGTATAAATAACAATGCAGATGTCCTTCAGCAGATAAACAGAAATGATGGTCTGTCTCTATTTCATCATTTGGGTGAATTTTTCTGGCCTTAGAGGAATGAGGCTGCTCTTGAATATTGTACATTTATCCATGTTTCATGGGAGTCTCGTACATTTGGAGTGATTCTCCCAAACTCCCACAAGTCCTTTGTTTTCTCATGCATCCATGTCTAATTTAAGCTTTGCTGTTTTGCTGGCTACATGACACAGGTAGAGACATCTACAGTTACACTTTAAAAAATTTCTCCTGCCTGATTCTTTCTGGCCAATAGCAGCTCTTTGCTGTTGAATATGAAGGTCGGAATAGGAGGGAATGAATGTTCAGGGATCACCAGGGTTATTTTGCCTATGATGGTGCCTGGCTCATGAGCTGATTTCAAGGATTAATAGGCTTCCATAAGCCATTCTGTTGCAATGATGTGCTGAAGAGGGCCCAGCAGTGCAGAGTACACCACTCAAACCCTGGCTATACTTGTCAAAGAACAGGCTCTAACCACAGTTTGGTTCCTGGTGAAAGGTACCTACCAGAGGAAACTGACTGACAGAGCAAGGATATCCAAGCTGTCTTTCAGCTCCTTTATGCCTGCCGTGCTGGATGGCATTACACATATGGCAAGGAGCTACATCAGGTTTCCCTGACTGCATGCGGATAGCGATAAGGATATTCATGCAGCTGCTTTGTGAATTGAAAGCAGTTTAATTCGATCAAATCACAAATAATTTGTGATGTCGGCATGATGGTCACAAATGCCGTAGCTCAATGGCACCATGGTTATGGTTAGTCCATGACTCCTTCACTCAGAGATGCATCAGCAGAAGGTGAGGCTGGCCATGATGGTTGGTTTGTCAGTAAGATAACTGAATTATTACATACTTCCTTGCCTTTTCATAGGTGACATTGATTTTACTCATAGGTAGTGGCTGCCCCTTCAGATGTTGGCTCATAACCCATTTCTGTCACCCCCAGAGCAGAGAGGAGGGATGCTACACTTATGCACGTCAGTGGTGCAGCACACAATATGGCTCCTCAGATGCAGGTGGTGGTGTCAGGATGCCTCAGGAGGGAAACTGTTGTACAACCTGACCAAGTTGTGCAGCATCAGAGTTGCATGTTCTGTGCCCCACAGCGTGGCACATGGGAACAACCTGCCAGTCCCTGACTCCCCTCATGTGGAGCCAGACGATCCTGTTTTACAGACCTAATAAGCCTGATGCTCCTTCAGCTGTGATGCTCCGTTTGGACACGATGCGTCTTTTAGGAGGAACACAAGCAGACATATTATTTATCATTAATATCATTAAAGTCCCTTTAATGAAACCAAAATGTCACTCTGTATATATTTGATTTCACTGAGATTCCACAACTTCTCTTGGATAGTTGTTATCGTCTGCCTTTGCATTTGCAATACCATGTCCGTGAGGACACAGCTATTCCTGGGGGCTGTCCAGACACATGATCATGGCGTCCTGTGTTTTTCGCGGGACTCCGCTGGGACCAGGTACAGAGGAGTCCTCCACAACCCGTTACAAATCCTGTTCCAAAACTGTGACTGGGGGAAAAATGTAATGATCATCAAAGCCATTAAATGGTCTGCTTTTTAACTTTTTGTTAGCACGTGGTTATTTCCATCTTTCATTCAGGACCGAAATGCCTTTACATGGTTGTTCTGCAATCTTCTCACCTTCCACATCAGCATCTCTCATGTTCTCTGGCACAACACTGCATATATGGGCTTCCCTTATTATTGATGTCATGCACATATTGAGCTCTGAGGGCCAAGCTGTGGGTCTGCTCCCGCCAGTCCCGGTTATACTAGCGCTCTGCATAGCAATTTGTCATTTTGCCTCCATCTTCATATTTGACTACTTCTTCTTGACCTTGGGTACTGTGTCCCAGTGAGCTGACGGCATTTACTGGTCCAGGAACGTGTTGTCAATACTTCTAAACACTTCTTCTTATTTGTGATGCCTTTGCCTAGCCCCTCAGAAAAAAAACATCTTTCCATTTCTCTGCCTCTGACAACGGGAAATCTACATCGCACTGGTCACCAGAACCATACCTCACTTTCAGAAGTACTTGATTTGTGTGTTATATTAGCAGGTAGCCAAATTTTAATGACCATACATGGTTATTTGTGGATGGTGGCTGGGTGGAGTCTCAGGCTTGTGCATTTACATGTATGAACGTGTCCAAGATCAATTCAATTTATTTTTCACAACAGAGTTGTCCCAAAGCACTTTACAGGGTTGTGTTGTGATACATGAAACAGAAGTAGAGGGCGATACAGAACGGGGAAAAAAAGGAATGAAAGAAATTGAATAAAGAAAGCCAGAAGACAACGGAGGAGGGGAACCAAAAACTCCCAAGTAGGGAGAAAAAAAACCTCTGGGGGTCCAAGGTCAGCTGGCCGCCCAACCCCCCTGGGCATACTAACATCACCGAAAACAGAAAAGAGTGGACATGCTTGCTAAAAGGGAGATATATGCTGGGATTAAGAATGAAGACAAAGTCCATCAATGAGTTATCCGTGTTGGCCTCTGAGGGGTGGCTAAGGTCTTTTCTCCACGTTCTGCTGTGCCGGGAGGCACTGAAGGCTGTACCCACAATGATATAGTTTGTATGGCCCATTTGCGATGTCACCCCTCCATGGGACTGAACCAAGATCAAGGGGATATTGCCTATATATGTGAGTACATCAGGTTTTATAAATCTGAATTTTTTGTGTACACATTTTTTATTTACACAACATAACAGAAATGATGGTTTGTCTCTATTTCATCATTTGAGGAAAAAAATCTATATGCATAATTAGTGTGGTCCACAGTAGTATGCAAAGAATCTACTTAATCAAATCTTGTGTCCACAAAGCCTATTTTTGTCCATTTGGTATGTTTTACTCGCATGTCAAATTTCAGCTTGACTAGACAATATTTAGAGGTTGCCCCAGCATACATTGTTTGCTTTTGTGTTGTGTATGTAGGACTGTAGAGTAGGTGATTGTGCATAACTAGTTTATATGGCATCATCTATTTTGTGATCTGCACCTGAAAACTGGCTTCTTGGGAAGTCAGCCTGTCAGCTGTCAACAAGACTGCCACATGGACTGGATGTTTTTTGACTGGTCAATTTTCATATGAAGAAGTAAAGCCTTTACCAGAAAGCTATAAGTTGGTGTGTGAGTCAGTGATGGCTGTATGGGATCAAGCCAGGATACCAACACAGATTCTTACATTAGGAAGCCGAAGAAACTACACGAAGAGTACCTGTCCCTAAAGAAACACAGAACTCAATACAAAGGTGATAGACAGAATGAGAGATCTTTAAAATTGTACTCAAACAGTCGTTCGATATTTCAAAAATGATGTTATGAGTGAAGTTAAAAATGAAGAAGATTGAGAATTTCTACAGAAGCAAAGGCAGAATGTGTTTTCTTGCAGTATGACTGGAGCTGACCTTCAAACATCTGCAAAAGAAATCAGAAAGGCGCAGCGTGAGGAGAAAGAAATCATGACAAAAGCAAGGTATGAGGAAAGGCAGACAAAAGTAGTTACCAGTATGACATGAACTTATATCAACATCATCTGGCAAGTCAAAAAGTGAAGATGAATATCATCCTATGAAATACCTACTAATATTGTCAATACTGCAACATTAAAAAACACCTAAGAATATCTTTGCAACTCCTGCGATTGTCGGTGCCTTAGATTGTGTCAATCGTTCCAACCAGAGTGTTGTGTTTGTTGCTGGAAGCATTATTCAGGCCCTAGGTCATGACATTTCTCATGTAACACTCTCTAAAAGTTTAATCAGACAACCTTGAATGCAACTTAGGAGAGAAGTTGCAGCAGAAGAAGAAGAAAAAAATTCTTTTGAAGGTCCTCTTCTTTTGCACTAGGTTGGGAAAACGTTAACTGAAATTCATGGATCCAAGACAAGTGTAGGCTGAATTGCTATTATTGTAACTGGAAACTGCCAGAAAACATTACCAGGCATTCCAAAGATTCCAAAGAAAGGAATACGAAAGTCACAAAAGGTTTGTGTTGATGCTATCAAGAAATTGAACCGTAGTTTCCAAATTAAAGGATTTGTCTTTGAAACGATAGCAAGTAATAATGGACTTTTCAAAGGACCTTGTGTCTGAATCGAAGAAGCTTTGGGAACCAAACTAATCTGGATCGCTTGTTGCCATCATGTTATGGAAATTATTTTGTTTAATTACTTATCTTACCTGTTTGGCCCAACTGAAGTAAAGATGAAACGGAACCTGTGACCTCTGACAGTCTTGTAACACTGACAACAATCATTTTTTCATCATTTGATTGAAAGACGATCAACAAAAGTGAAAATATTCCTGATGCAACATCACACAGAGTGGCCTAACAATCCAGATTTCAAGGAACTTTGGAATCGGGCATCCACACTGACTGTTGTTAATGACACAGCAGAATGAGGGATAAGCCTAATTGAAGAATACTATGATATCTTGACAAAAGATGAAGAACATAAGTAGTTTCTACTTCGGTTGCTGGTAAGCCACTAAAAGAAGTTTCCTTTTGCATCGAAGACCATTGACTGGTATACAGTGATTTTGGTGCCGACGACGTCTGAACGGTTTTATATTAAGTTTATGGTGCTGATTAAGAATATGACTTCGGTTCTGGTTTTTGAGATATTTAATATGCTCATATTAACTCCCAAATTTCTGAAGTTAGCAAGCATATCTTGCACCAGTTCTTCATAATTGTCTTCTCTGTGATTACCCAAGTAGTTCTTCACAAAAGGGACAAAACTCTTCCAGGCCGAAGCCTCAGTGTCATTCATGCATTTGGTAAAATTGGAATCGTTCATGAGTTTACGAA
>JAODLD010000113.1:25454057-25470698 GCA_026781065.1 Mormyrops boulengeri
CTGAAAAACTTACCTCAACTTTCATTACCCAAAAACCTCTTTGGTTGTAATTTGATGTCTGACTTTTCTGTTTTTCCTCAGTTTTTCTCTGTGGTTTATTCATGGACTTCACATGTCTTGTCTTCCTGGGTTTAGTTCTACCTATCCACCACCTTCCTCTGTTCCTTCCATGGCTTTCATATTTCTGTTTTCCCTCCATTCATGGCTTTTGCCTCAGCCTACCCCTCCGCATTTAATACTTGCATCATCTCACCTCCTGATTATTGTCCTTGAGTGCTACACCTCCAGCGAGGTCTGCTTTATGCCTGAGTCCATCAGTACAATCCCAAGGTTAACTCTGTGGTTACATGCTGGTAAATGCATCCCTGTATTGCTATAGGCATAATACAATACACGTCAGGACTGGGGAATAACCTTGGAAGGGCCTTTCAAAATTTTTCTTTATAGTCTTCTGATTGAATGAATAAATGTATAAAGCCACATTTATGTCATTGTTGTCGGACTGCATTTATCTGAACAAAGTTTTGATCATTACATTCTGCTTTTTCCTATAAAGGCATGATTCTCATAAAAATTAAAAAATACATTTATTCTTGTTTGCTCACTTAAGGCTCCCAATCACACACAGTCACTTTGAAGAAGCGTGTTTATTATTTAATAATTATTTAATAGCTGTTCCAATTATTGCGATTAAATATACCGCTGCTATCAAAATTATTCAACCCCCATAGCACAGTTTGGTGATGTGTAACATAAAGAAACAGGAAAGGACTGACGATCTACTTAAGGACTTGGGGAAATCGGGGGGGGCTTTATTTAACACAGCAAACTTTAACATAAACAAAGGACCACAAGGGATCAAACAGGAAGGTAAGGGGGAACAACCAACAGTTACCAGGGCTAATCTAAGACATAGGAAAAGTCTCATGCAGGGACTAATTAGGGCCAAATGAGAGGCAGGTGTGAGCAGTAGACACAAGCAGGAAGAAATGGAAAGACCAGCAGCAACTTCTGCTGGCCCAACAGAAACATGACAGACGGATCCTGACAGTGACTCCTCTCCCCGATGCGTGCACTCTGGGCAATATTATCTCGATACCCTCAGGACCGAGATAAGGCACGCAGGACCGGGGACACCGGACAGCACCAGGGATCTGGAACAGGCACCAAACAGGGCAATGCATGTGGGACCAATACCAGGCATCAGTGGGACCAAGGGAAGAGGAAAGGCGATGACAGGGACAGTGGCCAGAGGGATAGAATGACAGAGACTTAAAGAGAGAGGAGATGGAAGGTGAAGAGAAGGGACATAGACTGGAAAAAAACAGGCACAAAAGGGCATTGGGATAAGAAGTTAGGAGCAAACTAGGAGTGGAGAGCTCCTGGGTGGACCCCTGTGTGGGACCAAGCAAGCCAGGTTCGAGGACATCGGGATGTTTTTAGTGGAAAGGTTGTTTTATTACAAATATTTACAAAAAAATAACAACAAAAATTTAAGCTCAAACAAATCAAAAATCAAAAATAAACTTTAGGCCAGCACAAGAAAACTCAAACAACTAACAAAAGACAAACAAACTAGCAACTCAACTCTTCACAAAACAACAGAAGTTATATAAATACACAGGCTTGGCCAAACCAGACAAAGGGGAAACAATGGTAAACAATTAACCAATTACAGCAAATCACAAGACAATAAATAAACCAAATGTGCACCAAAATATTACAATTCAACAAAGTCTATATCATTGTGCATCAAAAATAAATCCAAACATTAAGGAAAAGTTAAAACTCCACTACCCCCACAATATACTACTAGTGTGGAGCAGTCCAGTTTCCTGTCATTGGGGTGACTCAGCTGGGGAGCATCGTTTGCTGCAGGTTCAACCATCTAATGTAGTGCAGATGGTCCTGGACCCAGGTGTATTGGTAAGGTTGTGGAGGGGCCACAGGTGAAGAGTGCTGAGGCACTGTTGACTGTTCAGGGAAATGAGTGGATGGTATTGAGTAGGACCTGAGCCCACCTGAACTGTAGGGTGCAAAATGTGGCTTTTGGCCCCGGCATCCTCACTGGGACACCGAGAACCAACCCAGGGCACCCCCCATTGTCCCCAGTGTCACCAATTCTGGAAACCGCAGAGTTCCTGCAGAACCTCATTGCCGGGCAAACAGTGCACATGATGAGAGCTGGGAGCAATGGATCCAGACCAAAAGTGATGCCCACTGGGTCTCATTGGGCCTCACACTGCAGGGTAGTAGGGCTGGGTGTCATTTGAATTTAATTTACATGCAGTAAATAAACTGAGTAAACTGATTCCCAATCACATTATCTGGATGTCTTAGTCCGACTATAAGAAATTTGATTTAGGTGATTTCAGTAGGACTAACCTGTTTACATGCAGAAGTCCGGTTTTAGTCAGACTAACACATAACAAGTAATTCAATTTTCTTGGTGTGCATGTAAACGTACTGACTGTTTATTTTCAATTGTCTCTACCTAGGCAAACAGCTGTGGTCATGAATATGAAAAAGGTTCACCTAAGGAACTCCCAATACCCAAATCCGCCTGCCAATAGGCCTGTCTAATGCTGAAAGTTAGTGTGAACTGAGACAAAAACATATATCATTTGTAGTTTTTCTGTTTGTTGAAAGCAATAGGAATGGTAAGTATGGCAGAATGAGGACATAAAGAACAATCAGCTTGTTTCGTGGCAGTCATTGAAACAATTTATTGTTAAAGCAGTCTTCATCTGTCACAATCTTCATCAGAGGATGAATTAATTTCATCATCGCTGTGAAGAGATAATTGAAGTTGTTGCGAATTTCTTTGGCGGAAAAATGAGATTAGGTTAGATAAATCTGTGTTGTTACGTATTTTCTTTTGCATAAAGGTACATAGGAATGCAAAACAGGAGTATTTAACATGTCAATAATCTGTCCAGATACTGTCCATGCATGATTTTAAGGTGAAGATTTTTAAGTTATTTATGCGGTCATCACAGAGTTCTTTTACCATTATAATTGATTTTCTAAATTGTCTTTCTGTAGTATTCCAGACTTTCTCTTAAATTGTAAATTGTATGATATAAAGGGAATAAATAAGAGTTAAGAACTTAGGTAATGGTTTGGCTTATTTTAAGTATGTTCATTTCTGGACAAAATGTATTTTGTCATTTTCGTACAATTAATTTCATATATCTAACCTCGACATGGACAGCATCCATAAGCAGCGTTACATAATTTTTTACATAATCGGCATGCACAGTTGTAGAAAAAGGTATTACGACTGCTTCTGAAACATGTCAGCATGTTTAGTAAAGATCGAGAGACTTCTGTAGGAATTGGGAATTTTGTTATGCACATTGTTAAAATGACAAATGTATTGATAAAATGAACCGCTGTCATGTGTAAAAAATGTTACATCAATCCACCAATATGCAAAGACAGTGTCACAAGCATTCAATAAGGTTCCCTGTGAGCCTGCTTCCATCACTCCTGGGCCTGACATAGTTATGCCTGACACAGCCAACCCTTTAATATCACCATACATCAAGTCCCCGAAGTACTTACATCAAATGGCTCTGCTCTGGGGAGCCCTGTTTCTCTCTGTCAATCAAAAGAACAGTACAATTCCATGGGCCCTGACATTCACAACAAAGACTGCAAGCGGTTGTGGACCATTGGAGTACCATTAACTATAAAGACAACATAAAGGGCTTTGTAAAGGCATTGTACTTATTTCAGTGGTTTAATTAGTGCCTCAGTGGTAGCTGGACAGCTCTTCTATTGGAGTAAACACAAACACGCTGTATGAGATTTCTGTGTTCATTGTAGATTCATTTTTGAACTTGTACATTATGCTGTTGAAATCAGTATAAGCAATGATTTCCACATCATAAAATATGTATTCATCCATCCATTAGTTTCTATAATTGCTTATCCAATGCAGGAATCACTGGGCACAATATAGAGCAGGGGTGGGGAACGTGTTCCACGGAGGGTCGGTGTGGGTGCGGGTTTTTGGGATGACCTCTCAGTCAGCCAATAATAAAACAGTGGTTCTCAACTCCAGTCCTGGGGACCTACTGTTATTGGCTGATTGAGGACGGAACGGCCTTCCATGGAACAGGTTCCCCACCCCTGGCATAGAGGATGCCAGTTCATTGGGTGTGGAGGAAAAAATTGTGATTTCAGATTTATGTACTTTAGCGCTGAATAGCAGCTTGGACGACTCGGCTTTGTCTTGTATTACACAACTTTGGAAACACGAAGCCGGTTCAGCTGTTTGTTAACTTGGCATTAGCTGCAATGGTGTCTGGAACACAGAATAGGAATTAACATTTCACATGCTCCCTAGCATCACTCTGGGAGGATACTTTTCATCTAAGTCAAGAAGAGGGCAGGAATCATCCAATAAGATTAGACGCTCACCAAAGATGAAATAATTGGACAGTCATACAGCCAGACAACCATACAAGTGTGCAAGCAACAGAAACATATTTTCCTCTATTATCTGTACATACTGTTCCAGCCACTGGGATCGTTCAGCAGAGAGCTTCTGTTTCCTCCATCTTCTGACATCATTATACCGCTTTCAGCACTGAGTGGATGATCAGGTGATGGCAGAAAATGAGGAAACACTCACTCTACCTCATCCCAAGCCTGCTTCATCTCGAAAGGCTTAGGTGGAACAGTGGTGCTCCTGTAGATGATATGCTCATGTATTTTCACTTCGGGCATGAGCACGAGCAGAAGCACGTCCAGTAGACCACGTCCAGGTAGGAGTGTCCGCCCTCTGTATTATTACACAAAGCTAAGTTGCAGTGCCATTTACTCTAACCTGCAAGAGTAGACCAGTGGATAATTCTGCACTACTGGATTCCAGAGCAGATATGAGTTCCATGGACATCCAGTTTGCTTGGTGGTTGGCTATCCCCCTAGAGAGGCTGGTGTCCCTGCTTATGGTAAGAGGAGTAGACAGTTCATCCCTAGCTTCTGGGACTGTCACTCACCACACTGTTCCCCTTGGGATGCAGGTGAGGAACCTGCACAAAAAGAACATTCCATTTTTTGTACTCCAACCAGCCTGGGACCCTGTCATACTCAGTCGTCCCTGGCTATGGCACTCATCTCTACCTACATCTCTGAAGGCCTAGCACAAGGTACAATCCATCCACTGGCTTCTCCCATGGCATAAGGCTTCTTCTTCATCAAGAAGAAGGACAGTGGTCTTAGACTATGCATTGATTACTGGGCATTGAATGCGATAACAGGTAAAAGGAGGGAGCTGCTTCCACTTATCCTATCTTATCTCAGTTGTGGGTAACCCGCTTCTTTGCAAAGTTGGACCTTTGAGCACTTATAATCTCTTTCGTGTCAGAAAGGGGGACAAGTGGAAGAACACGTTCATTACCAGCACTGGACAATATGAATATTTAGTGATGCCGTATGGCTTAGCTAATAGTACGGCAGTCTTCCAATCCTTCATGAATGAGATCCTGTCCGACATACTGAACCATTTTATGATTGTATGAATTGATATTTTAATGTATTCCACGTTCCTCACATCCCTGCACATGAGTCATGTTCTCCAGCACTTCCTAGACCACAACGTATTTGTTAGGCGAGAAATGTGAATTTCATCAAACCACCATTAAGTTTCCTGGATCTTTTCAGGAGACATGGAGATGAAAACAGAAAATGTGCAATACTTAAGTGCGTGCATCCTCGGATCCTAAAGGAGCTGCAGAGGGTTCTACGTTTCACCAGCTTTTATCACTGCTTCATCTGGGGCTTTAGTCGCTGCCTCCTCATCTCCCTTCTCTGTGCAAAGCGCTCACGGTTGGCCTCTAATCCAGAGGCTGAGGTAGTTTTTAATCAACTACAAATCTTGTTTTGTTCTGCCCTGATCCTGAGACAACCTGATCCCTTGCTCCCGTTCATGATCGAGGTGAACACCTCCAAGGTAGGCATAAAGATGATTTTTTCACAATGCCAAGATGAGTCCCGGAAACTGCACCCCTGTGCCTTTTATTCTAAACTGCTCTTCTATACTGCTTCTAAGATGTGGGAAATCAGGAGTCTCTAGCCATTAAGTTGGCTCTGGCAGAATGGCGATACTGGTGGGGCGACACATGGCATTCCAGGTCTTAACCCTCTGGGGTTTAAAGCCTTCTGAGACACTTTGGAGATGCCTTGACATGCTCTGACTTTTCTGTATATATCAGCACAGCAAAAAAAGTCAGTGTGACCGATATCTTTGTTTTCAGCACAAACACAGCTATAATAATATGGTAGCAGTATTTTGCCAAGATTTTGCTTTCCTTTTATGTTGTTTTTTTTTTTAGAAAAGATACATTTTGGAAATAAAATAATGTTAAAACAAACAAATTGGTCAATATCCAGCACACTCTGGAACACAGAGCATTATACTGTAAGTACAGGTTTTAGCTATGTAAAGGTAATAAAGTCATTCAAATTCCTTTCAGTTTAATATAGAGAGCTATTACTTAGATATGTCACTGTTTCTGTTCAATTGCCTCTACTTGGGCAAACAGTTGTCATGAATAAGAATGAGATTCACCTGGGGAACTCCCCATACCAAAATCAGCCTGTCAATGGGCCTGTCTAGTGTCTAATATCAGTGTGAAATGAGACAAAAACATATATCATTTGTAGTTTTTTTGTTTGCTAAAAGCAACAGGAATGGTAAGTATGGCAGACTGGGGAAATCAAAAACTATTTTAGCATGGTTAAGAACAATCAGCTTATTTTGTACCAGTTTTTAAAACAATTTCTTCTTAAAACTTCTTCTTAAAATCTCCATCGCTGTCACAATCTTCATCGGAAGATGAATTAATTTTATCACCACTTTGGGAAATGATCGAACTTGTTGCAGGGCTTCTTCAGCAGAAAAATGAGAGCATGCCATTGTGAAAAGCAAATACGAACTGCCCGATTTCGCGTGCCATTTGATGTCATTCTCAATCGTTTTTTTTCCACACATAGCTTATCTCCACCTCTAACGAACTCATCGAAGGCAACAGGTCCTTGTGCTTGTGGGCATGTTAACAGGTAAGACGCAATGAGGAAATGTATAAGATGACTATTTAAATAATATCATATAAAAGTGTTTGTTGAGAATGGGCTTATCTGAAAGAAGGCGCACTAGAATAAGTGCTGTCAGATTCTCTTAGCACCGCAGTTGTCTTTTCTTAGGTCATTATGACTTTTTCTTCACACCTTTCCTTCACTTCATGACATTTTCCATCAAGGTCAAGGAAAAGTGGTTAGGAGAAGGACATAGGACATATTATTTGAATGGAGCCTAAATGTCACGGTAGAGAGCGGAAGAAGGAGACAAGGATCCAGGAATGCAGGGGCACCACGGTTTAATAGGTTTGGCAGAAGGCAAAGACAGACTGGGCGTCGCCCCACCAGGGGTGAACAGGCAGGTTCCCCGAGTTAGGCAGCCCCGGCGGAAGCCAGAGAACCCCGGGAGAGTCCCCTGTCGGAGGGCTGGGTGGAAGTAACGGAAGAGGCGCGCAGGAGGGATGGTCGGTGTCCGTAATCCAAGGTCGAAGCCGGGGAAGTCAGTCCAACGAAGAGGGCACACTACGAGAATACAAAAGGAGGGGTGGACGGAGGAGGCTGGACACGGCAGGCACGGTAGGTCAGGTTAGGGAGCGGGACTGAGGAGGGGAGGAGGGAAGGCAAGGATCGGACACAAGGCACACAGGTAAGGTAAAGGGAAGCGGGTTGACAGGAGACGAGAACGCTCGGTATGGCTCTGAAACATCGGCTCAATACTTCGCAGCAAAAGCGGGGCTCGCCCAGCTTTTGTAGGTAGTCAATCGTCTGCAGACGAGGTGCACCTGTCCAGCCCCGCCCCTGGGGGCGTGACACTAAATATACTTTAGATTTAGCTGAATCAATCTAAGGAATGGGTTTAGTCATAGTGTAATACATAAGACTTCACATGGGGTCTTAAAGGACACAGATTTTATTGTTGATGTAGCTACTAAACCTCACTAATATGAAAAATTGCACTAATTCTAAAAAATGGCTTTATATGAACTTTATCATTAAACGACATATAAATGAAACCAACATTTAGTCTCATACAATAGACTTACATAGGGCACATATTCATTCATATTAGGCCTACAAGGAAAAACACTAGTACATACAACTTGAATACAGAAAACGCAAGTGTCCTCTCTGATAAGCGTGAACAAGTATCATACTAGTGATAATCAGCTGGGCTGTGCTTATTTCTACACCTAGTTAAGTGGATGGCAGTGAAAGAAAAAGAAAAACAACTATTTGATTCTTTTCATTTCATGGCTTTCATGAAATGGTGTTTTTATTTGTTATTGCCATGCCACACAGTTCGAGTCTTGTTTTCTTTCACACCACACTTGAAATTTATCCATTTGTTTGTTGGTATGGTTTTCCGATTTAAAGCCGACTGTGGTGCAGATGAGACTTGGGTGGTATCTAATGTTTCTTACCATCATACTGCTAAGACATTATATTTTGGAATATGGTATTTTGATTGTGATTTCAAATGAAACACTACTCCGGTATTATTTAAGGAGGCACGGGCTAAGTTAATCTAGCATGCAGGTAAAATTAGCTGGACCCCATATATAACATGATTTTTATGTATATACATATGGTGAAGTTTAAGTAGCCAAATCAGTTGTGCTAATGATGATAAGGTCAAACAATCCATTAAGCTACTGAAATATGCTACATGTTGTAATATCCTGTATCCAGCAAAGTAACAATCCATTACAAAATAGCATCCCTTTCTTGCTTGATGCTTGAACCTTTATGCTTACTACCTCTGTGCAAAGGCAGCGTTGTACTCGTCTTTCCAAATAAGGCTAAATGAGGCCTACATTGAAAGTTTTACTTGTCTTCTCCTTGAGACTTAAAGCAGCCCTGCAGAATACAGTTAGGATTAATGGATAGTGATAGGTTTTATTTGCATGAAAGATGAGAATATGAGTACAAAATACAGTGACGTTATTTTGATGATGTATATGGTTCCAAGTCACTAACAATGCAAGAAATTGAAAAGGAACTAGAGTTGTTCTCTAAATAATACACATTTCATCATAAAAACACAGTATATGGGGATGTTTCTAGCTATTGAAAAGATCAGGGGTTATGTCAAGATTACATGGGGCTTGCCTTTCATTTTTTGAAGGAAGATTGGCATTGGGTCTAAAATACTTAGGGCTCGGCTTAAAATACTCATGGCTATAACCTTGGGTGATCGGACCTAACAAGGCCCAAGGTATATAGTGATGTAAAGTACTACAATGTAAAGTACACTGATATGGCAATATTTATGTTTTCCAGTACATTCAGTGATCACTATAATTTAGGCAAAATTAGAATCAAAGTACAGTAGAATCTGCTTATAGTGATCACATCTGTCTGGGTGAAATTGATTGCTATATACGGATGATCATTATAACCGACTTCTTTCCTTTTTCTTTATGTCTCAGGCAGATTTCCGATTGACATTTGTAAATTTATTACAAGAATGTAAGGTAATAGAACGGACAGCGTCACTATTTACAGAATTTTATTGACTCTTTCAAAAAACATAAAAGCTGTTTCAAACGTTTTTCAAAGTACAGTACTGTACAAATTAAATTATTGAACTATGTATAATTCAAATACACTATACTACTGTAGTATTGGCGGCATCTGCTTGTTCTGGCATGCCTTGCAAACGCGAATATATAGCCCCGTGTGTGTCTTGTATATAGCCCCTGTTTGTATTTTTTAGTGTAGGTACTTGTGCTGTTTATCCGGTTGTTGTGTATGCATTTATCTGTGGTTGTACTCTGTTCATGCCTGATCCTCGCGTGTCTTAGCCATTGTGTAATTACCCACCGCGTGTGGGCCTTACTGTCCCTAGTGTAACTTCCCCATGCTTCCCTGTCATTCATGGCTTTCCTGTTATTGTTGCTTTTAAGGAGCTTTAAGGAGTGACAACCACTTTGAATACAGTACAATATTGTACATAAAATATAGCTTATTGTAGTTTCACTGCTGCATCTCGGTGGCTAGTTTTTAGTGGTTTATCATAAGCTTAGATGAGTCTATATTTTTCATTGAGAGAAAATTACTTTCTTTTTCCCGTTATGTTTTCTGTGCACACTGCATTAGCCTCAGGTAGCTAGCAGAAGCACACGGGTTACCGCAAGCTTTTTGTCCATATAAGCGGTTGATCACTATAACCGTGATCACTATAAGCGGGTTCCACTGTATTTAGTGTCTTACTCCTGCTTTGCTTAGAAAAAAAGAAAAAATATATATATTATATATATATATTTTATTTATTTATTTTTTTCTTGTGCTTTTATCAGGTTATCATTATGGGTGGTTCACCATGTGACCAACCAGTAACAAGCATAAGAACAAGTGTGAAAAAAACAGTAGGGTCATAATGTTTTTATTATTTGCACATTCCACACCCTTAACAGTCTGAATAAACCACCATCCAATGCATCATGTGGGGAGGCTGGTGACTAAAAATACTATAATCTTTGTTATAGAATATTCAGAAAATCATCTCACGCCCCAAAGTTAGAGATTCACTTACCTGTATAACATTGGGAAGTTTTCAAAAAATGATCCATGAAATACATTCAGATGGCAGGTGGCTGTGTTTACACGATGGCAGCTGCAGCCTCAGTTCTCGCCCTCTGCTGCCCTCTGTTGCCCTCTATTGCTGCAGTTGCAACTTTGTGGTTACTTGGGTTCAGTCACTTCGAGGATTTTCAGATGTGGATTTTTATCCATATAATGTTTTTGTGAAGTAGTAATTTGATCCATCAAATACTTTTTGACTTATTCACAAGATCAAATGTTGTCTGTTTTCACCCTTCCCTTTTACTACCAGTAAGTGATGTTGCTTCAATTTGGGGGCAATCTGTCTTAAAATGTAATCAGTTCCCATGTGTCACACATATAATGCCTCCATTAAAAAAGATCCATTAAATAACTTAAAAGCTATCTTATTAACAAGAAAACATCTGTGGCAATGGCGGGCCAGTCTCCAAACCATATGTATTACCGTTCCAGGGTATACTCTTAGCAAAGGCAAGCAGTACATGTATAAACTCCCACCTTAACTTTTCAGTGGAACAATGCCAATCATACACACAGTGCTCTTACATCTTACACGGCCAGTTGGTTCCACAACCCACTACAATACTCCAAAGCCATGTATGTTCAAGACCCTCATATAAAAGTGCCTATTTAATTTGCTTATACATATATTCCCTACCTGTCATATACAATAAATCATGCAGAGATTACAGAACTGTACCTATACAATGAAAACTCCATGTAAAACAGTCAGTAGTTGTCATAATGTATTGCATTGTACATGAACAGTACAGTATGGTACTGTGCATGTACTATACTGTACAGTGTTTTTTCCATAAATAATACATTAAATGAACATTTTTTTCCTTCTCCCACTACTGAATCCTTAGCAATGTAAAAACATTATGCACAAGTCTAACTAAACCAGGGCTGCCACTAGCAACTATTTTTCTATGGATTAATCTATCTACTCTTTTACTGATTGGTCGATTAATCTAAACGATTAATTTTCCTCCAGAAAATCAACTTGACCATTTAATTTAAGTTCATTTTATTTTGACAACAACAAACTGTATGTCATTACAGGGCTTTAAATAATAAATGACTTTTCGGCATTATACAGACATTATTTTAGCACACAATTTGATAAGCAGATTGTCTGCCTAACATAGTAATGATATGCGTACTGTGACACCCAAAAGTTAGTAATCTGTATGTATTCAGCGTATCCTTATGCTTATTAAATTTGGTTATCTTGGCAAATCATGGAAATCATGTTTTGGTAAATCATGGAAGCCGTAAGCAAAAGTTGCGATGAGGAAACAGACGGCACAGCAGCCGTAGCAACTTTTGAAAGGGGAGATACTATGGATAAACATGGGAAAAGACACTGGTCGTGTGGCATTTTTTTTTGTAAATATATTTTTCATTTTTATTTCAGTTCACGAATTATTTTCTTGTATTTAGTGTGTTTGTTTCAGTTTTAGCTTATGATAACAACACTAGTCCCAACAAGCCCAACGCACAGAAACACACACATTGGCACCATCAATCAACGTAGAATAAGCTCAGATTCTACCCTAAAAATTTTTTTAAAAACACATTTCATTATTCAGTGGAAATTCTAAGGCAGGGCTGCCCAACTCTAGTCCTGGAGGGCCGGAGTCCTGTGTAGCTTAGTTCTTTCCCTGTTCCACCATTAATTATTCAGCTCAAGAGCTGTGTGGTAATTAGCACAAGCAGTTGAATCAGGTGTGTTAAATGAGGGGAAACCCAAAAATGTGCCAGGCTCTGGCCCTCCAGGACTGGAGTTGGGTACCCCTGTTCTAAGGTAGCAGACATACAGTTTTATGACTTTAATAATAAGTATATTTAGACAAAAGATGTTTAAAAGCCTTTTGCCTTTTCTGGCAGTCCATGATCCAGAATGGTGCTTGTGCATAGAGCAACTGCTGTGGTATGCCATCTAAACCTTGCACAGTGTAAATCAACCTTTTTGTTTTGTGATAATTTGAATTACTACCATAATTACTGTCACATCAAGCTCCACCCTGCTGTTCTGATCCCTGTGTTTGCCTTGGGTGTGGCTCCTAATCAGCCTTGCATTTTGTCCATATAAGCGGTTGATCACTATAGCCGTGATCACTATAAGCTGCCTTGCATTTACTCCTTTGTTAGTCATGTGTATTAGCGTCTCTTAGTCCTGTGCTCCCTGTTCAGTCATTGTTCTCTGTGTGTGCTACCCAGCCTGCATTTGGCTCATCCTGCTCCCACTGCTCCCACTGCTATGTGACAATTACATAGTGATATTAAAGGAAAACATTTGTTATAATGAATTGAAGTGTTTTAGAAATGATAAAGGTAATTTTATTAGAATAAAAAAGTGATCAGTTGATTTAAAATGTGTTGACTCATTTTCAGCTTCAATGTCGTTGCTTACGTCAACTCATCACAGCAACCTTAAACTAAACCTATATATCTTTTTATATTTTCTAACCATGATTATTCAAAAACCACGTACTATGTGGGCTGACTGTATTGTATTATGCATAATTCCAGTTTACAATAATATAGTCAAAATATGAACTGTTGGAGTGGAATATTGATATAGATACTAATAATTTATCACTTACAGTATAAACACTGGAAATGTGAAATAATTTTTTATAATGTTGTGTGTCAAATCCCCAATAAGGCAGCAGGCTCTACTCAATCAATATCCCATTTTTACGCTGGTTAATCGTTAGTATTACATTCTACTCTGATAGTGAGAAAGAAATGTATCACTGTGCAACTGAGAAATTGTTCTGTATTATATTTCCTCTGAGAAACAATATCACAATAAGAAATCTATTATTGCATATGGTGAGATGGCTGTGTACATTGTCTATTTTGCCATTTTTATAACTGTGTTTTTGCTTTGTGTTTGTTTAGCCACTCAGGTGCCTTGTTAACCAGAAATGACTGGTGCTCTGATGGTGGGAGACCTCAAAACTGTGAAAGCCTTTATCAGATTTGCTGAAAGAGTGTCAACCCACTGGCCAGGGTTGCACAGGACACCTACTCCAATTCACAGTCTTGTTCTGGTACTGTAAATGACAGCAGAGAGCGTGAGTCAGCTGCCTGGTAACAAATTAACACATTTCCAAATCTGCTAGTATCTGTAATTGATTGCTGGGGTGAAGGATGAGCTTTTTAAAAAAATCCAGGACAAAGAGAGAGCTCATGCATTCATCTACATTTTATTACAAGGTATTGTTTAAGTGAAGCTTCCTTCATCAGCAGGGTGGTGCGGTGGTTAGCACTGCTGCCTCATAGCAAGAAGGTCCTGGGTTTGATCCCGGGTCCTTTCTGTATGGATTTCGCACACTCTCCCTGTGTTTGCGTGGGTTCTTGCCGGGGGCTCCAGTTTCCTCCCACAGTCCGAAAGCATGCAGGATAGGCTGATTGGTGTGTCTAAATTGGCCCTGTAGTTGTGTGAGTCTTGGCGCCCGCCCAGGGTTGGTTCCTGCCTGCTCCCGGGATAGGCTCCGGGCCTCCCGCGTTTACGATAATGGATGGATGGATGGAGGTTCCTTCATAATATAGAATTTTGGAGCTTGTACTACGTGCTCTGACTGGCTATTGTTGATGGTTATTATAACTCACCGTCACTGCCAAAATGGGGATGCACTCATGACCTTTCCATTTATTACATTGTTTTTTAACCTTGTTAGTTTATTAACTTATATTAGCACAAGGCATATATCAGGAGGTGTTTCAAATGGTCAAAGTCATTGAAAAACCAAAAATATTACAAATTGATGCAATAGTCTCCTTAAAATTATTTTAAAGTCAAATGATCAAGGCAGAATACTGCTGTCTGCACCAGGACACTTTCTGTTAAAGTATTTCTGTGTTCACTATACATTTTGTAGCCGTGAACTTCAAGTATGTATGTGATGAGCTGCCAGGAAACTGTCCTATGCATTTTTATACTACACCTGAGGAAAACATGCATTTATAATACACATGGCTATAATGTGTTATGCCTTTTGATAAGTATTTGTAGTCATGTTTATAATGCTTTATGAATGCACTGTTATTTGTTATGAATCTGTTTAAAAATTACTAAAAACATGGCCTTAATAAAGTGTTAGCAAAGCATTATATTGACACTGACACAAAACAACTATTTAAATTTGAATTTGTTTGAATGTGAAACTGCTGCAATTCATCTGAAATTAAAATAAGCTTGAATTATTAACCAAGGTACCTCTGAATTCCAAACAGTAGTTAATTATCTAAAACTCTGGCCTTCAGGATATCCCCAAGTAGAGATATTGAGGTGAGAGCTTAAAAATAACCTTTAAATATATTAATAGAGTTCTGTGGCAGTCACTTCATATTAAGTACTATGTTTAATCATTCTCAGGCCAGAGTCTTTACATCATTAAATATTTTTTTTCATGGTTTAACTAAATGCTTAAGTGTTTGACACATGGATTGTTGTATTTTTTGATTGCATGGATTGTCAAATTAAACAGTGAACAAAAACAAGGAACCATGACAAATACATAATGAACCAAAGATATACAAAGAAACATTAATGTCAAATTATAAACATAGGGAAGCCTGGATGACACAACCCAATAAGCCATGTGGCAGCCCTGGGAACAGGAGAACACATTAGGAGCAAAGGACATGGGATGGCCAGCAACATCTGCTGGCCAAAGAAGGAACAGGCGTAAACAAGGACTGATCCTGACAGCTTCCAATAAACAGTTAGCTCATTTATCTCCATAGTGGCCATATCATAATTTTTCCATAACCTGTACACTTCCAATATATTACTGTTTCTGTTAAATTACCATTGTGATGAATGTACTCAAGGTTCTTGAGTCTTTAAAGTGGGATGAATGGCTTTGCCACGCAATAGCTATACGTGTGAAGACAGTACCCATGTGAAATAAAACAGCATGGTTCATATAAGGCTATCAATCATTTCAATTATATATAACAACACATGATTTCTTTTTATTGTGTTCACTACAAGTCAGTGTTTTTACTTTTATGAATATGACCACATTCATACCAAAAACCACACTTGACATGTAAGGCCCTCAAGGGAAAAGCCTATAGATAAATATAAAACCTTTACCTGAATCTTGTGTTTTACCATACATGGTTACATATGGCTCTAGTAGGAAATACATGTTTACTGCGTGTTGTTTCTCTCCACATTCATTTGTTTTATTAGACATGAGAAGATTCTGTGAGATTAACTCAACGATGTTCTCAGAACACAAAGTCGATGCATTCAGAAGTGAATGCATCGACTGAAAAAGAGTGTTTCCTTTTCAAAACATGCATTCTAGTTGTGTGGATGGGTCCCTGATTCAATTGAGTTCATTCAAAGAATTATGCATAAAAACTAATACTGACAAAACATTCATTTAATGTGCATCATACATATATACCCTTACAAAAGCTAAATGTTTGCGGCAGATTGGTGGCAAATTTATGGCTAATCTGCAGCAAATAAATTTGTTCAAAAAAAAATGTTGCCATGAGTTTGCCTGGGTTAGCCAGTAGTGGCAAATTTGCAGCAACATTCTGGCAATAATGAGAAGTTTGGCGAACATGTTCTCCAGTGACAACCCACCACAATTGGCCAGTAGTGGCAAACTTCTAGAAACCTTCTAGTGACAAGTTTGCCATTAGTGGTAAACACGTCAGCTGATTTACCAGTAATGTTTGCCATAGATAGCATTTCTGGCAATAATGGTATATTATTCATAATTTTCCAGTGTATTGGTTTTATTATTTTCCCTTATTTCCTCACTACTATGCTTGATTTACAATGCACATTTACCTGCTTTTATTGCTAATTCTTTTCCAACTACATTTCTCAAGATTGATTGTCTTGTTTGCTTGGTGCTTATTTTAATAAAGCCAATGAAAAAATTTGACATCCAATTTGCTGTATTCATTTATTACATTAACAATAGTAATACAAAGAAAAAGTTA
>JAODLD010000113.1:25470798-25500382 GCA_026781065.1 Mormyrops boulengeri
ATATATATACAGTATATATACAGTATATATTATAAACATTGTAAACATATATTTTAAACATTAGTACAACAAGAATCAGCAACAAACAATTAAAAAATCTGAAATTTTATTTCAGTTAATTGACATTTAATTTAAACAGAACCAAAGTACATTAGGAACTCTACAGGACATACAGCTCATAGAAGGATCCAAGGAATAAAAGGTATAATCCACTCAAACCTAGTAGACACATTAAGCAATAGTTTAGTGGTACACACTGAAATGAAATGTATAGGCTTACTTATACTGCGTGTAGGGCAGTATTCGTATGGTGACTATCACATCTAGATATATCTGGATATATCTATGAACAACAATGAATGAATGAATAAGGCGAGCAAGTAAGTAAGTCTGGGTGACTTGATGGATCACAAACAAATACACAACTGTTCCTTGTGTCAACACGTACAGAATTACATCAGCATTCACAATTTCTAGAGGATGAGGGGGATGTAATAAATGAATATGTGGAACGGAGAATTCCATAAACTGATTATACCTTTCTGATTCTGTACATACTACCTGCTTTAAAGAAATTACTATAGCAGATACCTTTGTTGTACATTCAGGATTCGATTGGTTGACTTCACGTTTCGGGGCCATGAAACAAAGTGAATTTTATATATATATATATATGTGTGTGTGTGTGTGTATATGTGTAAAAAATATAATAATAATTCTTTCTTTGTAAAATCACATAATTCCTTAACTGTATTCCGTACAGTTAAGGAACTCTTGTATGCCTTTTCGACTGATCCAGTTTACCACAGCAAAATATACAATTAAAGCCAATTACATTAAGAGATGAACTCCGTAGGACATGGGTTAGTCTCATTATAAGGTCACTTGGTAGCTCTATTGCATAACCTCTCCCCAGACACTGTACAAGATTTCTGTAGGAGTTCTGTTGTTTATTGAGCCTTGTAGCATATTCATAATAATTTTCTGGTATAATCTCAGGGAGTGAAAGTAATGACTATGACATTTATTGCACTCATGATTTGTAACTCAATGTGCTGGGTCCCATGGAAATGCTTGCATAATTTACTGTTTGTGCCTTCAAATGCAAAACAAGAATAAACCCTAAGATGCCCTAGTCCAGTTACACACTGGGGTAAATGTAAAAGCAAATGTAAGTTTAAGGTACAATATCTGAGGCAACAACATACGTCAGAAGTTCTTGACTCCTTTGTATATCAGTTTATGATATGCTTTCCCCAAAAACCATGTAAATCCCTTCCGCAAAAGCTGCATAATAACAAGAGTATTCTGTTGCCATTCAGATAAAATGGGTATTGGGGAATATGGGAATAACCAAGACCTCAGCTCAGATGCTTTCCAGTACTTGATGTGTGAACTAATAGCTCTGGGCACCCTTGTTATTAAACATGGAGATTTGATGTTTCTTAACCTTTGGTCAACAACACATTGTGATTGGAAAAACCACAATCTCAAGAGAAGCCTAGTCACTCCCAGGAGATCTGCAAGAATGTCATTTATTCCTGTTCCCTTAACATGGTCATTAGAGAAGATGGATCGTTTATACCATTAACCATTTGCATAGTTCTAACAGCTTCAATAGCATCCTGAACACTTTGGGAGTGCAGGAGACAGCTGGATTAAATGGAAAAACAAGGATATTTCCACCATTTTCCATCATACAGTAAATGTTTCCCCACACTGAAGGCATTTGTGACAGCTGAAGTTCCCATTAAACTGATTGAGATTAAGCAGCAGACTTTTAGCTGGGTCTGCTGTGCCACATATTAAAAAATGCCTTACATGTAGTCTGATGACCATTAATGTTAACATCAATATCATTTCCAAGATGAATCAAACTTTTATTAAGGGGCTTATTTCATAAAGGAGGGAAAAAGGGTTTGCTGTTACCAAATCCATAAATTAGCATGTTCTCTTTCTGTTCACGGAGATGATAGGGCAATTAATTTATCTGTAGATGTAGTGGCCATCCTGAGAGTTTTGAACTTTTGAAAACAGACACTCCATCTGTATTCCACATAAGGGGTACTTCTGGATAACACTTTTACTTAGACACTCCATCTCTAAGAAGAAAAACAACATTACAAACATTAGCGATATATGGATGTTATATACTTATCCATCGTACTATATATATGCCCATTGTTTGTAATGTTGTTTTTCTTCCTAGAGAGTGTCTTAGCAAATGTACAAATTCACTGCATCTAAAAAAAGTTATTCAATTGTTGTTCAATTGGTATTTCTATAAAATACAACGTGGATTTTGAGGATGTTATATTTAGCATACAGAACTTATTTGAACTTTGCTGAGTGTCTGGAGTTATTCTGCTGCATAGCAGTAAAGATTTTTTAACCCAGGATGTACTGTTAAACAGTGACACCCAATGAGAGTGAACAAGTCATTCAGTTGGTTTCCACTTACAGTACAGTACATCGTGTGTCATTGTGAACAGAAGAATCAATAACATACTGTTATCAATAGACATTGTGTGACCAGAGTATATACTGTAGGAGCATCTATGAGGGACATTATTTGAAGTTTATGAACCAAAAAGACTTAATTACTCTGCATATGTCTCTTCAAAAGATGTCTAGGGTGTTTATCCGTCCATCTATTTTCTGAAACTGCTTGTTCTATTCAGGGTCACGGGGGGTCTGGAGCCTATCCCAGATGCTATGGGCACAAGGCAGAGAACAAGCCAGGATTGGGCACCAACCCATCTCAGGACACACTCACACACACACCTATGGGCAATTTGGTAACTCCAATTAACCTCAGCATGTTTTTTGGATGTTATTTTGGACTGTGGGGGCACCAGAGTACCTGGAGGAAACCCCACAATGACATGGGGAGAACATGCAATCTCCACACATAGAACCCTGGTCCCAGAGGTGTGAGGCAACAGTGATAAGTACTGCACCACCATGCTGCCTCTCAGGGTGTTCAGAGGATATCTTATACACATCAGCCTCACACACTGACAGAGTTCAGAAGCAGATTCAAAACAAAGCCCCTCAGCATGTCAGAAGGCAATCAAGGCCTCCAAAACTCCATGAGGATTTTACACAGCTTCCTGATGAAAGTAGACAATTGTACATGAATGTCAGGACCAATTAACTTCCACACCTATACTATTTAGTAAAGACTTACTTTGCTGCACATCCTTCTGTAGCTGTGGTACGTGATATGTGATTTAAGGTAACATTTTCATCTCCATTTGTCTTCAGGATCAGCAAGCGCCATCACCCAAAAACTGGTCAGTCCTTCTTTGTGACTTCACTAGTCTGTGTATGTTTTGTTTTATTTCAAATGGATTTGAATAGCACTGAGTGCAATGTGTGAACAACATATGCTTAGGTCTCACTCCTGAAGGATAACACACACACAAATATACGCGTGCACACACACACGCACAAAAAGCGATTC
The DNA here is from genome assembly GCA_026781065.1 of Mormyrops boulengeri. NCBI lineage: Eukaryota > Metazoa > Chordata > Actinopteri > Osteoglossiformes > Mormyridae > Mormyrops > Mormyrops boulengeri. Next base: position 25,474,265 of record JAODLD010000113.1, read on the forward strand.
AGAATACAAGGCAAAGGAAGGCCAGCATTCCAACTTGTATGGCTCAGAGATTTAGAACCCTAGGAATAAGAACCTGGGCCTTGATTTAAGATCCAGGCTAGTCTAAGGGGGGATGCACACTTAGGAATCGATAAGGGTGGAGCAGAACTAAAAGACTGAAGATAACCTGCTTGTAGAGCAGCCGTGAAGGGGGGAGAAAGAAAACACAAGCTAAAAAGCAGCTGCAGATGCAGAGAGCTGCTTCACACCTCCCCCCCCCTCCGAACATCATCTCTTAATCATCTCAGCATCTGCATGCAAAATTCCAGTTTTGCTCTGTTATTTTGTCTTTGTTTTATGTTAAGTGTAATGTCTGTCATGTGTTAGTTGTAGTGTTTGAAATAAATGAATGCCTTTCATACATTTATACCGGCTGAATGATTGCCTCATAATTAAGTCTCTGGTGTGAACCACCCTAAGCTTTTAAAAATCCCAAGCTTGCCCTGAAGTATTGCAAGACTCTCACTATGGCCGTGAGCAGAGTTTTGCTATAGAGTTGCTGCATTACCCGGTGAGAGTTACGTTCACAGGAGCACGTTCTAACCCAGGTTAAGTAGTTATACTGTAATTCATGAATTCCATTCATTTCCTGGGACTAAATCTTCCAGTAATTGAATAACTGGGACTTACGTAATATTGTTTATTGAAGAAACAATCCATTCAAACGTAAGAATGAATTAATATTTAATTTAATTAATCAATTAATAATTAAATCATTTAATCATTAATTTGCTTACATATTGGTGGAGGCAAATTATTTGAGCTAATGTTTCCTACAATCCTTTGGAAAGATGTCAGAGACTTTTATTGTTACTGTTATACTTTCCAGATGAAAGAAAACAAAAACGCAAAATGGATGAGGCCATAGCACAGCCAACTCTGAGGAGCCAGAGGGACTTTTTTGCCCAGTTTCTGATGCCAACTGACCACACACAGCTGCCCTTCCTCCCTCTCCTCATCCTCCACATCCTGCCTCCTATGCATGGCCCACCACAACATGCAATTTAGATGACGTAAAAATTGTGAAAGCTTGTCAATAAAGAAAAAATAATACTGCAGTTGAAAGAGCAGTGTCTGAGGCTGGAGGAGGACTTGGCTGTTTTACGAAGGCAGGCTGATATTTTCAGAATGCTCAATAAAGTAAGTATACATTTGGAAAGACATATTATCTCATTTGGATTTAGCTGGATATGTAGGGGAGAGCCATTATTGAGTCCTTTCATACAATGATTGCAAACGATTCATCACACACATTAAACCAAAATCTCCTCTGGCCGACAGTTTGAAATTGGTTCCACACAGACAAAGCAGAAACACTTGTTCTCATAGTAGTTCTTAGATAAAAACATTACGTTTAATTTGTGTTTACCTACTTTTAATATGTTGCTTATATTCTGACACACAGCTAAACTATTATATGCCAAAAGTGGGGTACAGGTTGATGTTGCTCCACACATAGGTGCTGAAACCTGTTTTTGTAACAATTTACTTCTGGGTTAAATATACGTATCAATGTTCATGTTTCAAAGAACGTCTGTGTTTTTTACATACTCCTATTTTCTCATATTTCAGATGACTCAAGATGCTGATCTTGAGTCATCTGAGTGCCCCCAAGATTATGAGCTCATTGTGCTCACAAGAGTAGCAGTTTTAAAAGCCTGGATGGTTGCCACTATTGCAAAATGCAAGGACAAAGGGCCACACTTTATGATAAAGAAAATGATAGATGGATTTTTTTGAGCCAGTGGAGTCAATCATGGCTGCACTGAGATGTGAGAACATATCAGTGGTTCCTGGGGATATTTAAGAATTTAACAATTCAGACATTGAAATGAAAAAAATCATTGTATCAGAAACTGATGTTTTCTCATTTTTTTTCTCCCTCACAATTAAATGAATGCCATCAACAATCTGAGGATGAAAGACTCAGATTTCAATAAGGCATTGAACTCAAAAGTTCACACTTCTGAAAGGGGCGTCACCCTGAATAGAATCTAAAAGGTACATTTGCATATGCTGCACAGATTAATGACTGCTTTTAGCACTGATTTAAATAATGTTGATATTCTCAATTGTATGATAACAACATTATATGGTGCAATGGACTGAGAGGTGTTTGAGATTAAATTTCATACCTTGCAAAAGTATCTAACGCCCACTTGAAAGTCATCAACATTTTTTGGATTACTGGATACTTTTCCCATATTTTCTCATTCAGTATTTTATTGTAAATGTTTATGATCTAGGTCAAGTATATTTATAACAGCATTCTAAATTTATTTGTCCATTAACATTAGGTGCTTAGGGTCTTCAAAGTTTAATCAGTTTTCTGCTGTTGCTCAACACATGCGAGCCAGTATTGTATTACCCTGCATGACCTAATGAGGGTATCTCAAATTTGTCATGCAAATCCTCTGGCAACAAAATTTCATCCTTGCACAGGGTTTAGGTGATTTCTCTCCAGGAGAGTTTGTGTGCCTATATGTGTCCTTGTGCTGTTGTGTAAACCAGAATTGGATTCTTTCTTTTGACCTTGGGGCAGTACTGTAAGACTTTATTCCTCTGTATTTCGTGACTGAATACTGACTGCAGCTACCCCCTCCTACTCTGTTGGTGCATGCTCAGTTTTATACATGTGTAGTCAGCGTGCACAGGGCCACACAGATGCAAAACCTCTGTGCACATACACATCGTGAGGACCATGCTAATGATGAAATTTGCATCATGCACACAGTGCACGGATCTTAACATTCTGTGGATGCGCCAAGTATAACTTGGCCTTTAATATTTATGTCAGGACTGTGACTGGGACATTCACTTCACTATTATTGAGCCACTCCAGTGTCACTTTGGTCTTTTTTTATCCAGAAAAAGGTGATGACTTTCAAGGGGAGTGAATACTTTTGCAAGGCATTGTAGGTTTAGCTCAGCATTATGTAAATTTTTGGCCACATCTGTATCCGTGTCTATTGCCCTTTTGACAAAGAAGTATTGCAGAGTATAATTTTGGGCAAGATAAGCACAACACATAGAATCCTACCACCAAGGTTCCATCCTAAGATTATGGACATTGTCATAATAATGGGCCACCTTCAACACGTCAGATTATAATTTGAACAGTGAAATGCTGCACAACATTGCCTATCTTGGGAAGAATAAAACACTCTTTTCAAAAGTCTGTTGCGGGGGCGGGGGCGCAAATTTTCTTTATTTTTTTCCAATCGAGGGGAAGTCATTAGGGCACTCTGGGGCTCTGGGGGGGGGGACTGGAAAAGGGATGAAAAGGTTGAGTGTACAGTAATTGTGGCCATGAAGTGGAAATGTGGCTGACGGATAAAGGCATGGCAAGGTGAAAAAAGCAATGTGGGGCTGAATGATTGGCAGGGGATGGGAATGTGTAGGGGATGGGACAGTCTGAATAGGCACAAGGTTGTATGACTGGTGTCTGAGCAGGAGACAAAGGAGGGGACATTGATCGCTCCCTTGTGAGCCATTTAGGTCTCCCATTGGAGGAACTGCCGACCCTGATGGCTATACATGGGGTCAATGGCAAGCCCCTGGAATCTGGGAAAGTTACACATCGCACCACTCTGCTGACTCTGCAAGAGGGAATGTTGCATACTGAACAAATGCAGCTGTTTATTATACCCTTGGCCCAAGATCCCATTATTTTAGGGCACCCTTGGCTGTGTGATGATGTGGATTGGCGATCAGGGTTGTTGTTGTCATGGTCTCCTTCGTGTTTATCCTGGTGCTTGTCCTTACCATGTAAAGCCTCTTCCATAGAAAGCCCTGAGCTGGATGAGCTGTCGGCGATCCCCGCTGTGTACCATGATTACTTGGGCATGTTAAGTAAGGCATGATTGTTCCAACTACCTCCTCAGGGGGCGTATGATTGCTTCATTGATCTCTTGGAAGGGGGGCCTCTTTGCAAAGGTTGACTGTTCTCCCTTTCTTTGCCTGACAAGGAGGCAACGAATGACTACATCATCTAGGGGCTGAGACAGGTATTATTTGCCTGTCTAGTTCTCTGGTGTCATGTCTGCTCGTCCGATCCTCCCGTGTGTCACGCCCCCTCATCTATCCCGTGTGGAATCCCCGTGTTACCAGCTGTTTCTAGTTGTGTATAATTAGTCTTTTGTATTTAAGTCTGCATTAAAGTATGTTTCCCCAGTCCGGTCATTAACGTCAGTCCTTCATCTTCCTTCATTTTCTCGGATGTATACTCCCCGAATAAATCCTGCATTAGCCCGACTCCCTGGACTCCTGCTCCTCTTTCCCCACTCCGTGCCTGTTGATCGTGACATCCAGTCACATCCTAGTCTTTTTCTGTTAAAAAGAAAAATGGAGGATTACGCCCGTGTGTCCATTATTGGTCCCTGAACACCATCACAGTGAAGTGGAGGGAGCCCCTACTGCTGATCCCATCAGCCCTTGAAAAATTATGTGAAGCTGTGATTTTTACAAAGCTGGACCTTCGCAGTGCATATAACCTGCTGAGGATACGTGAGGGGGATGAATGGAAAATGTCACTTATAACACATGGGACAATTTGATTTTCTGGTTATGCTGTACAGTTACGTCATCCATCCCGGGTCAGTGGCCATGGACGAGGACAAGGTCAAGTCGGTGAAGGAGTGGCCCCTACCTTGCATGGTAAAAGAACTACAGTGTTTTTTAGGGTTTGCTAACACTTCTACTTAAGTTGTATCAGGAACTTCAGCTAAGAGGCCACCCCGTTGATGTCCATGATCCGGGGGAAATGTACCGTGTTGCCCTGGACCCAGGATACATTCTGCAAGCTCCACACTGTGTTCTGCTCTGCTCCAGATCTCCTGATCCTGAACTCCCTTTTGAACTAGAGGTTGATGCCTCAGAGGTAGAAGTCAGCAGTGTTTTATTACAATGACACAAGATTACAGGCTGTTGACATCCGTGCACTTACTACTCTAGAAAGCTCTCTCCAGCTGAGTGCTGGAAATCATGAGCTTCTGGTCATCAAACTAAAATTCAAAGAGTGGTGACATTGGCTGGAGGGAGCTAAATACTTGTTCATTGTTTATATAGATCACTGCAACCATGAATACTTCCAAAACACCAAGTGGCTAAACATGCAACAAGCACAATAGTCTTTGTTCTTTACTCATTTTAACATGAAAGTGTCCTACCTTCATGGTTTGAAGAATCAGAGAGCCGACACCCTTTCCCCACAGCACGACCCACCAGAGGCTGATAAGCAACCCCCACTAGTTCTGTCACTATCCTGCTTTGGGGGCTCCATGGTGTGGACTCTTGATGAGTCCATACAGGCCAGCTAACAGTCACCATCGTCCACCTCCCAACTATTCAGATTTTTGTACCTCCACAATTTTGTTTGGCCACCGTCCAATGGGTCCACACTTCAAACAGCTCCGGCCACCCTACGGTTGCTGCTACCACCAAGCTCCTCTCCCAGTGATACTGGTGGTTGGGATGGCGGAAGGACATAGACGAGTATGTCGCATCCTACCCTGACCGCTCACAGCTCAAATCCTCACCTCCTGCTAGTCTTTTGCAACCACTGCCCCTTCTCAGTGTTGGTCACACTTAGCGCTGGATTTCATGACTGACCTTCCTTCATCTCTCAGGAAAACCGTGATTCTGACTTTTGTGGATCGGTTTCTGAAAATCTGTCACCTCATCCCTCTCCCCATGCTTCCTTCAACGGGTGAGCTGACAGATCTCCTGGTGACCTGGGTGTTTAGGTACTGTGGCGTCCCCGAAGACATAGTCTCCGATCATGGTTCCCAATTCATCTCCCAGGCATTCCAAGCCTTTCGTTTTAAACTGGGCATCACCCTCAGTCTGAGCTCTGGCTACCACCCCCAGTCCAATGGCCTGGCTGAGAGGACTAACAAGAAATTGTAATTCCTGTGTAAGGATCACCCCGCTGACTGGGCCTGCACCTCCCATGAGCTGAATATGTCATTACCACCCAAGGAAATCCTGTGACTTGCCTTTCTCCTTTTCAATGTGTGTTTGGCTTTCAGCCTCATTTGTTTCCCTAGTATACTCCGCCCTGCACTGTGTCCATGGTCAAGGTGTGGTACCGGGTTTGCATGGCGGTATGGTCCCAAGCCTGATGTCTCCTGGAACACCAGGCCTGACAACAGAAGACCTTTTCTGACCAGTGACCACATCCGCCTTCCATTTATTGCCTGGGTCAATGTGTCTGGCTGTCTACATGGAATTTGAAGCTGCCTACATGCAAGAAGCTAGCCCCAAAGTTCATTAGTCCATTTCAGGTGGTACGAGTATGTTGTGTCAGTTCAAACTCCTACCATTTGTTATTACTGAGCATGTACCGTATCTCTCCAACCTCTCCAACCTGGCTGGGGTTACTCTCACACCCTGAGGAGCGAAGAGAATGCAATAGAGAATGCAACAGTAGCTATCTGCCCCTCCAGCACTATAAAAGAGTACACTTGCAACCTAGCGCTTGCAAACTATTGTTGCCCAATGTGCTGTACTGAGCAGTTCATTTACCCAGTCTTCTATCTAGCCCATGTTGTCTCGACTCCACAATTGCTTTGCTTATTCCTGCCTTGCCTGTTCCTGCCCGGTCTGCTGTGGTCCTGTCTGCTCCTGTCCCTGCCTGCCCATCATGTCTGGTGCTCCTGTTCCCGTGCTTTCTCTTTGGACAGATTCCTCTCGGCTACGGACCCTTCTGGACCTTCTCCCTGAACTATGTTTCTGCCCTTGCAATTCAGATCTTGTTGTTTAAACTCCAAAATAAAGCCATTGTCCTCCTGCACTGACAGTGGTAAGGTCCCCTCAACCACTTGGGCAATGCACGCAACACAAGTTGCAGAATCCGTGGGACTAGTCTCTGCAAGCCGAATAGTCTTTTACAGATTTTAAATGAGTTTATTTGAAGTTGGTTGCTAAAAACCTACTATTGGAATTGGAGAAAAATAACACGGAAGATACCATTTGGCTGATGCTGAGATGAATTACAGTTTATTTTTTGTTAATGGTTTCAATGACACTCTACAGACGCTCGTCTACTTACAAACGTTCAACTTACGAACTTTCAGACATACGAACGAAGAGGATCTTTAAGTCCAAATTGTGTTCACTGGGCTCCCGTTTCTTGTCCGCAACATCTTTTTTTTTTTTATGCATTCCAGTTCCGCCTAGTACGACTTTTACCCGCTACTCCCGCCGAGCAGCAGCGTAGCGTGCGTACTCCCAGCATCCTATTTCTTTGTACTTGCATATGCCCTTAAAATGATGTTCAATAACGACTTACGAACATTTCAAGTTGCGAACAACCGTTCGGAACATATCTCGTTTGTGAGTAGAGGAGCGTCTGTATTTGGCAAATGGATCATGTGAAGTTTTCACCAAGATGGCGAACCACCCAGTTGCTGTGAATTGGTGAATGTGCCACCTCTCCTTTGTAGATTACAAAAAACACCCACCGATGTGGCAGGAACTATATCATTTTGTTTTTTTTTTTGCTTTAGGACAATCATCTGTTTTTTTGTCTGATTTTATTGTCGTTCAGGATTGGTAGACACTGAGTCGGGTTGTGAGACCAGTCTTGTATTTTCAGTTAATTTACTTTACCACTGCTTATCAGTTAAACCTTGTGATACTCATTGGTATATTGTTTGATTAGTGTAATTATAATTATTATAAAATATAAGAATTGTATTATTAAATGTCTGTCCATAATAATTTTGGTTAATAATACTCGTTTTGCTTTGATGGTTACCGAATACTTACTGCAATATCTACAAAATAACAAACATCTTAATTGAAATTGATCTCATTACTACCTGTCATACATATCACTCCCATGAACCTAGCCCACTGGTCCAAACCCCCACTATACCGCCAGTACAACATTACACTTTCAGTTGTCTAATCTGTTTTCACACCAGCACTTTTTAGTCCAGTTAAAATGGACTCTGGTTCGATTTCCCCCTGGGTATGATTCATTTGGGCAGGTATGAGCATAGTAATTGCACTTGGGGGTGGACCAAAACAACTGTACTGATGCCCCTGAGAGGAGGTGGTCCCAGTCTAGTCCCAAACAAACTCTGGAGTGGTTAATTTGTGGTGTGAATGTGATCTGACCTCAATCCAACTCAACTTCCAGGTGTACTCTGCGAGTTTGAGCTAAACTGCTCCCACAGCCAGGTGTGCTTTGCATTTTGGGATGCGGAACAGCATGCAAACCAGTGGCAGCCGCTGCACTTACCTCTGCATGAATTCTCACTTAGTCTTACAGTGAGGTACCTTGCCTTCTTGAAATCTGGGCAGATGACTACATCTGTCAGCTCCTAAAAACAGCTCATAAAAAGTTTTCACAATATTTCAGTCAACTGCTGAAGGAGAGAGAATTTGACTGGTCGACTGAACAGTGCCAGAGGCATCAATACACAAAAATGTGAGATGTTCAACAGCATATCTCAGGACATAGGACATTCTTCCTGTATTTACTTTCTTGTTCCCACCACAATCACATCTGACCAATAAGCAGAAGGAACATTTTCACATGGTTTGTAGTGGTGCATTGTTGCTTCGCTTGGATTTTTGTTTGTGTGAAAGTAAACTGAACCAAGGGGAAAATGCTATCAGGGTCAGCGCTTGTCTGACCCTGTACTTGTGTCTCTTCCCCGTGTGGCCAGCAGCCATCGCTGGCCATCCCCTTTGTCCTCTCATTGTCTCTGGCCATAGTGTATTATTCCTGTTCTGTGGACTGCCGCCTGGATCAAGGGGTTGAATTTGCAGCACAAAGATTCCAACCCTGCAGTCATGGGTTTGAGGCCAGCCTCAGTTGTTTTATTTGCTTTCTGTCTTTCCTACTGTTTATTAGCCCTTCGCTTCACTGTTCCAGTTTATTCTTAGTTTGATATTGTTTATCCCTGTGTTTAATTTGTCTTGTTTATGGTTCACTGCCCCTGCTTTGGTTATGTTCTGTTTTACTTGTTTCTTGATTTTCCTCCCAGTGTAGTATTTGCCTGTTCCCTTAGTTTCAGCTAAGTTCCTTAGTTCTGTGTTCATTAGTGTTAGTTTCTTCACCTGTGTCTTGTTGTCCTGTGCTCTTGTTGATTGGTTGTTTTTGATTCACACCTGCCTTTTGTTAGTCCTCATTATAATTGTATTTAAGTGCCTGCCTTCATTTCATCAGTTGGTCTTTGTTAGATGTTACTCTGTGTTTGAGATGCTGTCTGTTTTATAATCCTGCTACAGGTCAGTATGTTGACATGTACAGCTAGGTCGAGCTACAGTTATAGCTCGACTACGCTATTTAATTGGACTACTGTCCTGGTCCCAGTATAAATGCACAAGAGGGGAATCTATTTTTTCACCGAAGTATGTCTGAATTCATTACAATAGGTGGCACTATGGCTCCTTTCAGCTTGTTAGTATTGGGCTTATTCTGGTTGATCAATTATGTCAGTGTTAAAAAAATAATTAATTAATTCGTTAATTAATAATGGATGCAGCTTTCATTGTTGGAAGAGATATAACAAGGAGTATTTAATTAAAGTGTTTTGTATAATGTATGATGGCATGGTATTGGAAATTTTTCAGATATTGCAATGTGATTTTGTTGTAATAAATACTGGGGTATTTATGGAACAAAAAGGAGTTCAACATTAATTTCTCATGAACCCAACTAGGAGTGATTTAAACGGCAGGAATGAAAATGATTATGATAGTCTCTGAGAACGTGCATGCAGTGCTCAAGTAAAAACTGTGGAGGTAAATGTTAAACTGATTTTTAAACATTACTAGATAATACTAAAAAAGAATAATCATTAAAACTGCAAAGCTTGCTAAGTTTTTTTTTTTTTTTTTTTTCCCCTCTTTCTTTCTCTCCCCCCCATGACGGTGTAAAATGTTTTAGCGCAACTTAAACTCCCTGTGCTATAATATCCAAAGGTAAGAAAAAGCCTAATCTTAATCTAGTTTAGTAGCGATATAAGAATTGTAAGAAGAGTGCTATTTTTAAAATGACCCATCTGTAATATCACTAACCACAATTTGCTATACTCAAAGTATATTCAGATAATTTTAGTGTGGTTCAAAGATTAGGTTCTTTAGTTGTAAACTTTCTGTAGGCTTTAATATAAAAAAAGGATTCACAAAATGTTAGTGCATTAATATTCTTATTTCTAAAATAGTAAAAATTATAATGTATCATTGTTCCATTGTATTTTGTGGTTAATTCTGCTGTATTTATTAAATCAATTGTATTATGCTTAATCAGCATTTTGTTTTTGTTTTATTTAACAGGCATAGCCTCACTGAAATATTTGCCAGAGACACATAAAATATGGATGTGCAGCAAGACAAAGCACTCGCCACTCAAAGCATTCTGGTATCGGTGTCCCTGCATAGGTAAAGGTCCAATGACCTACAGTATATCCGTCATGGTCCTTTATTCAAAAACAAGTTAATTAAGGACATCATAGCCAAAACTACACTTATTTACTCTGCGTTAGTGAGGTCATCCATGTTTTCCCGTGGATGTCTATGCATAAATTGCATCTACACAGCTTTCAATGTGTAGTGTTGGGCCCACTGAACAAGATGAGCCCTCAGGACAGCCAGTCTGTTTAGTTTTGGCTGACTGGCAAGAAGTACCCTGAGCATGGTACCACCCCCAAGCACTGCTCCTCGGGCGCTGAATTAGCTGCCCCCTGCATTGTCACGATGTTACATATGGGTTAATTGCAGAGGAGACATTTAGTTACTGTGCACTGTGTGCTGCGGTGTCAACAATGACCACTGATCTCTAAATTCAAATGACAAGCTCACTCTTGCTGCTGTCATTACTGGCCACTGAGCAGGGTGGGGGGGGCCTGACGGAAATCACTTTTGAAAATAGGATAATAGCATTCTGAATGTTGATTTTCAACCTAATTTCCACATCTGACATCAAAATCAAACTACAGTAGAAACCGCTTATAGTGATTATGTCTGGGTGAAATTGATCAGTATAAGCGGATGATCATTATAACAGATTTTTTTCATCATTATGTCTCAGACAGATTACCGTCCAACTTACATTTGTGTATTTATTACATGAATATAAGGTGATAAAAAGGCGTTGCTATTTACTTCATTTTATTGACTTTCAAAATACAGAACAGCTATTTCAGACGTTTTCCAAATTATAGTACTGTACAAATTAAATTGTGGTCAATTATGAACTGTATAATTCAAATTATACTACTATACTACTAATAAACACTATAATACTGTACATAAATATTCAGGTCAATAAAATTTTATTTACACAGCACATTTTCCAGTGTTACATTGTCTCAAAGCACTTTAGTTTCACTGCTGCATCGCGGTGGCTCGTTTTTGGTGGTTTATCATAAGCTTTGTTATGTCTATTTTTTGTCATTCATAGAGAATGACTTTCTTTTTCCATCATGTTTTCTATGCACACAGAACACTCTCAATGGACTACTTGATCACTATAAGCAAATTATTTAAATGGTTTTTGATCCATGCAAGGGGTTGATCGCTATAACCATGATCACGCAGCGGTTTCCACTGTATATTCTTTTACAATATTTCCATTTTAATACTACATAAAGAAACAATCTTTACTATCTTTAAAGACCATGAGTAAGTTTCTCGAAGCCTTCTTAACGTTTCGTCATTTGTAAGTTCTATCTTTTAACATGGAACTTACGAATGACATAGTGTTAAGATGGCTTCGGGAAACTCACCCCACATCATTAATTAATAATGGTATGCTCCTAGATAGACCCCAGAAATACCTGTGGTTTTTGACTCAGACAGCACATCCTAATTCTGCTCTTGGTTTGGACTCCTCCGACAAAAACAAACAACAAAAAATTTACAAATGGAGTACTTTACATAGAAAATTGTATAAGATAAGAGATAAGAGACTTTATTGACATTGTATCAGAAATACAACGAAATTTGTTTGGTAGCTCACGGCTCAGCAGCAAAGAGGTAACCATTAATGTACCACATTAATATAGCATACAGTCTTGTAGACATGGTATAAATATAAATAAACCTAATGTAACTATTGGTAAAACAATATAACAGGTAAGTTCAATAAATTAGCAGAAGTGAAAAGTGTGTGGTTGTTTGTATTGGTAGTTAGCAGTACGAGACAGAGAAAATATATTGTACAAGTATGTGCTTCGATGTATGAATGGAAAAAATGGTAGTACATACTGCATATGCACACACAGCACATTAGCTGACCGAATTAAGGAGATGTTTTGTGAAAGTATGTGTAGTACGCTACCTCAACTGCTCTGTCTACCGCTTCTAAAAGCTTGCAGAAGTACCAGAGTGTCACTCTTGCATTATGGTACTTCATTGTATGATAATACTGGTTACTGTCCAGAAACCACTTTATCACCAAACTATTCTTCCCTCTGGCAGAATATCTCACCCCTGGTGATAAGAGCTTGCGAGTCAGGTAGAGCACTGGTGATTTTTCTCCCTGCCTGCCTTGTGTCAATACTGTAGAAAAAAAGAAGACACAGCTCTTTTATGCATCCATTTATTTTCACTGTCACCCTCTTGATTTTCACAGGAAGCACAGCACAGATGGGAGGATACACCTCACTTATAAAAAGACACACTTTTTCGATTCCCCTATAAATGTCCAGACATACTTAATCAGGGAGCTGAAATGATTGACGGCATCATATTATATATAGAATATGCACAGACTTTCCAAAAAACACTTCTTCCATGACAAGTACACAAAAATGAGCTACAGGAGACTGACATTCAAGAATTGCCTCATATTCTGGATGGTAATAGTAAGAATATTTCAGATACAAACAGTATTTAAAAGATAAAATACTGGAAATTCTGATGTGATAATGTGATAATGTGATAATACTTCCTGGTGATGATGATTCATGGGAAGAACTCTCCATAGTGGTGGCTTCCTCAAACAAAAACAATGGAACTATGAAGGCATGCTGTATAAGAATGTGTAAATACAGAATAGTCTGTATCACCACAAAGAAGCCACTACAAAGCCAAGGAAGACTGTACTGATGTAGCCATAATGTTTGCATTTATAACATATGATCAGCAGCTAAATTTTCCACAAGAAGTAGATAATATTATGTTGAACAACAAGCATGGAAGTGACTTTCTAAAAATTCTTATGCATACATGCTTTTATAGTAAAGAGTGACAGTTAGTGGATAGGGTTGGGTCACTTGGAATATAGCTTTCATTCAAACCACTTGATCCTTGAGTTAATACAATAAACAGTTTGCTTCACTTTACTATTGTCCTCAGTAAACATGCCTTGATCCAATTCCCTGTGTGTGAGTCATATTTTTTATTCACACTGAAATGGTTTTTCTTTTCTTTTCATACTATCCCTTTGACCCACTTCATTAAATGTTAAAAACATCCACCTTACAATCACTTACTGTATGGTTAAGATAGCAGCTACATTAAGAAATACTTTGTTTGGAAACAACTGTAATGCCCTCCTTTCTGGTTACCCATCTAGATCCTTATATAAACTTCAGCTGGTACAGAATGCAGCAGCCAGAGTTCTCACAAACACTAAAAAATTTGATCACATTAGCCCTGTCTTATCCTCCCTTCACTGGCTTCCAGTTAAGTCTCGGATTGACTATAAAATACTGCTATTAACCTATAAAGCACTGAATGGCCTTGCACCAGAGTACCTTAGTGATCTGCTGACCTCATACAACCCTCCACGCTTGCTTCATTCTCAAGGCGCAGGATATCTGTTAGTACCTAGGGCAGAAAGAGCTATGGCAGGCTGCAGAGCTTTCTCCTATAGCGCTCCTCAGCTGTGGAATAATCTTCCACTGGATGTGCGGGATTCAGGCTCACTCTCAATATTCAAGTCTAGACTAAAAACACACATTTAGTCTAGCCTGTAGGGACCCTAGTCCTAGCTTTAGCTAATTGTTAACCCCCAGTTTGATCTGTAGTGTGAGGTGTAGAGCTGGGTGGGGATCGGTGCCACTGGCTTTGGATAAACTGAGCTGTCAGTGCTGTCAGTCTAGCTTCACAATTCCTTGTGGAATTGGAGTACTGACATTTCAGGGACTCCCCACACCTGTATTCCCACCTGCCTCTCCCTCCTTCTTCTGCTGCCATAGCCATATCTGCCGGATATTGCACTTACATATTGCACTCACCTAATTGTTAGCACCCCACCCCTACTGGGGTATGCCGCCTGGAGACCCCAAATTTTATCAAGATATCCTGCACACCCTGCCACATGCGAAGTCTCCACTACGCATGACGTCCTTCTGTCCAGCTCGCTCTTTTGCCTGTGTCATCCTCCATGTATGCCCGGCTGCCTCACTACTAGATGTCTGGCGATCTGAAGGAGCGCCAACACCGGCTTGTCATCACCTCCCTGCTCACCGATTGTGACTCATATTTTATGACTTAGACTGTGTGACTTTCCACTTAGCCATCTCTCTGATTTGACTTTCCTTGCCAGCCCCAGGAGAATGGGCTCCGCCTTTGAGTCTGGTCCCTCCCAAGGTTTCTTCCTTATAGGGAGTCTTTCCTTGCCACTGTCGCCTCTGGCTTGCTCACTAGGGGCTTTGGGTGGGGATGCTGTAGAGCGCTTTGAGACAATGTCATGTTGTGAAAATGCGCTATACAAAAATAAATTTTTTATTAAACAACAAGAGTTTCTAAACCAAAAGTAAAATCTATTGTCAGACCATGGACTGAAGGGACAAGCAGGGCAGTTTCTTCCAGACAGCATGTGGAAAAACCACTCCAGTCTACATAGCAAAGAGAGCCACATGACACGCATGAGAGAGTGAACAACCAGCTCTCATATTGCAGTGAAAGAAGGGGAGTACGTGCCTAACAAGCCTGCAATCTACAGTATGAGAATTTGAAAAGCATGCTTTGTGAAGTCAGTCGTTTCTCGGAATACATAAGTCTATACCAGGGGTAAGCAGTCTTACCCAGAAAGGGCTGTTGGGTATGGGAAAGGGCTGCAACTCTCTAATTACGTTACTAATTAGAGGACTGATTGGCTGAAGAGTCCTCATACCTGGGTTTGAACAGCTGACCTAAAGGTTATTCCAAAAACCTGCATACACACTGGCCCTTTGTTTGCGGGTAACATTGCCCATCCCTGGTTTATACTGCAAACTCATCTGGGGGGGGGGGCATTTAAGAAGAATTAGGGAATCTGGGTGGTGCTAAATGCAGTATGTGCTGCAAGGTCATTACCTACCATTTGACATATTCTTCATTTCCTATTAACTTGGAGTGAAGTAACATGAGAGGATGCTAACTGTACTGGGAACACCCAGGAAAAATGATTTGGATCTGCCCAATTATGTTCTGAAGTTCGGTGACGGACAGCCACAAAATTTCAATCCTGGCGTTGACAACCTTGATAATAGTGACGGTAATGGGCAGCCTCTGGCGACTGACTGTCCATTGTAGATTGAGGCACCTAGAACACAGGATACACCAATCAATACAGGTGCCTGCAAAAACATCCCCCCTGACATGACAATATGACAACATATATTGAATGTAAGAAATATATTGTCGATTTATTATGGTATATAATTGTAGCAGGCAAAAACATTGAATTTGTCCTGTAGTGAAAGATAAAATTGTGTCATATCTTTTGTCAGTATAAAAGCTCAATGTAAAAAGTTTGACAGTATCCCTGGCCTTTTTAGCCTTTTGAACTTTTTACCCACTACTCTCGTAAATTTCAGTAATTACTATGTCTCAAAATCTGGTTTAGTCGGTTCAAATTGTGTATACATTATAATATTAATTAAAAATTTATGGCAAGTGTCACAAGAGGAGCTGCATCTCTGAACTGTGGAATAATAATGGAATGTTAATGGTATGATGGCAAGAGAGGCTGCAAAGGCGCTGGAGTCAGGAGCAGCACTAGGACGCATCACAGTCATTGCGAGTGTGATCATTTTCAGCAGTAGGGATGCGCATGAAAAAGTCCCCCAGAGGCAACAAAGTGCTTGTGTGGGAAAATATTCTGTGAGAAATAGAAGCACAAGGGCGCTGTAGTCTGATAAACAACTCTGCCAGGGTAATGGGGTGCTGAAAAAACAAATGACATAACCTTGCACCGTGTAATGCCTATTAATGCACATTAATCACTTTCATGTTTCATGATTACTTTACCGTATACAGTACATGATTCTTCTAAAAATATCATCCCTTAGTACTCAAAATGTGTCTAGCTTAGATTTATAGAAGAGAATTTATAGCTAACTTTTTGTCTCCACAGCTTTTACTTTAATACATAATTTTAATTGCAATGGTTATTTCTCAGTTTTAGTATTTTTCTGTTTTCAAGGCAGGCTATGGCTCCGTTTTGGCATGCTTAAATCCTGCTGTTTTTCATCTGAAGCGGTCAGTAAAAACAAGTTTCATAGCTAAAAACGTCTCATTACTCCTAGTCAGCTTTACAGAGAGAATGTTCATGGCCATTTACATTATACATGCAAAAATAAAAGAAGACATTAGTAATTGCATGGCAGTAAGAATGATTACCATTAGTGTACCTTTCAGGTCATATGTTAACAAGATATAGTAAGCAGTACCATCAAAATCTGAAAGGAAGATTAATTTCTCAATACTTTTAAAAAATATTTTAGTCAGTTTGCCTGAAAAGAGAAGTACAGTACAGTCAGTCCTGCTACAATGCACATCACGTCACAAATCTGTTCTAACACGATTGATATATTAGGACCCAAGTACAGCATTTGTATTTGCACAATTTTTTGTCAGAGAAGAGCATCATGCAAACTACGACGCGATGCAGTCTTACCCAGAAACACTACTTGCAGGCAAAAACAGCTATCCAAGTGCAGAATAGTAATGTCCAGTTCATGAACAAATTGTTCTTTTGAACTGTTTCTTTTCAGTGAATTGGTTGAACTGGCTTTGAAATAAAAAATAATCAAAAAGTTCTTGCACATCCACACATTGCACAGATCAAAATCTTAGAATCTAAAAATTTGAAAATATATGACAAATTATCATATAAAAACACACAGCAACCTTTGTTAATTCACTTACATCTGCTTTTTGTAGACCATCTGTAGCCATGTTGCCTTCAGTGCCCCTCCGCATACCATAATCCGTTATATTCGTGCTGTGTGCATGCCCGGCTGCATGGTGCCCCTCCGCATACCGTAATCCTTTATATTTGTGCTGCGTGCATGCCCGGCCGCATGGTGCCCCAATGCATACCGTAATCCGTTGTATTTGTGCTGTGGGCATTCCCGGCCGCATGGTGCCCCTCCGCATACCGTAATCCTTTATATTTGTGCTGTGTGCATGCCCGGCCACATGGTGCCCCACCACATACCGTAATCCGAGCTTCAGAGGTTGAGCTGAGTGGCCCCCTAAGGACCCGACACTGAGGACACTGAGGATTATTAGGTAATCATATATAAACTGAGACTGACAGGTGGCCGGATGTGGGAACAAGTCCATCCACATTTTTGAACCCAGACACCTGGAACATACAACTTGGGCAGAGCGGGCTCCTCTGCTGAGCCACGTACTGGAGGTGTGGTCTCTTCTGCTGGCCCAAAAACTTGAGACACAAGTTTCTCTGCTGGGCTGGAAACTGAAGATGCAGGCTTCTCTGTTGGGCCTGAAATTGGAGATGTGAGTTCTTCTGCTGGGCCACGAACTTGAAATGCGGACTCCTCTGCTGGGCCAGAAACTGGAGATGTGGGCTCCTCTGCTAGGCCACGAACTGGGACCTGGACTCCTCTGCTGGGCCTTGAACTGGAGACATGGACTTCTCTGCTGGGCTGCAAACTGAAGACGGGTGCTCCACCGCTGGACCGCGAACTGGAGCTTTCCCCCCCTCTTCAGAAGTGTGCACCTTCTGAAGGGAATGGCATCTTCTGGATACCTAGAGCACTTTAAGGCACATTGGGAACCATTCCAGGGTTTCCGAGAACTCATCCTGCTATTCCTGGGTCCGCAGGGCTCCTTGTTTTGGGCCAGAACCAAACCTGAGGCCTCAGGCTTCATGGACTGTTAAGGTAAGGGTGTGAGGGATGTGTATCCCAGCATGAGAAAGCCTTGTGATCATCGGTGTGACTTAGTCATTGTGTTATGACGATCCATGGTGTGGCTGTCAGGTCAAACGGGGTTTTATTTTAACAAACTGAACTCAAACGGGAAACCAGAAAACAAAGGGCCCGTGAGGGTTCAACAGGTGAACACCTAAACACAAACTGACTGGGAAGGGGGTTACAGGCCAGGAGCACATATGGTGGACACAAGGCAAACAACCTCTACCCCCTGTGGGGAACAGGCAGGAAACACAAAGCGCAAATACAAATACACACAATGACCAACTGAAGACTACAGCATGGACAGACACTTAAATACATACATGACGGGGTTCAACAAGAGGAGCTGACGTACAGAATGGGGCAGAACAGGAACCAGTCTCGGAAACAGCTCTTTAGTCTTTAATTTCTTTATAAACAGGAATGAAATACTAAAATACTTTGTAATCAAAGTTATTAATAAAGCAATGAATGCAGGAATCTGAAGATTTTTCCTAGTGGGTAAAACTGCAGGTAATGTTAAACAGGGGTCCAATCAGAGTTAGCAGGTCACCCTGTAGATCTGCAGGTATTTTTGTGCAGCTCATCTATTTCTTTTAAAAACAAACACACCAGGGTATAGCGCAATACAAATGCATGTAGTGACAAAAATACATTATTTTAGTGACTGGCTTTTTAGTCAATATCAACTGACCTATGCCGTGAGAATTATAGTGCTTATGATTTTTACACCTCTTCATAAGTGCACAAGGGTGTCTACAGGCACATGCAAAAACACACACAGTAGGGGTGGGATTAGCACCACCAACCATAGTGATGTGAGAGAGCAACACTATGTATTGTGCCATCCAGCATATTAGGCCATATGTCTTAATGAGAGTTGAATACTATTTTGATTGCAGTTATACCGACAGGTATTTGTAACTGACTTGAATGTCAGAGATGAATAACATCTGTATTTGTCTGATCTCTAACACAAACGCTCCAGAAATAAGGTCTTACAAATACTGTTGAATTCATTGTTTTCTTTTCAAAAATTCTTAAGGTAAAAATGTTTTTTGCCGTCATCTTTTGTTGGTGTCTGTGGATAACATGGAGAAAGATCGCTATTTGCATAATGATGATTTTTAAAATAACATTTAAAATATACTAATTGAAAAAATGTACTTGGACAGGATGTTGGTCCATTGCATAGGAGTGTGGCTGTATATGTGTTTAGACTTATAATGCTATTAGATGGAAAAAAGTCAAATTACAGTTATTCATTAGTCATTTGTCTGCTCAATCCCATTCCTAGAGATTTACACCACAGAGTATTTTGATCTAGGGTGGGTGATCTTCTCAAAAAATCATTTTGCAGTCTTTGTAACACACAATCGTGATCCACGATCTGTATTGCGATAAATTTTCTACAACTACAGATTCCACTGTCACAGGTGCTCAGTTGTTTTGTACCAATAATACCTTTGTACTATTTGTCCCTTCAGTTCAGCCTGAACCAAAGCCATAAATATACCAAAATACCATGTTGCTGGCAGGGGGGGGGGGTTACTTTTTAATTAAAAAGTACTCTGATACAATTACTGATTACCTGGAGAAAAATGTAGTCAGCAACCTAATACAAGTATCACAATATTAAAGTCACGCAATTGCATTACTTGACGTTACTTTTTGTTTACCTCAATGCCCAATGTGCATATAAAGTCAAGGCCAAAGAAATATCAATATGATGACTTATTGGCATAAGGCAGCAGAAGACTTTAACGCTGGAAATGAAAATGGGGGGACTAAAATTTTACCATCAAAAATGTATCCTCTGCTCAGTGTATTATTAAAGAAAAGTTTGCTTTTCATTAAGAAAATCAGGTAGCAGCCTATAGGCCTACAATAAAACTGACCACAGTTTACAAAGGACAAATAAAATATGTTCTGTTTAGTATAATAAGTAGATTAAGAGCACGCACACTATTTTTAAACAAACCTACTGAATTTTTGAAAGACAAAAAGAACTAATGAATCAATGAAAATGAAAACCAAAAAAACTAATTCAGGCAGTACACCTACCAATTCCAAATTAAAATATTGGGCTACAGAATAGTATCCTTTACAAAGGAAAGAGAAAGTAGGCTCCTTTTTCAATGTAAACAGAAATTACATGAGTTAAGAGCATCTACTTCTTTCTGGTGTCCACCTGCTGAAATTTTCAAAAAGAAATAAAAAGAAAACCATACATCAAATTCATATGGAAGATTCTAAATTAAAGTACAGTACAGTGTTTTGTGGCAAAATGGAACATTTTCTGCCTTCACAATTTTAGTTTAGTGTTTAGGTGCCATTTGGAAAACCCAGAGACTGAATACATCTGCTTCCCAACTCTGGGCCTACATTCAAGGAAAACCTAGATTTGGGCAATTCTTTCTGTTATAGCAAAGACAGTGGACTTGCTCCAAGTGTTTATTGAACATTCTGCTACTAGAAGAGATAAGTACATTTCCTCCATAACTGAACAGATGTTCAACTGGGGCACTAGAAGGCAGTCTAAATTTGTACTTCATGAAGAGCTGCTTAACTAAGAGAAATGAGTGTAGAGAATCCATGCTCTTCATATTATCACTGAGGAACCGCCAATCCTCTTCCTCTGCTGTGCCCTTATCAGCCTCGTTTGTCTCCCCAAACACAGAAAAATCCTCAGCTGATCCATTACTCTCAAAGCTGATATGCATTTTAGCTGCAGGAGGTGCCCTATATTCCAAAGATGTTGTCTCCTGAATCAGTGTTTTGAACATATCCTCTTTCTTCCCTGGAGGGAGCCAACACAAACTAAATTTTGGCATGGGGGTCATTGCCATTTTTGCATCATGTCTGCTCATTTTGGCACCGAAATGACTGTCAAGTGCCTCAGACACTGCAGTAATGATGTTTGCTGTGTAGGTCACATGTGGCAATTTGTCAGAGAGCTTAGACTTCAGGCTTAAGATTGTTGGAATGAGCAACCCAAGATAGCGCTTTTTCACACCATGTAGAAGATCAATGGATTGAGCAAGTGGCTGTAACACAGCTGCATATTTCCTAAGAAAACCCTCATGAGGGTATAGCCTGGTCACTCTGACTTCCACAGGTGCTGCACAGCTGATCATGTGTAAGTCCAATCAATTTTGCAATTACCATATATTCAGAGCTCCATCTTCTGACACATGGAATGGAAACCACCATGTTGGCAATATCTTGCCCTGCTTCTGCAGCTGCTGATGACTGGTGTGCCTTGTTCCATATGGAAGCACACTTCCCCATTGCACTTTGATATAGTTTTGGGATGGCCCTATTGATGCTGCTTTATCCACCTCATGGGTTGAGCGTGTGTTCTGCATATCTTTGATGGGGGGGAAGGAAAAAATTAACCTCCTTATCTCCACTGCCTCCATATCAAAGAACCTTATTCACTCATCCAACGCATCTGCTTCTGCCTCCTCAGTTGTTTCAAATTCACAAAAAGCCTTAATAAAGTTACTCCCATTGTCTGTAACTGTGGCCCTTACTTTGTGTTATACATTGTACTCTGCATGCATTTCAGAGATTTTTGCAGCATTGACATCAAAAGTATGCCGTCTCTTTACTTGTGCTCAGGCTAATGCTGCAAACTTCCTCTCTATAGTGATAGTGTCCTCCTCAATCCAGATATGTCATACCAAAGAAACTTCTGTTATGTGCAGTCCACAGGTCTACACTTTGCACACATTTGTCACTTTCTGAAGTGTGGCAATCAAGCTTTCTTTCATGGCAGCAAATTCCCTCTCAATACGCTGTACTAGTGTCTTTCCGCCACTAATTCCTTCTGCAAGCTTTTTTTGAATGAAGGGTGCTCAACCAAGGTGAAAGGCTGAGCATCAATCACAAATTCAAATATTAGTCTACTGACTGTACTCTGGGATATGCTTTTGCATCCAAGTTCATCCAGGTTTTACTTGCTTGAAGGGAGGATGCAATGCCTCTTGTCCTCCTTGTCCATGTTCAGATTTACCTGGCGATTCACTCATCTCAGACCCACTAGTGTCGTGATAAGTGACTTGCATACTTCTTCTGAGAAACACAAAGCACAAATTTAAAATCAAGCAACTTTCTGTAAGTTGCAGCAAACCAGAGCTGTTTCCTTTTGTTAAACTGGAAATCAAAAGCAAAGTGTATTCTTGAAAATGGAAGTTGTTTTTCTTTCCTTGGTAATTCCATATTTGTGCTGCTGAAACTGTTTATATGTTTTATGTTCATTGTTAGGCTTATTTATTGTTTGGCCAACTATTCCTTCCATTATTATGCATGTTCAGTTTCAGCGGTAATCACTTGCATTTAAATCTACTTTATGTATGCTATTCACGCTTCACACTTAAACTAGCACCATAAACAGCTTGTGTTTTTAATCACACACCATTCCTGTCACCAGCATCATCACATACAGTTCCAAAATATATGTAATTCAGTAGTAGTAGTAGTAGTAGTAGTAGTAGTAGTAGTATTGAAAGATTAACTAACTGAATTTCAGTGTAATGTTAGTGGTTGGTCTTACCTGTAAATGTTTCTTTGAATTAGATGTTGAGTCCTTGGATGACAACAGCATTTTCACAGCTGGAAGGCATAACATGTACTATTTGGTAATAGCGTTCCCTTTTCTTCTTCAAAGACAAAAGAGTGGTGAAATTTCCACCAAAAGAATGCATTTTTTTTCTACTAGTGGCCATGGTAGTGAATCAACAAGTGATAGATTAGCTATCGTTTCATTCCAGACCTCAAGACAAGAACTTTAAAGTATATGCATGTACGTGGTAGTACTGTACATTGTTCTTTATTTAAAACATATTATAATGCTGGGCTAACCGAGACATCGCAAGAACAGCAAAGGACAAGGAAACTTACTTGCTGGGAAGAACATGCTGAACCCCAAACACAATAGCAGAAATACAAGAAGGTCAGACACCAAACTGTAAGGTACACACATGGTGTGATTTATACAAAGCTAAGGACACGCGAGGATCGGAAAGGGTGCACATGAGACACGGACAAACATACACGCCGTAATCAGGAAATGCAACTATTAACACAACAGTACAAGAAGTATGAACAGCAACAACACTACAAGAGGCTATATACAGTTGCCTGCAGGCATGCTGGGATATATATGCTGGATGAGTAATTGCATTACGTCTTTTTCTGTAACTATAATGGAATACAGTTACTTTTTTTGTATCCTAATTACGTAATGCTATTTCACCTATTCCATTACTTCCCAAGTGTGGTCGCTGGATAGCAGAAATTTCAACTGATGGAAATATAAAATGATATTTCAGATAATGGGTTACTATGGTAACAACGTTGATCCAAAAACTGGAAATAGATGACCGGAGTGAACACCTAAAATGACAAGCAGTCAGCGGAACCATTAACACCAGTTCTTGCTAAACAAAAAAGTGACCCCTATAGGTTGCTGTCAATATTGACAATATAGTTTGCCATAAAATGACAGGATGAACAGATCAGATTGTGCCAGGAAATATAATTTATTACAGACGAGCAAGGTACAAATGAGGCAGGTGGTTTGGAATGTCCAGTCAACAAACTAACAGTATGAATTCCTACTAGATGGCTGTGCTGATTGGTCAAGTTATATCATGTGTTTCTATCACAGGGCCTCTTTCATGCATGACGTAAATAATTCAATGTAAGCTATAAGGATGGCGAATGAGGAAGTGAGGTACAAATCAGGTAGTGACGTGTTTTTACTGGCCATCAAAGTTTTATGTGAAGTTAGGAAGTATTAGTACTGTAGGATGACATAAAAGATCATGATCTCTATGTTGATCACATGAAGAGTACATGATGGACGTCTTCAAGGTCAATTGCAATATAAAATCGTCAGATTGGTCACCCATATAGACATTGTGTGTGTGCATGTGTGTAATTCACACATTACGTGGTTTGCTGTTCTTAAATCATGTGTGTGCATGGCGTAGTTACATTCCTCACGGCCCAACATGAAAACACTTATCCTGTGCTAATATTACACCTTCGTTAAGGGATCAGCAGAGCAACATGCTTTGGAGGTTCATTGATAATTGTAGCAGTCAATGGGCTTCATTAATGAATATTAAGTTATTTCTTAAATGTGCTCTTCAGAAAGGTCCTCAGAAGGTTCTGTGAAAAGCCTGCGTCAGATTCACATGTATTTATAAACCGCAGAATTGTTCGGAAATGTGTTCTTAAAATGATGAGTGTTTCACTCTGTTACACCCCAACCCTAAACTGGGGCTCGTAACAATTGCCAGTTCCTAATTAGCAGAGGTTAGCACCCCGCCGATACCCAGAAAAAGGCATGAGACTGCAGGGCTGTGTGCACATGCAGAAATCAACAATGGAAAGTAAGAAGAAAAGTTGTACTGAGAGAAAAGGGAAAAAAAATCTAATATGACAATTGAAAGACGGTAGAGAACCAGACCCCAAATTCAAAAAAAACTTCAGCAGTTCTGCAGTGGAGGTACTGCTGCAGACTGTATACAGCAAACAAGCTGTCATATTGAGTGGTGTCAGTAGTGGATACAAAATAATGCAAAGAAAGAAAAAAATGCTTGGGACGCTATTAGACATTCAGTGAAAGCTGTATTCGGAGAAAAGCACACAACTGATGAAATGTTTAAAAAATGATTGATTTCAAATCTGAGCAAAAAAAAAAACATTTTCAAACACAGAAAAGAGATGCTAACCATTGGAGGGGGACAGGAATGCCCACAGTCAAAACTAAATCACTGCATTGTGGCCACATTAGAAAGACAGCATTCAAACAGGCCATCAGCTGAGCGTTTGGACATTGATCTGGGCCATGTGTCAGCATTTTCATGTCCTACGCCAGGGGTGTCAAAGTCCAGTCCTGGGGGGCCGGAGCACTGTGTAGCTAAGTTCTTTCCCTGTTCCACCACAAACGATTCAGCTCAAGAGCTTTATGGTAATTAGCACAAGGAGTTGAATCAGGTGTGTTAAATGAGGGTAAACCAAAAACTAAGTAGGGCTCCTGCCCTTCAGGACTAGGGTTTGAGACCCCTGTCCTACGCCATCTCCTATCTCAGAATCAGAAGGTAAGCTGGTTATGTAGAATTAATGCAATTCATTGTACATTTATATGAAAGTTGTAGCTGTAAGACAATGTAACACATTTAACATGTAAACACCAGGGTGTAAAACCAAAAGACGGCTGATCATTTTTGTGAATGTGTTCTCTTCTCCAACATGTCCATGTGCTCAAAAAGTGTTACCCAGTTGCTGAAGTTTGTATTCAAAATGTACTCATTTGCTTTTGTAGTATGGAACAAACATTGCCGAACTGAAAAATGTATAAATAAAAGGCAATAGGGCTGTTTTTTTCCCTATGGTGTTTCATTGAACAATATGATTACATGAAAGGACTCGTTGTTCTCTATAATAAAATGCATATACAAAAAATTCCTGATCCTTCCTCGTGGTCTCTCCCCGTGTCTCCTGTCTGCGTCCCTGGACTGACTTCCCGGCTCACCGACTCACTCGCACCCGCCTTATTGTTTGTATTATGGTTTGGCCATTCCCAATAAAAGGCGTCACAGATGTGGTTTTCTTCAAAAGCGCAATGTAACTTCACTTCCTTAAAATAGCAAAGTGCCCCCAATGTGCTCAGCTACGCCTTATTTAAAACATACCACTCCTATGAGAGGAAAGCGGGCGCAAAATCATTTGCTATTTTGATGACGTGTGCGTGTGGCGGGAAAAAGAGCAATGCGCTGGTATGAAACTAGCGAAGTCATTTTGCGTCGTGCTTTGCGTTGGTGGAAAATAGGGCCCTAAGAGAATGGCCCAAATGCTTACACAGATGAGCTTACGGTGACCAGATAACCCATGTCAGGGAGGACACTCTGAGCTAGGACAGGAATTGTAAATTACCATTTCAATTAAA